>CAWUPM010001252.1:0-95000 GCA_963924295.1 Dioctria rufipes
TGAAGCTTGTGTACCTGACACTTCATGCTCATATACTACTTATATGTTGTATTAATTATAATAATAGTTGATGTATATAAAAATCTGGCTCTTAATATTAATGTACGCCAGCATTAACTTTTTACTTTAGTTACTTTAACTCTCTAAAACTATGTACTCTAGCTCTAACCTTTTAATTCTTCTATATACCTATTATCTTTTATATAATTTTGTCCTGCTAATTTTATATACCCAATCGCTAAGATTATTCCTGTAACTTTTCGTTTCGCCCACAGTTGTCTGACGTGGCTGTGGCCGGGGCTTTTAATAAATATATCTATGATTATGACTATATACAAGCTCGAAAACGTGGCTATACAAGTGCCGATACAAATCCAGATACTTGTATCTAAGTGTAAACTGACCCTAACATGGATTTGACTTTCTCCATTTCGACCGACTGATAATAAATCCATCAGAAATATTCTCAACTCAACATTTTTCCATTCCAAAGCCTTGGTTTCCAACAGAATGCGGTGGCGGAATTGCAATTGCGCCGCATTCTACTGAAAACCAAGGCTTTAGAATAATGCGACTTCACTATTCACGTAGAAACAAACCCCTCAACACACCGATTCTGGCCATGTAATGGCACTGGGCTGTTCCTGACTTCACATACAGCCAGTGTATGCTTGTTTTAACCATATGTGAAGAAATATGTGCATGTGCCTAATGTTTGATCTACAAATTGGGCTCTGTATATTGCCATGCCAGCCAATAACCTGCGTTTAATATTCTTATGCGTAGGGGAAAATGTTCCATTTCGCTTGTATATTCCAATATTCAATTAATATACAAATCGGAAGACGTACCCAAAATTATATACTTACGTTAATTTATAAATATTCCCCATTTACTAAATCTGGCTGGATCACCAATTATCGAAGAAAATCGATCGATGATTCTAAGTAAAATTGTCAATGTTTCGCTGTAACTTAAGCAAGTAGTTTTAAGGATTCTTATTCCCCTAATAAAGAACAAGAAGGAAAATTCAGATGTAACTAAATAAATGTTAAGTCAATAAGTCAAAAATAAAAAAAACGTAATAAGAAAAACTTAAGATCTGAGTTAGAAAGTTAAAATGTCAAGCAAGAGATGCTAAGAACCGAATGGCTTATGAATTATTGGTCTAATTGATCACACATTAGCCTTTCGAACGCCTTAGATAGATAGCATAGTATACTAATAGAGGCCGGAAATCTGAAGGAGTACTGGTAGAGGAGGATTTTGCAACAGGTAATACTACAGCATGTTTTCAGGCACGTAGAAATACGGACGTCGTCAGGCAGGTGTTAAGGATGTGTTTTATGATATACAAAAATTTATGGTAAATGAATCTTTATAACTTTTCGAGGTATATCATCTGACCCTATGGCCTCAGATTTTATACCATAAAGTACCTTGCACACCTCCTCTGGACCAGCAGTATAGAAACTAAATCCATCAATAGTATAACCATCAGTTGCTATGGAAAGAAGAGCTGTTCAAGAAGCTCACAGAGCCAAGTTGTACATTCAGAATTTAAGGATCCAGATCAATGTGATTGGAGCGGTTTTGCTTATGCCCGTCGTCTTCTTTAGATTATTCCAATGTGTTTCGGTGGATTATGAACATTGAGTTTCTTTGCGTAATATTTGCGCTTGGCAACTTGAATCTTTGAGTTAAACAATTTAGAATTCTTTTGGTAAGCAGAGCGGGTGTATGGCATTCTTACTGACAACAAACCTGCGATATAGAAACTCACGCTCGTCAATCAAGTTATTTATAGCGCTTAATTCCAGCGACAGCAGCAATCTAGAAATATACTTCTGGTAGGAGTCTGCGCATTCAAATGAACACTAAAAATTTCTCAGACGATGATGTCCTCGTACCGATGCGAGAGATCAGATATGCTTTTTCGAAATCTGTGACATTAGTTGCAGAAAAGTGATTCAGAGGGCAGTACACGCATACGCATCAAACATTTAGTTGCGCCGTTGAGATTTCGACGCAGATAAAATCAATGCCTTCAATGCGGGAAGATTTAACTACCTTGGAGCTGATGAAATCTCTAATATAAAATAGCGACCCCACCACCCACACGCCCAAGCCCGTCTCGATGATACAACTTAAAACCGGGTAAACTGAACTGAGGCTGCTAAGACATTATTGTTTAGCCAACTTTCACTGACACATATTGCGTGTAATTTTGAATCGTTAAAGATTACCTTGAACTCATCAATCTTGTTCCTAAGGCTTCGAGCAATCAAATAGCAAATGTTAAGCCCTTTCTTCGGCTGAATAAAAATGTTTAACAGTATTCCTACCCTGTTCATGCTAGAAAATCTCATATCGAGCATTTCCCCATTACCCAGAGCCAAAGTGATGAATCCAAGTCGCGCCCACTTATGAAGAAATCATGTAGGAAAAAACTCAACCTCGCTGATGTGTGTGCTGCTAGTCTTCAACATAATTCAGAATCTAATCTAATTCAATCTATTAGAAAGAACACATACTTGTTTATGTAAGTAATTTATGATTAAAAAGAGAGAAAAAAAAAACAAAAAATTGAAAGGTTAATAAAATGTTGATAAATGAAATCTGATTAACTATGCACTTAGTAGACAATAACTAAACAAAGCAACAATATTAAAAATACAATAAGAAAACAAAACTCAAAACAAAAAAATACAATCTTCCTCCGAATAATGAGCTTCATGTCAAATTCAAACCACTTCCGTAACAGCCTCAGGATCAGATACCGAACAATTTAAATCAGCAAATTCGTCATCGCCCCAGGATCAGGAACAAAACTTTTCAAGTCAGACATCGAAGTGATTTTCTCCGTTGGACTATCGATAGTTTGACGATTGTAAACAAATTCCTTGTCGAGTGTAAACTGAATGTAAAAGTTTTTGGCCTTGACCTCAGCACACCTCGAAGTATCTTGTGATTAGAGGGCGTGAGACTTTCAAAAGCATTAACGTTAATTTCATCACTACTGTGTTATACTGTCCGGTTATATTGATACTTCCGTTTAGACATAGCAAGACTATTATTATTACATTTATTTGGATGATCGAGAAATTAATAGTATTCCAATGCCAATTTAAATTATTGTAATCACAACGGAAACAAGACGACCGAATAATGCTGATGCTTAGACAAGTTTTATCGAAACAGAACTATTTAATTTGGAAAAATGCGCGGAATAAAGCAGATTACTTCGGAGCTCGAAAATTCACGTTTCACTGAGTTACCACCATTAGTAATTGTCATAGACGAACCTAAAAAGAAAAATTACTAAACTCGAGAGGCAAAACTTGGAACTAACTAAAGGTATGGCAATCTCAGAGGCCCGAATTTGTTCTATGGAAAACCAATCTGTTTCAAGATTTGTGAAATAGTAAACACTCCACAGGATAAATCTGAATCAGCATCGTTAAGCTAGTGAACCCAACATGGCACCCGGTGCCCCCCCCCCCCCCACAAGATTTGTCGAAATAGTAAACATTCCACAGGATAAATCTGAATCATCATTGGATATCGTTAAGCGCATGCGGGTAGCTAGTGAACCCAACATGGCACCGGTGCCCCCCCCCCACTCATAAACTTTAGGCAGAATGAAAAATTTACAGCTTAGAAAAGATTTTAAGAAATCGATTTATTAGATTTATTGTACTGTTTAATATGGTATTAAAAAAAAGAGCATAAAATATTAAAAAAAATAAGTCTTTCCAATTATACTATATACATAAAATAAAGCACACAAAATTATCCGGAGTTGTACAATACTATAAATTAAATTTTAATGTTTGGGTTGGATAACCGTTAGATTTTAATACACTTTTTCAGTCTGTTAGGTATTGATTGTAAATGTTTTTTTGTTAAGTCGGGACTTATTTTGTTCCACTCTTTTTGAAGATGTTGTTTTAAACATAATCTTGCTGGATATGTTATGTTGAGTTTAAGGACCTTTTAATTGTGTTCATATATGTTCTATGGCATTCATGTCCGGAGACTGAGGAGGTGTTCCCAGCTGTTTACGTACATTATAAAGTAGCCATTCCTTCGATTTTCTGGCACAATGTTTAGGATCGTTGTCTTGTTGGAAGAGCAAATTATTTCCTTTTCTTAACTTTTCTGCAGTGGATTTTATTATGCTTTAAAATATAGATAAAAGCATATTGATCACATCATTTCATCAATGAAATGAAGACCCCCAACCCCAACCGCAGACAACAACCCCATACCATAATAGCACCACCTCTATGTTTAACGTTTGTTACAGGTTTTTTTTGTTGAACTCAGTTCCTGGGTTTCTCCAGACAAATTGTTTCCGAGATGAGTTAAATATTTCAAATTTACACTCATCGCTAAAAATGACAGTATCCCAAAAGCTTTGAGCCTCATGAACAAATTTTTTAGCGAACTTCATTCTCTTTTCACTATTTGTTTTATTTATCCACGGTTTTTTCTTGCAATCCGTCTACGGTATCCGCTTTTCCTTATCGTTCGGCTCACTGTTTCAAGACTTAAATTTTTGCCAGTATTTTCGCGAACTTCTGCACATATCTCTTTAGCAGTAGTATGAGGATTCACTTTCGCTCTCTTCAACATTTTTTCTTTCTTCTCTTTCATTTAATATCCTTGGTCGTCCCGTACGCGGTTTATTTATTAGTATACCTTAACTTTTATACTTATTAATAATGTCTTTTAGTATCATTCGCGGTATTCTAATCTCCTTTGAAATTTTTCGTTGCGAATACCCTTTTTGAGAAAAAGAAATAATCAATTTTCTCTCTGGTAAAGTCGTTTTAAACGCTTTTTTGGCATTTAGGAAATTTAAATGTTTGAAAGAAAACTTACTTAAACGAAAAATATGATAAACTAATCATTATGCTGGGACGATACTTTGCATGCACATATTTATCTAAATTTCTTGGAAACTTACCCTATTTCGTACATGATGACTTCATGGGCGGATACTTTTGTGCCTGTGTTTTGTGAATTAGTTTTAGTTAGTTTCTCTCTCCAATTTATTATTATATTTTGTTTTTAAATGTGAGAAGACATATTACACATGTTGGAGCTTAAAAATGTATATTTGTTAAATTATTAGCAAATGAACAATCTTATAAATTACATGCAGTTTGTCGGGAAGATCAGATGACACAACATGCTCCCGCGATATATTAATAATGGGTTTTCCTGGAGCCGTCTGGATCCATACAAAATTGTGATACCTGGATTTAGAACTCACTTCGGTAGTAGAAGCATGTATTTGGTGGGAGCTGTTCGTTGGAACTCCTTACCTAGTCTAGTGAGACAATCTGACTCCCTCATTAAGTTTAAGAAGCTTGCCTGGAGCATCTCACTAAGGGTTAATAGGCTTTGAATCTGTATACCTATATAAAAAAATAAACTATGATTGATGGGTTGATCGCTAGTATTAATTTTGGTTTAATTTTGGTTTGTAGTTTGGGACTACCCACATGAAGTGCAATGAAAAATCAAAAAAACAAAAACAAAATTAGTAATTCTATAATATAACTGAAGTGTGTGAGTCTGAACTACATGTGTTTTCCATGTCTTTTGTAATTAATAACCTTGGTACTACAACACAGCAGGTATAACTTGGAAATTAAACTGATTTTGAAGCTTGTGTACCTGACACTTCATGCTCATATACTACTTATATGTTGTATTAATTATAATAATAGTTGATGTATATAAAAATCTGGCTCTTAATATTAATGTACGCCAGCATTAACTTTTACTTTAGTTACTTTAACTCTCTAAACTATGTACTCTAGCTCTAACCTTTTAATTCTTCTATATACCTATTATTCTTTTATATAATTTTGTCCTGCTAATTTTATATACCCAATCGCTAAGATTATTCCTGTAACTTTTCGTTTCGCCCACAGTTGTCTGACGTGGCTGTGGCCGGGGCTTTTAATAAATATATCTATGATTATGACTATATACAAGTCGAAAACGTGGCTATACAAGTGCCGATACAAATCCAGATACTTGTATCTAAGTGTAAACTGACCCTAACATGGATTTGACTTTCTCCATTTCGACCGACTGATAATAAATCCATCAGAAATATTCTCAACTCAACATTTTTCCATTCCAAAGCCTTGGTTTCCAACAGAATGCGGTGGCGGAATTGCAATTGCGCCGCATTCTACTGAAAACCAAGGCTTTAGAATAATGCGACTTCACTATTCACGTAGAAACAAACCCCTCAACACACCGATTCTGGCCATGTAATGGCACTGGGCTGTTCCTGACTTCACATACAGCCAGTGTATGCTTGTTTTAACCATATGTGAAGAAATATGTGCAATGTGCCTAATGTTTGATCTACAAATTGGGCTCTGTATATTGGCCATGCCAGCCAATAACCTGCGTTTAATATTCTTATGCGTAGGGGAAAATGTTCCATTTCGCTTGTATATTCCAATATTCAATTAATATACAAATCGGAAGACGTACCCAAAATTATATACTTACGTTAATTTATAAATATTCCCCATTTACTAAATCTGGCTGGATCACCAATTATCGAAGAAAATCGATCGATGATTCTAAGTAAAATGTCAATGTTTCGCTGTAACTTAAGCAGTAGTTTTTAAGGATTCTTATTCCCCTAATAAAGAACAAGAAGGAAAATTCAGAAGTAACTAAATAAATGTTAAGTCAATAAGTCAAAAATAAAAAAAACGTAATAAGAAAAACTTAAGATCTGAGTTTAGAAAGTTAAAATGTCAAGCAAGAGATGCTAAGAACCGAATGGCTTATGAATTATTGGTCTAATTGATCACACATTAGCCTTTCGAACGCCTTAGATAGATAGCATAGTATACTAAGAGGCCGGAAATCTGAAGGAGTACTGGTAGAGGAGGATTTTGCAACAGGTAATACTACAGCATGTTTTCAGGCACGTAGAAATACGGACGTCGTCAGGCAGGTGTTAAGGATGTGTTTTATGATATACAAAATTTATGGTAAATGAATCTTTATAACTTTTCGAGGTATATCATCTGACCCTATGGCCTCAGATTTTATACCATAAAGTACCTTGCACACCTCCTCTGGACCAGCAGTATAGAAACTAAATCCATCAATAGTATAACCATCAGTTGCTATGGAAGAAGAGCTGTTCAAGAAGCTCACAGAGCCAAGTTGTACATTCAGAATTTAAGGATCCAGATCAATGTGATTGGAGCGGTTTTGCTTATGCCCGTCGTCTTTTTTAGATTATTCCAATGTGTTTCGGTGGATTATGAACATTGAGTTTCTTTGCGTAATATTTGCGCTTGGCAACTTGAATCTTTGAGTTAAACAAATTTAGAATTCTTTTGTAAGCAGAGCGGTGTATGGCATTCTTACTGACAACAAACCTGCGATATAGAAACTCACGCTCGTCAATCAAGTTATTTATAGCGCTTAATTCCAGCGACAGCAGCAAATCTAGAAATATACTTCTGGTAGGAGTCTGCGCATTCAAATGAACACTAAAATTTCTCAGACGATGATGTCCTCGTACCGATGCGAGAGATCAGATAATGCTTTTTCGAAATCTGTGACATTAGTTGCAGAAAAGTGATTCAGAGGGCAGTACACGCATACGCATCAAACATTTAGTTGCGCCGTTTGAGATTTCGACGCAGATAAAATCAATGCCTTCAATGCGGGAAGATTTAACTACCTTGGAGCTGAGGAAATCTCTAATATAAATAGCGACCCCACCACCCACACGCCCAAGCCCGTCTCGATGATACAACTTAAAACCGGGTAAACTGACTGAGGCTGCTAAGACATTATTGTTTAGCCAACTTTCACTGACACATATTGCGTGTAATTTTGAATCGTTAAAGATTACCTTGAACTCATCAATCTTGTTCCTAAGGCTTCGAGCAATCAAATAGCAAATGTTAAGCCCTTTCTTCGGCTGAATAAAAATGTTTAACAGTATTCCTACCCTGTTCATGCTAGAAAATCTCATATCGAGCATTTCCCCATTACCCAGAGCCAAAGTTGATGAATCCAAGTCGCGCCCACTTATGAAGAAATCATGTAGGAAAAACTCAACCTCGCTGATGTGTGTGCTGCTAGTCTTCAACATAATTCAGAATCTAATCTAATTCAATCTATTAAGAAAGAACACAAACTTGTTTATGTAAGTAATTTATGATTAAAAAGAGAGAAAAAAAAAACAAAAAATTGAAAGGTTAATAAAATGTTGATAAATGAAATCTGATTAACTATGCACTTAGTAGACAATAACTAAACAAAGCAACAATATTAAAAATACAATAAGAAAACAAAACTCAAAACAAAAAAATACAAATCTTCCTCCGAATAATGAGCTTCATGTCAAATTCAAACCACTTCCGTAACAGCCTCAGGATCAGATACCGAACAATTTAAATCAGCAAATTCGTCATCGCCCCAGGATCAGGAACAAAACTTTTCAAGTCAGACATCGAAGTGATTTTCTCCGTTGGACTATCGATAGTTTGACGATTGTAAACAATTCCTTGTCGAGTGTAAACTGAATGTAAAAGTTTTTGGCCTTGAACCTCAGCACACCTCGAAGTATCTTGTGATTAGAAGGCGTGAGACTTTCAAAAGCATTAACGTTAATTTCATCACTACTGTGTTATACTGTCCGGTTATATTGATACTTCCGTTAGACATAGCAAGACTATTATTATTCATTTATTTGGATGATCGAGAAATTAATAGTATTCCAATGCCAATTTAAATTATTGTTAATCACAACGGAAACAAGACGACCGAATAATGCTGATGCTTAGACAAGTTTTATCGAAACAGAACTATTTAATTTGGAAAAATGCGCGGAATAAAGCAGATTACTTCGGAGCTCGAAAATTCACGTTTCACTGAGTTACCACCATTAGTAATTGTCATAGACGAACCTAAAAAGAAAATTACTAAACTCGAGAGGCAAAACTTGGAACTAACTAAAGGTATGGCAATCTCAGAGGCCCGAATTTGTTCTATGGAAAACCAATCTGTTTCAAGATTTGTTGAAATAGTAAACACTCCACAGGATAAATCTGAATCAGCATCGTTAAGCTAGTGAACCCAACATGGCACCGGTGCCCCCCCCCCCCCCCCACAAGATTTGTCGAAATAGTAAACATTCCACAGGATAAATCTGAATCATCATTGGATATCGTTAAGCGCATGCGGGTAGCTAGTGAACCCAACATGGCACCGGTGCCCCCCCCCCCTCATAAACTTTAGGCAGAATGAAAAATTTACAGCTTAGAAAAGATTTTAAGAAATCGCATTTATTAGATTTATTTGTACTGTTTAATATGGTATTAAAAAAAAGAGCATAAAATATTAAAAAAAAATAAGTCTTTCCAATTATACTATATACATAAAATAAAGCACACAAAATTATCCGGAGTTGTACAATACTATAAATTAAATTTTAATGTTTGGTTGGATAACCGTTAGATTTTAATACACTTTTCAGTCTGTTAGGTATTGATTGTAAATGTTTTTTTGTTAAGTCGGGACTTATTTTGTTCCACTCTTTTTGAAGATGTTGTTTTAACATAATCTTGCTGGATATGTTATGTTGAGTTAAGGACCTTTTTAATTGTGTTCATATATGTTCTATGGCATTCATGTCCGGAGACTGAGGAGGTGTTCCCAGCTGTTTACGTACATTATAAAGTAGCCATTCCTTCGATTTTCTGGCACAATGTTTAGGATCGTTGTCTTGTTGGAAGAGCAAATTATTTCCTTTTCTTAACTTTTCTGCAGTGGATTTTAATTATGCTTTAAAATATAGATATAAGCATATTGATCCATCATTTCATCAATGAAATGAAGACCCCCAACCCCAACCGCAGACAACAACCCCATACCATAATAGCACCACCTCTATGTTTAACGTTTGGTTACAGGTTTTTTTTGTTGAACTCAGTTCCTGGGTTTCTCCAGACAAATTGTTTCCGAGATGAGTTAAATATTTCAAATTTACACTCATCGCTAAAAATGACAGTATCCCAAAAGCTTTGAGCCTCATAAACAAATTTTTTAGCGAACTTCATTCTCTTTTCACTATTTGTTTTATTTATCCACGATTTTTTCTTGCAATCCGTCTACGGTATCCGCTTTTCCTTATCGTTCGGCTCACTGTTTCAAGACTTAAATTTTTGCCAGTATTTTCGCGAACTTCTGCACATATCTCTTTAGCAGTAGTATGAGGATTCACTTTCGCTCTCTTCAACATTTTTCTTTCTTCTCTTTCATTTAATATCCTTGGTCGCCCCGTACGCGGTTTATTTATTAGTATACCTTAACTTTTATACTTATTAATAATGTCTTTTAGTATCATTCGCGGTATTCTAATCTCCTTTGAAATTTTTCGTTGCGAATACCCTTTTTGAGAAAAAGAAATAATCAATTTTCTCTCTGGTAAAGTCGTTTTACGCTTTTTTGGCATTTAGGAAATTTAAATGTTTGAAAGAAAACTTACTTAAACGAAAAATATGATAAACTAATCATTATGCTGGGACGATACTTTGCATGCACATATTTATCTAAATTTCTTGGAAACTTACCCTATTTCGTACATGATGACTTCATGGGCGGATACTTTTGTGCCTGTGTTTTGTGAATTAGTTTTAGTTAGTTTCTCTCTCCAATTTATTTATTATATTTTGTTTTTAAATGTGAGAAGACATATTACACATGTTGGAGCTTAAAAATGTATATTTGTTAAATTATTAGCAAATGAACAATCTTATAAATTACATGCAGTTTGTCGGGAAGATCAGATGACACAACATGCTCCCGCGATATATTAATAATGGGTTTTCCTGGAGCCGTCTGGATCCATACAAAATTGTGATACCTGGATTTAGAACTCACTTCGGTAGTAGAAGCATGTATTTGGTGGGAGCTGTTCGTTGGAACTCCTTACCTAGTCTAGTGAGACAATCTGACTCCCTCATTAAGTTTAAGAAGCTTGCCTGGAGCATCTCACTAAGGGTTAATAGGCTTTGAATCTGTATACCTATATAAAAAAATAAACTATGATTGATGGGTTGATCGCTAGTATTAATTTTGGTTTAATTTTGGTTTGTAGTTTGGGACTACCCACATGAAGTGCAATGAAAAAACAAAAAAACAAAAACAAAATTAGTAATTCTATAATATAACTGAAGTGTGTGAGTCTGAACTACATGTGTTTTCCATGTCTTTTGTAATTAATAACCTTGGTACTACAACACAGCAGGTATAACTTGGAAATTAAACTGATTTTGAAGCTTGTGTACCTGACACTTCATGCTCATATACTACTTATATGTTGTATTAATTATAATAATAGTTGATGTATATAAAAATCTGGCTCTTAATATTAATGTACGCCAGCATTAACTTTTACTTTAGTTACTTTAACTCTCTAAACTATGTACTCTAGCTCTAACCTTTTAATTCTTCTATATACCTATTATTCTTTTATATAATTTTGTCCTGCTAATTTTATATACCCAATCGCTAAGATTATTCCTGTAACTTTTCGTTTCGCCCACAGTTGTCTGACGTGGCTGTGGCCGGGGCTTTTAATAAATATATCTATGATTATGACTATATACAAGTCGAAAACGTGGCTATACAAGTGCCGATACAAATCCAGATACTTGTATCTAAGTGTAAACTGACCCTAACATGGATTTGACTTTCTCCATTTCGACCGACTGATAATAAATCCATCAGAAATATTCTCAACTCAACATTTTTCCATTCCAAAGCCTTGGTTTCCAACAGAATGCGGTGGCGGAATTGCAATTGCGCCGCATTCTATTGAAAACCAAGGCTTTAGAATAATGCGACTTCACTATTCACGTAGAAACAAACCCCTCAACACACCGATTCTGGCCATGTAATGGCACTGGGCTGTTCCTGACTTCACATACAGCCAGTGTATGCTTGTTTTAACCATATGTGAAGAAATATGTGCAATGTGCCTAATGTTTGATCTACAAATTGGGCTCTGTATATTGGCCATGCCAGCCAATAACCTGCGTTTAATATTCTTATGCGTAGGGGAAAATGTTCCATTTCGCTTGTATATTCCAATATTCAATTAATATACAAATCGGAAGACGTACCCAAAATTATATACTTACGTTAATTTATAAATATTCCCCATTTACTAAATCTGGCTGGATCACCAATTATCGAAGAAAATCGATCGATGATTCTAAGTAAAATGTCAATGTTTCGCTGTAACTTAAGCAGTAGTTTTTAAGGATTCTTATTCCCCTAATAAAGAACAAGAAGGAAAATTCAGAAGTAACTAAATAAATGTTAAGTCAATAAGTCAAAAATAAAAAAAACGTAATAAGAAAAACTTAAGATCTGAGTTTAGAAAGTTAAAATGTCAAGCAAGAGATGCTAAGAACCGAATGGCTTATGAATTATTGGTCTAATTGATCACACATTAGCCTTTCGAACGCCTTAGATAGATAGCATAGTATACTAAGAGGCCGGAAATCTGAAGGAGTACTGGTAGAGGAGGATTTTGCAACAGGTAATACTACAGCATGTTTTCAGGCACGTAGAAATACGGACGTCGTCAGGCAGGTGTTAAGGATGTGTTTTATGATATACAAAATTTATGGTAAATGAATCTTTATAACTTTTC
Organism: Dioctria rufipes; assembly: GCA_963924295.1. Lineage (NCBI taxonomy): Eukaryota > Metazoa > Arthropoda > Insecta > Diptera > Asilidae > Dioctria > Dioctria rufipes. Next base: position 12,731 of record CAWUPM010001252.1, read on the forward strand.
GAGGTATATCATCTGACCCTATGGCCTCAGATTTTATACCATAAAGTACCTTGCACACCTCCTCTGGACCAGCAGTATAGAAACTAAATCCATCAATAGTATAACCATCAGTTGCTATGGAAGAAGAGCTGTTCAAGAAGCTCACAGAGCCAAGTTGTACATTCAGAATTTAAGGATCCAGATCAATGTGATTGGAGCGGTTTTGCTTATGCCCGTCGTCTTTTTTAGATTATTCCAATGTGTTTCGGTGGATTATGAACATTGAGTTTCTTTGCGTAATATTTGCGCTTGGCAACTTGAATCTTTGAGTTAAACAAATTTAGAATTCTTTTGTAAGCAGAGCGGTGTATGGCATTCTTACTGACAACAAACCTGCGATATAGAAACTCACGCTCGTCAATCAAGTTATTTATAGCGCTTAATTCCAGCGACAGCAGCAAATCTAGAAATATACTTCTGGTAGGAGTCTGCGCATTCAAATGAACACTAAAATTTCTCAGACGATGATGTCCTCGTACCGATGCGAGAGATCAGATAATGCTTTTTCGAAATCTGTGACATTAGTTGCAGAAAAGTGATTCAGAGGGCAGTACACGCATACGCATCAAACATTTAGTTGCGCCGTTTGAGATTTCGACGCAGATAAAATCAATGCCTTCAATGCGGGAAGATTTAACTACCTTGGAGCTGAGGAAATCTCTAATATAAATAGCGACCCCACCACCCACACGCCCAAGCCCGTCTCGATGATACAACTTAAAACCGGGTAAACTGACTGAGGCTGCTAAGACATTATTGTTTAGCCAACTTTCACTGACACATATTGCGTGTAATTTTGAATCGTTAAAGATTACCTTGAACTCATCAATCTTGTTCCTAAGGCTTCGAGCAATCAAATAGCAAATGTTAAGCCCTTTCTTCGGCTGAATAAAAATGTTTAACAGTATTCCTACCCTGTTCATGCTAGAAAATCTCATATCGAGCATTTCCCCATTACCCAGAGCCAAAGTTGATGAATCCAAGTCGCGCCCACTTATGAAGAAATCATGTAGGAAAAACTCAACCTCGCTGATGTGTGTGCTGCTAGTCTTCAACATAATTCAGAATCTAATCTAATTCAATCTATTAAGAAAGAACACAAACTTGTTTATGTAAGTAATTTATGATTAAAAAGAGAGAAAAAAAAAACAAAAAATTGAAAGGTTAATAAAATGTTGATAAATGAAATCTGATTAACTATGCACTTAGTAGACAATAACTAAACAAAGCAACAATATTAAAAATACAATAAGAAAACAAAACTCAAAACAAAAAAATACAAATCTTCCTCCGAATAATGAGCTTCATGTCAAATTCAAACCACTTCCGTAACAGCCTCAGGATCAGATACCGAACAATTTAAATCAGCAAATTCGTCATCGCCCCAGGATCAGGAACAAAACTTTTCAAGTCAGACATCGAAGTGATTTTCTCCGTTGGACTATCGATAGTTTGACGATTGTAAACAATTCCTTGTCGAGTGTAAACTGAATGTAAAAGTTTTTGGCCTTGAACCTCAGCACACCTCGAAGTATCTTGTGATTAGAGGGCGTGAGACTTTCAAAAGCATTAACGTTAATTTCATCACTACTGTGTTATACTGTCCGGTTATATTGATACTTCCGTTAGACATAGCAAGACTATTATTATTCATTTATTTGGATGATCGAGAAATTAATAGTATTCCAATGCCAATTTAAATTATTGTTAATCACAACGGAAACAAGACGACCGAATAATGCTGATGCTTAGACAAGTTTTATCGAAACAGAACTATTTAATTTGGAAAAATGCGCGGAATAAAGCAGATTACTTCGGAGCTCGAAAATTCACGTTTCACTGAGTTACCACCATTAGTAATTGTCATAGACGAACCTAAAAAGAAAATTACTAAACTCGAGAGGCAAAACTTGGAACTAACTAAAGGTATGGCAATCTCAGAGGCCCGAATTTGTTCTATGGAAAACCAATCTGTTTCAAGATTTGTTGAAATAGTAAACACTCCACAGGATAAATCTGAATCAGCATCGTTAAGCTAGTGAACCCAACATGGCACCGGTGCCCCCCCCCCCACAAGATTTGTCGAAATAGTAAACATTCCACAGGATAAATCTGAATCATCATTGGATATCGTTAAGCGCATGCGGGTAGCTAGTGAACCCAACATGGCACCGGTGCCCCCCCCCTCATAAACTTTAGGCAGAATGAAAAATTTACAGCTTAGAAAAGATTTTAAGAAATCGTATTTATTAGATTTATTTGTACTGTTTAATATGGTATTAAAAAAAAGAGCATAAAATATTAAAAAAAAATAAGTCTTTCCAATTATACTATATACATAAAATAAAGCACACAAAATTATCCGGAGTTGTACAATACTATAAATTAAATTTTAATGTTTGGTTGGATAACCGTTAGATTTTAATACACTTTTCAGTCTGTTAGGTATTGATTGTAAATGTTTTTTTGTTAAGTCGGGACTTATTTTGTTCCACTCTTTTTGAAGATGTTGTTTTAACATAATCTTGCTGGATATGTTATGTTGAGTTAAGGACCTTTTTAATTGTGTTCATATATGTTCTATGGCATTCATGTCCGGAGACTGAGGAGGTGTTCCCAGCTGTTTACGTACATTATAAAGTAGCCATTCCTTCGATTTTCTGGCACAATGTTTAGGATCGTTGTCTTGTTGGAAGAGCAAATTATTTCCTTTTCTTAACTTTTCTGCAGTGGATTTTAATTATGCTTTAAAATATAGATATAAGCATATTGATCCATCATTTCATCAATGAAATGAAGACCCCCAACCCCAACCGCAGACAACAACCCCATACCATAATAGCACCACCTCTATGTTTAACGTTTGGTTACAGGTTTTTTTTTGTTGAACTCAGTTCCTGGGTTTCTCCAGACAAATTGTTTCCGAGATGAGTTAAATATTTCAAATTTACACTCATCGCTAAAAATGACAGTATCCCAAAAGCTTTGAGCCTCATAAACAAATTTTTTAGCGAACTTCATTCTCTTTTCACTATTTGTTTTATTTATCCACGGTTTTTTCTTGCAATCCGTCTACGGTATCCGCTTTTCCTTATCGTTCGGCTCACTGTTTCAAGACTTAAATTTTTGCCAGTATTTTCGCGAACTTCTGCACATATCTCTTTAGCAGTAGTATGAGGATTCACTTTCGCTCTCTTCAACATTTTTCGTTCTTCTCTTTCATTTAATATCCTTGGTCGCCCCGTACGCGGTTTATTTATTAGTATACCTTAACTTTTATACTTATTAATAATGTCTTTTAGTATCATTCGCGGTATTCTAATCTCCTTTGAAATTTTTCGTTGCGAATACCCTTTTTGAGAAAAAGAAATAATCAATTTTCTCTCTGGTAAAGTCGTTTTACGCTTTTTTGGCATTTAGGAAATTTAAATGTTTGAAAGAAAACTTACTTAAACGAAAAATATGATAAACTAATCATTATGCTGGGACGATACTTTGCATGCACATATTTATCTAAATTTCTTGGAAACTTACCCTATTTCGTACATGATGACTTCATGGGCGGATACTTTTGTGCCTGTGTTTTGTGAATTAGTTTTAGTTAGTTTCTCTCTCCAATTTATTTATTATATTTTGTTTTTAAATGTGAGAAGACATATTACACATGTTGGAGCTTAAAAATGTATATTTGTTAAATTATTAGCAAATGAACAATCTTATAAATTACATGCAGTTTGTCGGGAAGATCAGATGACACAACATGCTCCCGCGATATATTAATAATGGGTTTTCCTGGAGCCGTCTGGATCCATACAAAATTGTGATACCTGGATTTAGAACTCACTTCGGTAGTAGAAGCATGTATTTGGTGGGAGCTGTTCGTTGGAACTCCTTACCTAGTCTAGTGAGACAATCTGACTCCCTCATTAAGTTTAAGAAGCTTGCCTGGAGCATCTCACTAAGGGTTAATAGGCTTTGAATCTGTATACCTATATAAAAAAATAAACTATGATTGATGGGTTGATCGCTAGTATTAATTTTGGTTTAATTTTGGTTTGTAGTTTGGGACTACCCACATGAAGTGCAATGAAAAAACAAAAAAACAAAAACAAAATTAGTAATTCTATAATATAACTGAAGTGTGTGAGTCTGAACTACATGTGTTTTCCATGTCTTTTGTAATTAATAACCTTGGTACTACAACACAGCAGGTATAACTTGGAAATTAAACTGATTTTGAAGCTTGTGTACCTGACACTTCATGCTCATATACTACTTATATGTTGTATTAATTATAATAATAGTTGATGTATATAAAAATCTGGCTCTTAATATTAATGTACGCCAGCATTAACTTTTACTTTAGTTACTTTAACTCTCTAAACTATGTACTCTAGCTCTAACCTTTTAATTCTTCTATATACCTATTATTCTTTTATATAATTTTGTCCTGCTAATTTTATATACCCAATCGCTAAGATTATTCCTGTAACTTTTCGTTTCGCCCACAGTTGTCTGACGTGGCTGTGGCCGGGGCTTTTAATAAATATATCTATGATTATGACTATATACAAGTCGAAAACGTGGCTATACAAGTGCCGATACAAATCCAGATACTTGTATCTAAGTGTAAACTGACCCTAACATGGATTTGACTTTCTCCATTTCGACCGACTGATAATAAATCCATCAGAAATATTCTCAACTCAACATTTTTCCATTCCAAAGCCTTGGTTTCCAACAGAATGCGGTGGCGGAATTGCAATTGCGCCGCATTCTATTGAAAACCAAGGCTTTAGAATAATGCGACTTCACTATTCACGTAGAAACAAACCCCTCAACACACCGATTCTGGCCATGTAATGGCACTGGGCTGTTCCTGACTTCACATACAGCCAGTGTATGCTTGTTTTAACCATATGTGAAGAAATATGTGCAATGTGCCTAATGTTTGATCTACAAATTGGGCTCTGTATATTGGCCATGCCAGCCAATAACCTGCGTTTAATATTCTTATGCGTAGGGGAAAATGTTCCATTTCGCTTGTATATTCCAATATTCAATTAATATACAAATCGGAAGACGTACCCAAAATTATATACTTACGTTAATTTATAAATATTCCCCATTTACTAAATCTGGCTGGATCACCAATTATCGAAGAAAATCGATCGATGATTCTAAGTAAAATGTCAATGTTTCGCTGTAACTTAAGCAGTAGTTTTTAAGGATTCTTATTCCCCTAATAAAGAACAAGAAGGAAAATTCAGAAGTAACGAAATAAATGTTAAGTCAATAAGTCAAAAATAAAAAAAACGTAATAAGAAAAACTTAAGATCTGAGTTTAGAAAGTTAAAATGTCAAGCAAGAGATCTAAATCAAGGCTGGTGAACTTTTTGCATAAAAGCACCACCAGTCCTTGCTGTAATTGGAAATCGTAACCTCACAGCAGCTTTAACAACTGAAAAAAATTAGCAGAGGTAGGGTAACTTCTTGAATATTCCTTAATTTTCTTGTAAATATGAAGACAAGTTTCTTAAATTCATCAGTAATTATAAAAAAATCTTAAAAATTAATACAGCCTTCGAAGCTGAAGCGATGGTCATGTAAAACATGCTTAAAAATTATGAGATAAGTGCTGAGAATTTGAGAAAAAATTTTAATGAAGAGTTAAAACTTCCTCAAGCAGCAATATTACTCCCAGTAAACTCCGCCGGCTGGGAGAGAAGTTTTTCTGCTATGAGTCGGATAAAAACGTTGCTTAGAAGCACAATAGTTCAAGAACGATTCCCTTGTATGTCACGCATGTTACTGCTCAACACACAAAATGCCATTGTGAGGCCCAAAATACATTCACGACCCCAAGCCACGGGCCACTGAATGCACGCCTCTGAATCAATGTAATTGAATTGTTAAAGTTACATTCGCGGCCACAGGCCTCAAGCCACGCTGTGGCCGTGGCCAAGTTTGAGCAAATCTCAAATTTTGTGGCTCGTGGCCCCGATACTACCAACATTGAAGTATAAGAATGGTAGGTTATTCAATATGGCGAGGGATTTGTAATTAATCGGAATTTTATTTATCAATCAGAAAAGTTGTTTACTGGTGTGAACCAATTTGTTTTGTATTTTAATAATGCTACAAACAAATAAAATGGAAAGAAAAATGATTAATTACTTGCAAATACATACATTTATGCATATTCAGAAGCACATGGCTTCTTGTAGCCAGTGGCCGTGCATGTAACTTAGTTGGCTTCAGCAGTCGGCCACAAGCTTTTAGTGGCTTGTGGTCCGTGGCCTGAGGCCGTGAATGTATTTTGGGACTTAAAGAAGATTGCAGCTGAAAAGGTATTGAGCCGATTTGCAGAAAAAAATAGTAAGCTAATGCTTATTTAATTGGTTTTTGGCGATTTCTGTTATGATTATGACGATATTAATTTTAGAGCTAGTGATGGATGGTGACGAATTCAAATTATACGATAATGCACTGAGAGAAATTTTCACTGAGAATAATCTCTGTTCCATGTGTATCAAGGAAAGTTAGGTGCGATTTTGAGCTTAGCAGACATTTCCTGGATGTAAGAATACAAATTGCTTTGTCTTATTCAAATGAATATAGAAAAATTAGATTAATATTAGTAAATATATTTTCTCAATTATCTCCGATTATGATAATAGCAGAAAATTTTATTACAGAATATGAGAAAAGGTTATATATCCCAAGAATAGAATTGTTTAAATGTACTCTGCTTTTCGTTATTCTAGATAACGATTTATTTTAAATGTTCTAAATCAATTTTTAGTATATAGGTATATATTATGTTGACTTTCTGTAAAATGTTCTTTGTTGTAGCAAGTCAGTTTCGTTGTATAATCGATAATTTTCTTATAATAAGAAGAATTTTTCTCGTGTTTCTACGCATATTAATTAAACTTGATTTCTATTAGATCTACGGTTTTATTGCCGTTAAAAGGAGTTGTCTTCTTTTTATGAAAGTTTTCTCACTCCAGGAGAAATCGTAATGCTAGTAGATTTGAAAAAAAAAATCATATGTATGTAGTATCTGACATCGCGCATAGCCGAATGTAACCAGTCATACCAGCTTAAATCCCCGTATATCAATAAAACCCATATGGCAGTACAACACACAAGACCGAACAGCGAAAAGACGACGTCCATTTTCTTCCTTCTTCTGAATTGACCACCGACGGAGACAGACTTTTGTAAAAGCTCTTCAATAAAGTAAAAAGTTAAAGTGATTGACTTCAGGTATTTTTAATTCCAATAACCCGAATCCCACAAAACTGGGGGCTCAACCGGGATTGGGTAAAAATAAAAGAATAAACTAAGTAAAACGACGGCTGGTGGCACGTGAAGACGGCAGCAGAGGCAGCGGGGACTCAACGACGAAATTGAACACAATCATCCTGCAAACAAGCGAAACAAATTTCCAATGAGGTAGCGAGAGGACTATCACAGCTCGGCAAGCTTCTAAGGGAAAAGCGGCACTAGAGATAAAGTGAATTGTGTCAGCTCATAAAGTGATAAATATTCGATCCTCATCTATGTCTACAACTCAGGTAATTTCGTTCCATTTTTAATTGTCATTACCGTCAAAGAAATAAAATCGAATAAAATGTGGCTGAAATACGGCGAGCACCCAACTGAATGAACAGTTACATAATAGGAGTAAATTATTTTTTTTTGTAGAAGATCTGATTTTGACATTGCAGCGGCAAAATCATAACCATACATTGTGAATTAAAGAATCAAACGTGATAAGACTGTTATTGTGAATTTGACCTTGAATTCACTTCGCGCTCAAAGTAACAAGAGAAATACGCCATTGTGAACTGTCATTTCATTATCTGTCATCAGAACTATCAGCAGGAATTGCAATTTTAGACATTAAGATATAAGCAGTGAATTTATAATCAATCAAACGATTTACTAAGATAGGTTGTGACTTTTAAAAGAAAAACGAAGCAATAAAATTCCATTGGAGTATACGTGGGGTACCAGAAAGCAAGGAGAACGAGTAAGAATTAAGACTAAATCATTGAAATAATTATTATGAACTTTGTTTTTCTTTAATATTTTATACGTTAATTATTCGGTAAATATTTCTTTTGAGAACTTTTATTTTCCATCTAATCAATTATTGAGATAAATATTCTTCCTTTTTACTATTAATAAACATGCCCAAAAATAAAAGGGTAGCGCGTGAAATGAAAGAAAGCACAAGATTAAGTGAGGCGGAGCTGGAGGATTTGCGTGAATCATTGCTCGAAAAAGAATTAGAAATAAGACGCCGTGACGCAATTATAAAAAAACATCAGGATGAAATTAGTAAGATCCGAGAAAACGAATTAACGTTCAGAGACCAAGAAATATCTCTGTTGAAAACAGAAATACAGCTTTTAAAACAAAATTTGTAACAAATCAAGACCGATTTCCTTTTCTGAAGCGTCAGGATCATTACCTGAGTTTATTGGCAGTGATAGCTACCCCATAAATAAGTGGCTGGAAGATTTCGAAAACGTGGCTAACCTCTTAAAGTGGGAGCCGCTGGAGAAGCTAATTCATGATAGAAAGCTTCTATCAGGCACGGCTCAGTTAGCACTACGTTCCAGAACCAATATTCAATCATGGGACGAATTAAAAAAGTTTCTATTTGAAGAATTTGCGACGAATGTAAGCAGTGCAGATATTCATAAGCAATTATCGAGGCGAAAGAAAACGAACAACGAATCTTATCAGGATTATTACCTGAAGATGCGGGAGATAGGTTCTAAAGGAAGCATCGAAGAAAATGCTGTGATTCAATACATCGTTGGTGGGATATACGATCCCACGCCAAACAAAGTTTTGTTATACGGTGCGACAACCTACTCGGATTTTAAAATGAAGCTAGATTTGTACGCTCAATATACTCCTAAGAGTAAAGAATTATATCCAAAAACAAGTTTCAGCAGAGTGAATGAAAGATGTTTCAATTGCGGTCGCCCAGGCCATAAAGCGAATAACTGTCCTTCAAAGTCCCTGGGTCTGAAATGTTTCCATTGCAATAATCGTGGGCATAAAGCAGTAGATTGCCCGACAAAAAAACTTAAGCAGGGTAGCAATACAGCCAGCATTGGTCAAGGAAGAGGCTTATATAAAGTTATCGAACTAGATAGTCATAAGGTAACAGCCCTTATTGATACTGGCAGTGACATCACATTGATGCGACATGACGAGTATATTAAGATAGGATCGCCGCAAATCGTGCATAATTCTATTGATGTGCAAGGTATATCTTCCAAAGCTTTTAAAACTTTAGGTTACTTCAATTCCATTATTATGCTGGATGGTGATTCGTTTTCAGCGACAGTCCATGTAGTTCCCGAAAGCATGACACAGATTAAAATGATCGTGGGTAACGATATTCTGCGAGGAACTGAAATTACAATCATACAAGACACTGTTAGCGTACGGAAGCTAAACAACGATTTCGCCTCTTGCTTTACTCTAAGTGAGACTGATATTGAAGGTCCGATAATCGGTAGTGCTCAACATACACCTGAAGTACTAAGTATCATAGAGAATTATAACCCTTCCAAGAGGAAAACCGTTAATGTTAAACTGAACATTGTGCTTAAAAATGAAACTCCTATTTGTCAATATCCACGAAGACTATCATCAAGCGAAAAGGAAATTGTAGATGAGCAAATTTCAAGGTGGCTCGAAGACGGAATCATCAGGCCAAGTGAATCAGATTTCGCCAGTCCAATTGTTTTAGCGAATAAAAAGGATGGGTCTAAGCGACTATGCGTCCATTATCTTCGATTGAATAGGCAAATAGTTAAGGATAGATACCCCCTACCCGTAATAGAAGATCAAATCGATCAGCTTTACAATGCCAAGATATTCACAACACTGGACCTGGCCAATGGCTTCTTTCATGTTCCTGTGGCTGAAAATAGTGTAAAATATACCGCATTTGTAACTCCTTCTGGGCACTATGAGTTTCTGCGAGTACCTTTTGGTCTATGCAATGCACCTGCCGTTTTCCAACAGTTTATCAACAATATATTTCGAGAGCTAACGTTAAAGAAATATGTGCTGGTATACATGGACGACCTGATTGTCCCTGGAAAAGATGAAAAAGAATGCCTTAGTCGCTTGCGCGAGGTTCTACTATTAGCTTCGGAGTTTGGATTGGACATCAAGTGGAAGAAATGCCAGTTTTTCTGTGAGACTATCGAATATCTAGGCTACGAAATATGTGGAGGTCAGATAAAACCATCCGTCGCGAAAGTGGCTGCATTAAAAAAATTCCCGGTTCCCAGAAATATCAAGAGTGTGCAAAGTTTTCTTGGTCTTACCGGATATTTCAAGAAGTTTATACAAGGCTACTCGAACACTGCGAAGCCTCTAAGTGACATGTTACGAGGGACGAAGGAATACCGTTGGGAGTAACGAGAGAATGAAGCATTTGAAAAGTTAAAATCAGTTCTTATCACTTCTCCAGTATTAAATATATTCCGACCGGGAGCAGAGACTTCCATCCCGTATACTATTTTAGCAAAAAAACAACACCCGTTCAAGAGCGATATAGCAGCTACGAGCTTGAAGTGTTAGCAATTATTGCGGCGTTAAAAAAATTGCGTGTGTACCTCCTTGGTACCAAGTTTAAAGTTGTAACTGACTGCGCGGCATTTAAAGCTACAATGCAGAAAAAGGAGCTGGCACCAAGGATTGCTGGATGGGCCTTACTATTAGAAGACTATGATTATACTATAGAACATTCGGATGCCTTGACCCGGAATCCTGTGGTAATGACAATCACATCTAACCTGATACACTCGGTTCAAACGGCTCAGTTAAAAGACGAAAAACTGAAAATTATAATGAAGTTGTTGGAAAAGGAAGCTTATAAGGACTATTTTACGGAAGCAGGAGTTTTATATAAATTAGGACCATATGGAGAAAAGCAGATGTGTGTTCCAGCATCTATGCAACCCGAGATAATTAGAAGAGTACACGAGCAAGGCCATTTTTCATCAAAGAAAATTATGGAAATTATTCAGAAGGAATACTTCATCCCACATCTCCGAAGAAAAGCCGAACAATGTCGACTGAACTGTATAGAGTGTATTTTAGCAGAACGGAAAGGGGGAAAACAAGAAGGGTTTCTACATGCAATTCCTAAAGGAGATCAACCACTGGACACATACCACATTGACCACTTGGGACCATTAACGATTACAAAAAAGCAGTACCGATACGTATTTTGTGTAATAGACGCTTTTACTAAATTCGCCTGGCTTTATCCATGCAAGTCAACAAGAACAGAGGAGGTAATCCAGAAACTGGGAATCCAGAAAGCACTTTTTGGAAACCCTAAAAGGATAATTTGTGATCGAGCTACTAGTTACACTTCGAAATCATTCAAAGATTACTGCGATAAAGAGAAAATTACACAAATGTTTATTACAACCGGCGTTCCTAGAAGTAACGGCCAGATAGAAAGGCTTAACAGCATTATTATACCAATGTTGACTAAGCTTTCCATAGACAACCCTCCATTGTGGTACAAGAACGTCACAAAAGCGCAAATGTTTATTAATTCTTCATGGCAGAGAAGCACAGCCAGAAGTCCTTTTGAGCTGATGTTCGGAATACCTATGAAAAAGTCAGAAGATATACAATTGATGGAGCTTGTAGAAGAGGAACTTGAAGAAGCTTTTGACACAGGCCGCAGCGAGATGCGTATTCAAGCAGCTGCCAAGATCCAACAGATGCAGGACGAAAACCGAAAACATTACAATAAAAATCGCAAACCCGCCTTATCCTATATACCAGGCGACCTAGTCGCCATTAAGTGAACGCAATTCGGTCCTAATTTAAAAATCTTCTCGAAATTTCTAGGTCCCTATAAGGTGATTCGAGCGAAGGGTAACGAACGTTACGAGGTCGTAAAGCTGGGTGAACATGAAGGTCCATATAACACTTCCAGCAGCGCAGATTTTATGAAAGCTTGGAAAACACAATACAGTTATACTGACGAGGTCAACAGCGAGGATGAGATCGACAGCAGGGAAGAGATCGACAGCGATGAAGATAGAGACGGCAAAGACCGAAAGGACGATCGAACCTCTCCAGCCAGAGACACTACACGACGCGGTCAGCCAAGCGACTGCAAATAATCACAAACTATAGTACTTCCACCAACGAAGCCAATGAAGAGTGTCAATGATAAGAACGGGGTATACAAGGCAAAGACACCTACATGTCCAGATCATTCCGCATTACCACGAAAGCAATGTAAATTTCTCGAAATTAAGAGTACATACTACGACGAATATATGACGCAATTAAAGACGTAAACGACGAAAGCTGATGTACATAATGTACATACGATGAGTGATAAAGAGACGACGAGTAAACCATGACGACGAGAATATTTGCAAAGCGAAATCTACGTAGCATGTTCGAGGCGAATATGTTCCAGGATGGTCGAGTTGTAGTATCTGACATCGCGCATAGCCGAATGTAACCAGTCGTACCAGCTTAAATCCCCGTATATCAATAAAACCCATATGGCAGTACAACACACAAGACCGAACAGCGAAAAGACGACGTCCATTTTCTTTCTTCTTCCGAATTGACCACCGGCGGAGACAGATTTTGTAAAAGCTCTTCAATAAAGTAAAAAGTTAAAGTGATTGACTTCAGGTATTTTTAATTCCAATAACCCGAATCCCACATGTATTTTGTATTCGATCTAAGAAACAACGGTAATCAATAAAATAGTTTGCTTGATGTAAGGAAACTTGGTGTTAATACTGATTAACGTCTTAGAAACTTTTACACATTTTTGAAAAACAATACTTGATTGAAGTATATTCTTTTTCAATTTTTGTGTGAAACTGGTCCCTACTAGGCCCACCCCACAACAAAACCCTGGCTACGCCCATGTGCAGTCTTTTCTGAAAGTACCCGTTGAAGATTCGACGATCATGAAGACTTACCGATTCAGAGGTAAATCAAATCGTATGGATAATCCAACGAAAGTTATATTTAAGTATAGGTCTGAATTCATTGAGGATAGAATATTAGCTGTATTTAAAATTAATAAAATTCAATTTCAAACTCAAATTAATTTAATGTTGGTTAGAGTATACAGAAGATTTACAATCTTTTTTCAGTACAATATTATATATTGGTTCTAGAGATACTTGAAACGAAGAAAGCAAGAAATAAAATGTAAAATGAAGTAATATAAATAAATCGATTTAAGTTTCTTGTGAATACATATAATCGTGCAGCTACAACTCGAATATAAATTCAATTTAAAAATTATACAGGTTTAATGAAACAAGAAAGTATTACGTGGGATAAAATTGGATTTTCTGGCGAGGGACAACTATATGTTAATGAATTTTTAACGCATAATAAACGTAAATTACTATATGAAGCTAGAAGAAAAATATCTTTAAGTTTGTTTGGATTAGAAATGGAGGAATTTTTCTGAAGCAAAATGACAACGCGAAAGTTTTTCAAATGAAAAATATCAATAACTTAGATTACATTCGACACAAAATAAAACAATTAAATTAATCAATTGACATATATTATGTTTCGTAAAGTTTATTATCAGAATGTTTGGGGTTTGTGCTGAAAGACAGAGGAAGTTAGACTTTCAATTCTAAGTGATTAGTATGACATATAAACATTTAAACATTTCTCCAAGATTCTATATACACGGTGTCCCGTAAGTTTTGTTATTCCCGCAGGCTATGGATAGGTAATACTGGTACGAGGTTAAAATTGTATGGGTGAGAGAGTTCTAGCGGTTTCCGAGATAATGGGACTTAAAGTTATTTGGATATGTTTTTATAGATCACCCTGTAACTTCTGAGCGTTACACCCTATGATAATGATTGACAATCGTTGGACCATTCCAGTGGTCTATAAATGTTTCTCCCTCCTCCTATTGCCTTTGAAGTTATGGCTCAACAAATTTAAAATTTCGGCATTTTTATATTTAACTACTATTTTCATCAAAAAACACGTCATCAATATCAATTTTCCATATAAGATTTAAGAAGCCCAAAAGTTTAGCTATGAAATGACCTATCACACTCTGCACCCAAAAAGCAATCCTTTCTCTGTTTTTTGCACTTTTTCTTAAGCATATCTAGCGAAAATGGCTGAATGTCATTACCAAAAGATAATTGCCTACTTTCTGGCACTTATTGAACATTTGTTTTTCTTATATTTAAAGCAGGTGACAAAAAGCATGTGATTAATTACCGTCCGATTACTATATCCTATAGTCTAGCCTTAATATTGAGCGTATCATTTATAATGGCTTGTCTCACAAATAAAGTCTATAATTGACATTTATCAAGACGGCTGGTCAAGTGGACGTATTTTACGCTGATATCTCAAAAGCTTTTGATTCCATTAATCATAAACTGACTTTTGACAAGATGAAAAAAATAGGATTTAGTGCTTTAACCCAGAACGTCACCATAAATCATTTAAAAATGTATTCACATTTAAAACGTTATATTATTCGTTAGTACGAAGTCTACTTGAGTAGTCCTTAGTAATTTGAAAACCTTTCTACTCAGTATACATCGATAAAATTGAGAGTTAGAGGCGATTTACATGTTTTCTACTTTTCAAAACAGATAGAGTTAATAGAAGCCTAAATTATATTGAAAGACTACAGCGGTACTCAATGCTTTCATTGGAAACCTGTCGTGGTTATCTTGACGAAACATTTTTATACAACGTTTTAAACAACCTAATTGTCCAATAATCCTTAGCAAAATTTATTTCCAACGCGTAACACTAGCAAAGTTTTAAATTTTAATACTCAATCAGGAAGAACAAATATAATAATGAAATTACCCATTATAAGAATCCAAAAAATATATAAAGAGCTGTGTTATGACATTGATCTCTTTTCAGATAGTCGCCCTTCTCTTCGACACATTGTTTTAAACCAATTACACAGTAATTTCAATTAGCTCCTCCAATTATTATTGAAAATATTATGAATTAACATATGACTAAATTCTGACAATCTCGGTTTCATATTATTCCTTTTCCATTCAATTTAATTATAGTATCATTGACCTTTTAGTAAGTATTTTTGATTCCTTTATAATTTTTTAGCTTATCTATCCTTTATAATTTGTTAGCTTATTTAATTTGTTAGCTTATCTTTATTAAATAACTTTTATCAACCAATCCCTGACTAAAAACTTTGTGGCTGAGCGCCTGAGTGCCGTCCGTGACGAAAATGTGTTAGGGTAGTAAACGTGGATGAATTTACGTGGTGTTTTTTTAATTTAGAATGAATGAATGGGGAGCTTTCCGATGGGGTAAAAGTTTCTTACCTTTTAGGGGATTTTGGGGTGGGGTGGTAACTATCACCCTTGGGGTTGTCCAATACGGACCCTCTGTGTCAAGTGTCGAGAGTCTAGAGCCGAGATTCGAGAGTCGAGTTAAAAAAGTTTAAAAAAGGAAAAAAAAAAGTTTAAAAAGTTAAAAAAAGTTCAAAAAGTTCAAAAAAATAATAAAGTTAAAAAAGTTAAAAAAATTTAAAAAAGCAAAGAGTTAAAAAAAGTAAAAAATAATTTAAAAAGGCCCTTTTTAACTTGGCTAAAAAGTGTTAAAAGAGGTAAAAAAACGTTAAAGTCAAGTTAAATCGTAATTCGAGGGACGAGATTCGAGAGTCGAGAGTGGTGAGCATTTATGACTACAAAGTACAAAATAAAATACATTAAAAAACTTTTAAAACAAATAACTTTCGTAAATAAATTTCCCTGAAAAGTAAAAACTATTATTTTTACAAGAAAATTTCATTGCAAAATAAAAAAAATGCCAGAACTCAGATCAAATCTTAAAAGTTTGGGGATCCATAACTACATATAATCACAATTGTCTAACTGCAAATGCCCTAAATTTTAAGATTTAATCTGAGTTCTAGCATGTTTTTTATTTTCCAATGAAATTTTCTTGTGTATATCACTGAGAAAAAAAAATAATTTTTATTTTCAGTGCAATTTATTTAAAAAATTTTTTAATGCATTTTTGTTTTTATTGAAGGCTTCTAATATGTTGTATAGTGGTTAGTAGTTTACAATTAGTTTAGATTAAGTAGGTTGGTTTTGTATTATTGTGTAAATTTCTGTGTGTAGTATGGCACAAGAACTAGATGTCAGGGGCGGATCCAGGATTCTTGTGAGGGGGGGGGGGGGGGCGCAACTCTGGTTTAAAAACGGTATTGCCTGGTAACATGTCAAAGTTTCAAGACACTCACCACTATTCGCAAATATCAAATGTACAAAATGTATCATTTAAAAGATTCGGGCCGAACAGATAAGCTACCACTCTCAACGAAGAAAGTTGCGCAACGTTCAACTTTTGACACTCGTAAAAGTCAAACGAGGTGTTAAATTATTTATTTTGTTTTGGTGTAAATGGTAAAAGTATAACGCTTCCGAATCATCCACTTCGGTTAGTAAAAATAGAGAAATACAATTTGTTCCCATTCACGAATTCATCATAAACTGTAACCTTGCAAAATACAGGAATGAAAGCGCTACGTACTGTTTGTCTATTTAAAATAGTAGTCACAGAACAGATGCAATACAGACCTTGTAAGTATATAACTTCATGAAAAAGTTAAGAAAGTTTGACTAATAATCCAAGCTCAAAAAATACCCTATGATACAAAGCACAGCATAGTAGGAAGGGTATAGGGAAAAGAGCAAAAGCCATCCAACATTGCGGCGACGCTCGAGTAAGTCGATCTCACAAGTTATTGCCAAATCGCCAATGAGCTTTAAGGCTCTAAAAGCAGATATGGGAATTGTATTCAATTCTAGGTCTGATGTACAGTGTAACAGTGTTAAAGCAGTAAGCGAAATCAAGGGTACTATGATAGGCAAAATTATGGATAAGCTTAAAAGTAAGGAAAATCAGATCATTAAAGAAAATTACGAAGAGAGATAACCGAACCCTGTGGAGGGGACGCCGGCATTTATAGAGTGAGGTTTTGATAAAACGCTATCTAGTACAACCGGTATTAGGCGACCACATGAAAAACTTTCAATTTATAATAGAAGAAGAGGGAGAGATCAGGTGCTTTAAGTTTGGTTAAAAGGGCTGGATGCCAGACTCTATCAAAGAACTTTATAATATCTATGGTAATGATTTTGAATCACCACAATTGTGAAGACTAGGGTTCCAATGTTCCGTAAGAAAAACCAGCATGTCAGAAGAGGAGCATACAGTCCGGAAGCCATATTGATGATCATTGATGTGTTGTTTGGATACTTCATTAATTTGAATTAATAAAAAATTCAAAAACCTTTGAAAGAATCGAAGTAATTGCAGTTGGTCGATAATTTTAATTTTAGGGATAGCCACCCTCTTTTTTCTTAGGAATTGGTTGAACGTGAGCTATTTTCCAACCAGCTGTAAATTTTCTAGTCGAATAAGACAAGATAAGATAAGTTTGCGCAGAGCCAAGGATGAGACACACCTTTTAACTAACAGGGGTGAGAAACCATCAGGACATACGGCTTTAGAGATACTTATCCCCTTAAGGATCTTGAACACAGCCCTCCTATGGATGTGTATTGGCTCTTATATATGTATATCTACACGGGAGATGCAAAATATATGTCTATGAAGAAAAAAAGAATTTGAAGCTATACTAAAATATTAGCTGCATCTAGGGAGTCAACAACAACTTCAGCATTGTTAAGTAGTGAAGGAAGAGAGGAGTTGGTGAAGTTGTTCCTGATGGTTTTCACCAGGGACCAGAAGCCTTTGCTATGCTTAATTCGAAGATTCTTAGTCTAACATTTCTATTAAAAAGAAATTTTTCTCTCCGAATAATGATCGTTCTGTGCAGTCTTGTAGACTTGTGTCAATTCTGGACATGAATGCAATCGATACGACCAAAAAGCAAGGTCGTTCGCTTTTATTACTTGGTTGAACTTATCGTTAAACCAAGAGCGACTTTGCTATTATTGAGATCTGCTGTAAAAATAAGGAATGTATTTATGCATGCTAAGACTTAAAATGTCACAAAGTTCTAATGTGCAGTGCATTCACCAATATCCCTCGAAGTAAAACAGACCGACCAGTCAATTTCTATAAAATACTGATTGTGAGTTTCCCAATCAGCATTTATATTTTATTTTTATGTAATGTGTGAGCTAAATATGCTAGTAAAACTATTTCATTTTACGAAATAAATTAAAATATGTTCCAAAATAAATCGCTTGCTTTAAATGTAATAACTCACTACACCAATATAGAATGATTTTTTGGCCGTCATGTAGTTTCGCTGAAATTCTGCAATTCAGAGTTGTGATTGTTTTACATCGAAGACTCATCAATTGGCAGCTGTTTTCAATCAAAACAAACCTTCAATTGCTTTTACCTGAATAAGTTCTGTCCTGCTTCAAACAGAGAAAAGCCATGCTCATATACATATGTACATGAATATTGCAGGTATCAGCAATTCCTGTTTCCTTTACAGGATTTAACAGCCACGACTTAAACTGGAACAAAAGCTGACCCACTAGCCATAAGGGCTGCGTTCTTAAGCCTATCAAATTGAATGCTCCCAAACATTTTTTAATATTTTTAACAAAAAAAAACATTTTGTTGGGAAAACTTCAGAAGAATCTATTGCAATTTTTTTTAGTGGTGTTCAGGGAGGGGCGCGCGCCCCCCTTGCCCTTTAGCTGGATTCACCACTGTGTCGCATAGCATACCGCAGAAAAGTAGACAGATTTTAAATGGCTGGTCCATTCCGGACCTCAACAAGTTCCTGAGGCACTGAGAACAAATGTTGCTTTGACAGCAGTTTTCATCAACTGTCTCAATATTGTAGATGCGAGAAAATATGAATCACTCGGAGTATCTCTCATCATTTTTTTTTCATGTCGCTGTATTGATTAAGGTAAAGAACTGATGCACAGCACAACATAATTCGGTGCGAGGGAGGGACGTAAACGTTGCTTCTTTCTTGGAAATACTTTTGTATTTTTTCTGTAGTTCTTAGGATTTGATTTAAAGAAAACAATTTTATTAAATTCATTTGCCCCCAAGGGCGGTTCAGA
The DNA here is from genome assembly GCA_963924295.1 of Dioctria rufipes. Lineage (NCBI taxonomy): Eukaryota > Metazoa > Arthropoda > Insecta > Diptera > Asilidae > Dioctria > Dioctria rufipes. The sequence goes on from CAWUPM010001252.1 coordinate 31,918, forward strand.
AATTTGCTTTAGGGGGGAGCGGGGCATAAGAAAATTTTCAATTCTAATTTTAAAATGTTATATATAATACTATTTATAACATAAGTATATTATGTTACTGAGGTACAGGATACATATGTACAAACATGAGCACATTATTAATAATCTTGTATTATACATAGATTGGTGAAATGTAAGACTGAATGAATTTGAAACAATACAAAATTTTATATACCTGTACATATTTTTAAACAATATGGAACATATTTATGTGTTGCACATAAAATACTCCAGTCATGCTTAATAATAAGAAATAAATTGGGTACACTCAGAAATTGTTATCGTAATGTCTAAAAGATTTTCGTAGTATTGGCGAAAATTTCTTAAAATCTATAGTATTTTTATAGAACTTATAACGCATTTTAAGAGACATATTGTAAAAATCTATTAAAGGTTTCGTAAAAAAGGAATGCACGACCGATTGTAATGATGGAAGCTTGCTTCGTAATTTTTACGAAACATGTACACGCACTTTCTTATATACCAGAAAAATATCGTAAGATTTACAAAAAACAATCATGTAGCGTTCCTTTTCTCGTTCTGAATCAATCTGTATGAATCGACAGAACGATATCATAATTTAGTTCTGTGCTCATAGAAAGGGAACGAAACAGGATCATCTCAAATATTCGACATTTCTTCCACTTGATAAAAGCAAGTATAATTTCGTAAAAATTGTTGTTTAAGAAAACCATTTTCCAACAAAGGCAACTTAAACTCAACTAAGTACCTATTACACCTGAATTAATAGATTCAGTGTGCAGTAATGCTCGAGGTTTTGAAGCTGACACACATATACTGACAGTTCTCGGAGATATTATTGATATCTCTGGAAACTGTCGAATAAACACTAACACTCCACAACTACACGACCTGTCTGCTTCTGCGCGGAAGAGATTTTGCCAACTTGGGACCAGCACCCTGGCACTAAGTTGGAAGATGCTTTCGTTCTGAGCAGACCACCTCACACACCTTTCAGCAAACTTACAACACGTGTGCTCCGTGACGTGCTTATGTCAATAAAACCTCCGGAGTACACAGGATACAACAGATGGCGAACACACCTCGTGGTGAATATGGGCGTGATGGGAGAGATAACTTGCAGAGTAGTCCACAGTTATCCTTCTAGTTACAAAGATGCTGATGTAGCATTCAAATTGCTGCATCACAGTCTATGTATCCTAATCAGTTGTCACATATCGACCGGCGGGCTCAGAGGATCTGCACAGTTTGTTCTGGTGAAGGCACCTTGTTTCACAGGTTCTTCACTTGTCCAGCTTTGCAGAGTCTAATGCAACTGGTGCGAGATATGTGTCAGTTGCTCCACCAAAGGTTTGTTGTCGGGTGAATTGTTTGATTAGCTTTGTGTTGACACTGGCCAAATCTACAATTCACTTGAACTACATGAGAGTCGAAGATTGGAATCAGAGCACTGACCCACAACACCCGGCACAAGCACTTAAGCGCCACTTCGTTGACAGATTGAAGAGACGTTTACGTCTTGAATATCTGGCAACGAACGCAGCCACATTCAACTGCACATGGCAACCACTATCGTCGGTGCAGGATGGAGATCTTGTCTTTCGCTGGTGATAGCAGACCACAGAATTTGCAAGACTAGTCCACGGGGCTTCTCCCCGCTTAGGAATCGTTGCACGTGCTGTGGGAAGGACAAGTACTCTGTTAGAGATGCTAAGCTGGAGGGATGATGAGGGCAGATTGTGGAGGTCTATGATACTACAGGCTGCCCTCGGGGGACTTTATAACCGTATCGGGTAAATTTTTTCGTTCGTTCGGCTATTTAGTTCTTAATTCGGTTTCGGTTTCGGTGCTAAATTTCAAAATTCTATGTTGAAAATTCGTTCGTTTAGGTAATTATTTTTATTAGATTACTTTGAAAATTTGGAACTTTTTGGAACTGCCACTTACCCAATCGTCAAAATTGGGACAAGTAATAATTTTTTTGTTTTTTCATCTTTTAGGCATTTTTCAAAATTTTTTGTATCCGTTACATACAGTTCCTTTTGAGAATATAATGTTTCATCTTTTTCTTCTAGTTTAATTGTTAGTGTCTAGTTTGTTTTCGTTGTCCCTTTTGACCCATTAGATTAGTTATTGTCTGATTTTTTTACACATTGTAGAGCCTTTTCCCACTTATTTTAAGGATTTTTAAAAGAACCAAAGAGCCAAAAATAAATGAACCATATTTGCATAAAAAGAATTATTTTATTATTAAAATATATACATCTGTTTCTTACATAAATTTACATTAATATTTCCATACTTATGTTTCCTACTTTTCCTAGTCCCACTCAGTCAGCACAGCTGGTATAAGAGTTGGGAGTATGGTGTTTTATACAATTATGATATTTGCAAGACTTAGTAAAATTATTATAACAACAGATAGGTATATACATTGTGAACATATTACATAATTAAACGTATCAAAAATATATTTTCTTTTCATAAAAACATTTTCAGGTACATAAGCATCCGATTTCCTTTATATATCCTAGTTATTTGAATTTGACCGCATCTTATTTAGACATTTCATGTTAGTTTAAGGCAATTATTTTTACTATTATTATTCACTATTTTACATCGTGATTTACTAGGGCTAGAAGTCTCTTTTAGATTTGCGTTTTAAGTTTGTACTTAAAGTATCTTGGTTTTGGTTTGGTGTTACCGGAATTTTGGTTTTATATATTCATATCAAATATTTTTTCAGTTTTTTAACAAATATCGGTAGTGTCGGCGCCGCTTTTATGTTGATTGGCAGTTTTTTGTATATTTCCCCAGCGGTGTTGAGTAAGCATTTTCGTCGTCTTTCTGTTCTTGACTGTGTTGGTGTTATATTCTTCCTGTATCTTCTTTTGTGGCTATGAACATCAGTATGTCGTACAATCTCTAGATTTGTTTTTATGTTTTTCCTCAATATGTTATACATAAATTTGCCGTTTTAGATTTGAATGATCTTTTTCAATTTTGCCTGTTTTGTGTATTGATGAACAGTGTCTGTGGCATCATCCCATGGCAGGCCATAAAGAGATTTCTGTGCTCTGTTTATTATAGTTTTAACATCAGCCTTGAGTCTTTTTGAACATTGTGTCCAGTTTATGAGGTTATATCGTATGTGTGATAGGACGTGTGAGCTGTAGATTAAGTCCACTACAGGCTTTTGTAACCTGGTATTTCTCCTCATAATCCCAATTAAAGGAGCGAGTTTCCTTTCCAGTTTTGTAATGTGCTTTTTCCAATCCAATTTCTCGTCAATTTGTATTCCCAGATAGTTTATGTCTTTTACTCTTTGTATGTTAACATCGCCTATTTGTATGTCGATGTTCTTGTCTGTTTTTCTGTTTGAACATCATATATTTGGTTTTCCCTTCATTTATTTTTAGTTTGTTTCCGTCCGTCCATTTGTTGAAAATTTCTAGATCTTTGTTCATCATAAGTTCCAAGCATTCCATGTTCCTCGATTTATAGATGATGTTGGTGTCATCCGCAAAAATGTGATATTCACCACATAGTTTGGTGTACTGTAATTTGTTTATATACAGAAGGTATAGTAATGGCGCCAGTATTGAACCCTGTGGTACTCCACAAATGGCTATTGTAGGGCCGCTCAGGATTTCGTTTATTCTTGTTTGTATTTCTCGTCCAGTTAGGTAGCTTTTTATTAGATTGTTTGCTGTGCCTCGAATTCCCATTGTGTATAGAAAGTCCAGTAATAGTTTATAATGTACTGTATCAAAGCCTTTAGTTAGGTCAACAAAGACTGTTCTACATATTTTCCTTCATCAAGGTAGTAATTTATTTCATTTAATGTTTCAGCTGTAGCCAACTCTGTGTTGCTTTTAGGCTGAAAGCCAAATTGATTTTTGTCTATTCCGCCATTTTCCAAGATGAATTTTCTCAGTCTGATTTCTATTATTTTTTCGAATATGTTGCTTACATTATTTAACAGAGATATAGGGCGATAATTATTCATTTGTGTTAGGTCGCCTCCTTTCGGAATGGGTGTGATTATCGTTCTTTTTAGGCAGTCAGGGAAGATACCGCTGTTTAGCATTTCATTTATGAGTTGTGTAAGTGGTTTCCCAATAATGTCAAAAACATCTACTATATCATCAACTGAGATATCGTCTTTCCAGGAGCTGCATTTTTTTAGGCTTTTAACTATATTTTCGACCACATCTATATCTGTAGGCACTAAGAATATTGACTTCGTAGCCATTTGGTTTACTGTTGGGTATTCAATTTGTATACTATTTTGGATATTTACACCAATATTATTAAAGTAGATGTTGAAATAGTGAGCTATCTCCTCAGGCCTCACTATGGTCGCACTGTTTAGATTAATTTAATGTATTTGTCCCTTGATACTTGACTTTTCTTTATTTAATATGGCCTTGTTTATAATACGCCATAGTTTTTTTTGGTTCTTACCCTCTTTAATATTTTACTATTTATGTCTCTTTCTTTAGCTTCTCTTATGGGGGCTGTTAATTTGTTCTTCATTCTCTGATAATTTATCCGCAGGTATTGGTTATTTGGTTGTTTTTTCATTTTTACATATAACGTATCTCTTTCTTTCATTTCCATTATTATTTCGTTTGTTAGCCAGGTGTTTGATCTATTTCTGACTTTTCTGTAAGTAGTGCTATCTTCTTTCGATTTTTTTATGATGTCTATTATCTTTTCAATAGTCATATCTTGAGAGGTTGCGAGCTTCTCTCGAACACATTTTCTATAGGCTTTTTCATATTACAATTTGTTTTAATGTGTGCCACTATAATACGATGATCAGTGATAGCCGTGTCATGTAAGGAGATTTGAACTTTGTTTGCCTGCATCATATCCGTGATGCAAAAGTCTATAATTGTACCTGAGGTGGCATCTTGTCTAGTGCAATACCCCCTTTCCACATTATTTACTATTGAGAAACTATTAATTTCGGTTATGTTGATTATTGTGTTTGCTGGCGTACCACCTTTTAGGAGATCAATATTCGTATCCCCTAAAAAAATTAATGTTTTCTGGTTTGCTAAGATATTTTCAAAGTGGTGAATATATTCTTGTAAGTATTCACTCGGCGACCTGTATACATGGTCATAGTTCTCATGTTTTTTTTTTGTCTTGTGTTTTATTCTCTATAATAATAGTATTATATTTGCTCTCTTTATGTATGACCCGATAATTTAGATGTTTATTTATGTGTATTGCAGTGCCTCCCCCTCTGGCGTCTTCCCTACAGTTAAACTCGCCAGAATAATCGGATATCTGGTAGTGTTTAGTTTCATTTTCGTATAACCAAGATTCATTTAGTATGATAACTCCAATGTTTTGATGTTTTATCGAAAGCGCCTGCATTTCGTGTATCATATTTCGCAGACTCCTGACATTTAAATATATAATTTTCATTTCATTTATTTTTCGATTCATTTTTTTTACACTGTATTTTAATCTAGGTTTAGTTTAGTCAGACTATTTTCTTCCTTTCGTTTCTATATATCTTTTATATGTTCTCTATACTATAATTTATATTCCTCTTTGCAGCGTATATTTTCTTTTTGTACTCTGGACATTCATTACTGTCAGCTAGATGATATCTACAATTTTCTGCGGTTTTCGTGTTTTTCTGGCAGTTTATATATATAGTTGAGTTTAATTTATATTCCATAGTACGATGTTCTCCTGCACACTTACCACAAGTTGTTTTGTTTAAACAGTTTCCCGCTTTATGATTATATCCATTGCAATTGTAGCATCTTTTTACTCCAAAATTTTCTCTCACTCACTGAATATTTCTGTGCCAAACAAAATTTAATGCTGAAACAAATAATAATGATAAAGGAAGAAAAACAAGATAACCAGGTTTTTTTTTTTAATAACAAGATATGCGTACTTTCGTGTAGTCAATTTATTTTGCATTTATCGTCACTTCAGCCTTTGCATAAAAACAAATTCAGATAGTTCATTTATTGTCTAATATCTTTAGTTTAATTAATCTACTTTAGGTTTTACTTAATTTACTTAATTCGTTCTTAAAAACATTAAAAAATCTTAATCAATTATTAATCACAAGTTAGTTTAAAATTCACTGTCTTTATCACTTGAACAAGTCACATTTATTGAACTATAGCTAGCAGATTATGTTCGTTTAACGTTTTAACCGTTGAACGATTTCAACTCTGCACATTTAATTTTAAAAAAAATGTATTTTTTAACCTTGGTCTTCTTGATGCTGCTGCCGCTACTATTAATTGTACCTATAATTCCCAACTTAAAAAGGAGGATGAATTCTGGCATGTTCTGACTTTTATAGAGTTGCTCCTGCTCAAATCTTGGACCTTGCCAAATCTCCTCGACGCAGAAAATGTCCGCTTACATGTAATAAGAAATGCATATAAATAAATGTGAAAGAAAAAATATAAAAAACAATAAGTTTCAAGGAAATATTATTTCTCTAATCCTTGTGCAAGCCTTTTAAGGATGTTTGCAGTAAATTTTTAATTTTAATTGACCAAAGGAATGTAAATTTACATAAATTCTAAAAAACCTCTTCCTGTTGAGGTGAATATGAAATTTTATTTATTTATTTATTAAAACATTAGTTACAGTTAATATAGAACCTAAACTAAGATTATACCAACTGGCAACTAATGATTGTAGGCCCACGGCTACAAGGCCATCTGGGCGGATTTCTGCTAGTTTGAATCCTAATTATTACGCTTAATTTTTAACAGTTTTATGACAGTAATATTTTGTATAGCTATTTTAAAATTTTTAGGTCATATTGCTAAGAAAAGCTATCTCATCTACTTATGCATTACTGAAAGCAAGATCCCGTACATCCAGGAGGGTTTTTTAGATGGACTGTTAGGCGCTTAAGTGTTATTCTAGGTAAGCATCTTTCTTGCTTTTACATGAGATATGTTATATCCAATGCTACTAGTAACACAAGTTTTACTTTTTGCTTTTTGAAGATTGGCTTGTACAAGTATCAACTATGGTTTAGACAAAAAGCGTCATAAAAGAGAACAACGAAAGGAGAACAATGTCCGTGACAGGAGACATCGTTAACTAAATATAGTAGTTCAACGTTATTAACTAAAATTAGGCTAATGCTTTTGCTATTTTGTTTATATAATCCAAAGTGGTATTCTGTATTAAGTAATTCTGTTCTTATTAATTTTAAGAGTAGAACCTAGGTGCTAAAATTAAGTTTTTGTACTATTATCCTAGTTCAGTAGTTAGTGGATAAGTTAGTTGTGTGTTCTAGAGTAACTTATGTATATACTCAAAATTATTGTTTTTTTCTTTTTAGAGTAAAGTCCTTTTGGTTGTAGTTAGAGTCTGAAGTCTAAATTTCCGTCTTGTAGGTAGGTGCTCAGTGCAAGGAGTAGTATGTCTGTGTCCTCCCCCCTATATTTGAGGAGTTCAGTCGGTGTTTTAGATGTCCCAAATTCGTAAAGAAGTCTTTGTAGTTCTTCGCACTGATATAATATGTGAGCTGCAGTTAAGGTTGTGTATCGGCAGTAGGTGCAAGCAGCGAACGATTGTCTGGAGAAGATATGCCTCTTGACCGGTAGAAAGTGGCCAAGTCTCAGTCTCGCAACCGATATCATTTTTCTCCTTGACGAGTCAGGCATGAAGGGTTTCTCTGACGTTTTATGGTGTGTAGCGAGGAATGTGCTAGCTGTGCTCCAGGTAATATTCCTGGATACAAGTTGAGGCCTCCGAGCTTGCGCTCTAGCAGCTTTATATCCTGGTGGAGCTATATGTGGATTGTCAGCGTGCAGCGCTCCTTTAGCCAGCGTGTCAGCGTTTTCATTTCCCTCTATCCTCACGTGAGCCGGGCACAATGCCAAGGTGATTTTGTCTGCATGTAGTGAGTTTCTGATGTTTGCAGCTAGCGGGTTCTTGTTTTTTAGGTTTTTTATGGCTTTGAGCGATGACAGGCTGTCCGAGAAGATGGCACATGTGCCCTCTTGTTTGACGGCCCACCTAACAGCCTCCCAGACAGCCGTCAGCTCTGCCGTGAAGACGTCTGACCATGTCGGCAGATGGTATGTTAGGGAAAGCTCAACACCAGTGCCCTTAGACCAGATGGCAATGGCCACTTACTCACCATCTTTTGAGGCGTCTGTGTATATGTTTATGTCCGCGTTTATTCGTCTGTACGTGTCTATGTGGAGTCTTGTCTTGCTTTCATGGTCCAGGTGTCTTTTCGTCTGTAAGAATTCTCCCCATTGGTACTCTCCATGGTGAAAGGGAGCCCGCAGGATTTAGTGTGTCTGGGAAAAAAGGAATAGTTCGTAGAGAGTTTGGGATGTCTGCTATGGCCCGTGTTAAACTGGGACATTTGCGCCTGGTAGGAGCGGGATTCGTGGATAAGGTGTTCAGGATTAGTAGGTGGAGTGGGGAGTTGGGGTAGTGTAGGGACTTATAGAAGAGATTGGAGGCCAGCTCTTCTCTGGTACATTGTTGGGCGGCCCGACTCAACCAACAGACTGGGAATAGGGGTGGTGCGCAGTGCGCCGAGAGCTAATCTAGCTGTAGCGTTGAGGAACGTCTGCATTTTGCGGACGTAATTTTTATAGCAGTCTCCAAAGGTGGCCCGGAGTTTATATGAAATTTTATATTCTACTGGAATTTACTTGTGGCCCTACTATTTAATTGGTGTACTAGATTCATTTTCGTGTCTTTTCATCGTTAAGTTTAATTTCGTCTCCTTTTAACCTTATCCGTTTCTTTCCCGCTCATTGCATCAATTAAAAACTTTAAATCTTTAAATTTTATTTTATTTATACATTTTCATGCAAATTCGATGCTAGTTTCGAATTCTACATAAAAAATTTTTTGTGCGGAATGTACTTTGTTCGAACTGTCATTAAAGTTCGGGCTAGTGATCGCAATTGAAGTTTCGCGGCCGAGATAATTTATTTTTATCAATAAACTCTGTTTGATTAGTGTGGAAAACTTGTTAAATTAATTTTGGTAAGACTTATTGTGCTTTTAGATATGCGATAGTAGTTATAACTTTATTGATTGAAAATTTTACCTGACTAATTTCATATACGTAATTTGAGGTTACTTGTTTACCCTTTGCCCTTTGTAGTTATGAATTCAATTCAAGGCCAATATCCTAATTAATTAATTTCCCTTTTAGATTCTACGGTTCTTAAAGGACGATTGGATTGTTTCAAAGACATTCTTCACAGTGAAACATATGTGAGTTGAAGTAGTAGGAACTCGCGTTTATAACTCAAATTGCTAAGCTTCAATAGATATATTTCAGGTAAGTTTACTTATTTGCATTAGAAATTCATTTAAATTCAATTTATTATCCCCTTGTTTTTTATATAGGAACTAATGCTAAATATTTTCAAAAGGAAGGATGTTCAACAGTCACAAAATGCGTATTCCATTCAATGTTAATGTATTTACCGACTATTTTTTTATATGTTGTTGCGCAGACCTCCATGTAAATTGTCCATATCCCATTTTTTTATTTTTCCTATTATGTACTATTTTAATTTTGTCCTCGTCAGTAACGCAGCAGTTTAGCTGCTTAAGCTCTAATAAGAATTCGTCTGTAGTGTAGTTTTTTTCCAAATTTGTGACGAAAAGTCTTGGATTTCTTTGTTTGGTTATGTATATATAGTCCGCACTTAATTTTTTTTTATGGCTGTAGCTATTTTTTCATTATTTATTTTTTTATCTTATTTTATTACTATTCCCCCATTTTTAATGTTTTTTATCTGTACAATTGGGGCTCCTATCTTGCTAGGCTGCATATTTAATTTTACAGCCTTTCTTTGTTTGTTTTTTTTTCGGTTTTATTATAATTCCTTGTGTTATTTGTTCGCTTATTTGTTGACTTGGTGTTATATGATTTATATTGTTTTTAACTACGGCTGCATAAGAGGCAGAGATTGTGCCTGTATGTCTTTCTACACTTTCCTGTATTTTACCCATCTCAACTTCCATTACTTTCATATGTTTTTCATTTTGATCCATTTTTGTTAATAGTTTTTTCTGTAAATTTATGAATTCTGATAATTTGTTTTGAGCTTACCACCTAATAGTGTCCTTGCATTCTCTGCAGATCCACGTATCGATTTTAAAGTCTTTAATCTTATAGTATAATCTTTGGCACTTACATCGCAGCATTTTATGTGATACCATTTCTCGCAGAAGCCCTCACATTGTAGGGCTTTGATTTTCACATTTTCTGCATACAGAGTCAGTGCAGTCATTTGCGGCATTCGCCATTTTTGATGTTATAGGTATTTTATTTTAATTTTCAACATTACACCTTTTCTTACTAATTTAAATTTAATCACATTTGTAGTAATCATCCAAATAAACCAATTTACCTTACACAGACTATTTGATTTTTATTTTGTATTCTTAATTTTGTTAAAAAACTCTGAGCTCTATAATGGCGTATGTAATATGTTCTTCTTCTTCTCGTATTATATCTAACAAATATACAAATGTTCAATCTGAAGGTACACAGGATGGTGTTCAGAGCAAATCTAGATGTGTGAAAACTGACAGATTTTTGTCCGAAAATAGCTGTTCACGATATCATGGTAGTACGACGTCCAATACGGAAGAAGAAGAAGTTGCTTTCCCCAAAAATTCTTTGAAGTTTTCTTACAATAGTCTGCCTAAGCACAATTTTACCCGCTCATCAGTCTAAATGTGTATGAAGAAGCGAATGGTGCGAATTTACAAATGATGCTTTTTTATTAATAAAATTTCGAAGACTGCTCGTTGATTTCAAAGTAATTAAAATGAGTTTGAACTAATTCTGGTGTTTTATTTTTAAGTTTCAAAAACCAAAACGTCCTGAGATATTTTTTTCTACTACTTATTAAAGATGATAAAGATAAAAATCGTCTTTAAATTAAACGACTAATACATAATTCTGAAAATATGTTTGATTCATTGATTCAGATTACAGATTTTTTAAATATTTGGAAAAAACTTATTATTTCCCGAATCCAAAGATTACTGTTCATACCGAAATTAGTGTTTCACACGGGAAATTTTTATAGATAATCTCGATATAAAAAATTATATATAATATCGTAACATCTTTTGAAAATAACAAAAAAGTTATTAACGTAAAGTTGTTGTCTTTTTAAAAGGCACATGGGAAAAGCATTGGTGTTCCATTTTTTTTATATTTAGATTATTGTGAGATATATAGCTGTCTTGGTCCCCATGCAGAGCCGATAACTGTGATCTATAACTCATTCTCAACATTATTCGAAATTGTGATATCGAAATTATAAATCATTTTTGTTGCAAGCTTTTTTTTTTAAAGCAGCGGATATGAAATTATCAGTTTACCGAAACTGTTAAAATATAGGTGCTTATAGAAGAAATAAAATCTTTGGAATCCGAAGAGGTCATGATCAAAACTCCTGAAAGAGAAGAAGGGTTCATTGGGACTTATATTGGGGGACAATCTTGCTTGGAACGAAGTTTTAGGATTTTCGAAAAGCTAAGTACTTTTGTTGCATTCGTAAGGCGTCCACTATACAGCATATGAAGAGACTTGAGCACAAAAGAAAATTATATAATATTCTTGCAAAAGATTTTAAGTTAAATAAGAACAATGCGAAGTGACAGTGCCACTCGGAAATTTAACATTTCGGAATGTTCAAGCTAGCTATAAAGCTGGCCAACAATCCAAAGCTATGATTTCGTACCAATGTACGTGATTCACTTTAGAGTACAACTCAAGCCGGCAGAAACCCTCCAATTGTGTTACTCGCCTGATGAACGCACTTGCGTTTTTGCCATTTTTTCAGCGCTGATGACTTTCGCATTATGTTTAAAGCTGGTGATAGTGCAATTTGGCGGAAAACGGGGTAAAGTTTGCAAAAATTAGGAGTAAAGTATTTCTTGGAACGCTTGGACAGTTAGTCGTCTTTTCGTATCATTTCTTTATCGGTGTATAGTATGAATGTTACAAGGTATTATGGGGAAACATACCAAAATCGTAAACACCCTCTAACTTCTAAACGACGAATTTTGCTCTTTCCTAACTCAAGGTCCTCTATCAGCTTCTGAAGCTTGAACCATCAGTTGTGGACCGCCCTGTATAGCTTTCCCTTTACGTTTCAGCATAAAAATTTCATTAGCATCCAGGTATCGCCGGAGTTCTATTATTAATATAATATAATTTTTTGATGCCGTAAGCATACTAAAATTTGGTGCCACCTAAAATAGAGAATCGGTCAGACGTAGCCCCCGAAATATACAAGCCATGAAGTATGACTTGAATACGAGGATACCATGCCATGCCATGCCATGCCATGTCTTACTGTTGGTGTTTTTCACATAAAGGTAGTTTGAATTTTGTTCAAACAGCATAATTGTAGCAAATTAAGGCAACGTTTTTAATTTTTTTTCCAACAATATATTTTCAAATCGATACTTTTTTAAAGAAATTTTCCAGGAGTGCTAATTTGTAGGGTATATATATCCTTGTCTGCTTTAAATTAAATATTTGCATGAAAACTGAATCTGATATTAATTACCCATGCTAAGATGATTTTCCCAACATACTACTTTTCATCAAGTACACGGCTTTTGTAAGTTTTCGATAAAAAAAATGGATAATTGTACTGAAAATTTCTTAATGATATAATTTTGTATATTGTGAGAATGATTTAAGACTAAAAAAGAAAAAAATAATAAATATAAAAATTCCTTTTTGAAAAAAAATAACTGCTTCAAAATACGTACTAAAAAGTAGAAAATAATTACTCCCTTCACTTTGTGAGTACAAAAGTTCTCTAGAGTTTCCCTTCATTTGAAATTGAATTAAATATTAAAATTATATTACATTTGTGTATAAAATTTTCAAGGTACACAAAGAAAGCAAATTTAAAGTGAAGTAATTTAATTAAAAATTTTGATAAATATTAAGAGCTCCAAATTTCAATTTTTGCAGTAAGTGTTAAAATTTGAATTGCTCAGACTTGCTTTCTTTGAGTTACTTTGAAAATTTTAAAATTTGTACAAAAAATGTAATATACAATAATTTCAATATTTAATTAAACTTTTGTTATTGTCTCCATTGAGTTATGTTCTATTTTTAGTGCGCATTTTTTAAATAGGTTATTCTTATATTTTCTATTGAATTTGATTAGAGTATAAATTTCAATTTTTTTAGAGCTCTAGGGGAGGGGGGCGATCGCCCAGATAGCTCCCCGCTATATCCACCCTGTTTGCCCCTGAGAGTAATTTTTTGTAATGGTATTGCATGAAAGAAAGAAAACTGTTTGTATTAGCGGCTTGTGCTATTCGCAATAATTTGGTTTCATTGAACAGGTCGTTTTTTTTTTTATAAAATTTATGACTTTTGTCATAAAGGAATGAGTTTCCAATTCAACCAATTTTTTTTCCATCGTAAAACAAAAGTCGACTTATTCAGAGTGCAGTGTTTTAGGAAATAACCTATTGTGAATTGCCACATGTTATTACATGAGCTCTAAATTTCAATGCAGTATTGTATTGTCTCTCAGGCTTAAGATAAACGCTTTTCTAGAATATAAAATTAACAAAGCCACAAATAAAATTTAAAAATGGGCTAAATCGGGCCACCCCTTCTGGGTGTTGCCATATAAAAATTTAGGTGTTTTACATATACTGTGAAAACGATCAGTCCTAGATATTTTTATTATAATGAAAACTTCTTCAGAATACGAAATATTATCAGAGTGGTTATAATATTTTTTCTGTCCGACGAACCGTTCTAAAAATAAAGGGTTTTCCAATAAGAGGTGTTATTTTAATTAGCCCGCTATTTCGGTAGATGTCAATTTTGGAGCTGTCATTTTTTGACATTTGACAAGTAGAAACTACACCATTAAGAAAAATGGAACGATACACGATTCAACAACGCACTGAAATTATTAAAATTCACTATAAAAATGGTGAAAATGTGGCAGAGACGGTTCGTAAAACTCGAACATTTTTGGGTCGTCGTGAAGCACCTTGTCGGACAGCAATACAGAAATTGGTAGAAAAATTCGAGCTGTCGGGACAAGTTAGTGATGTGAAGAATAAAACCCGTGCACGTCGCTCAAGAACAGCCGACAATATTGCTGCTGTAGCCGAAAGTGTTGAAGAAAACCCAGATTTGTCCATTCCTCGTCTTTGTTTGGAATTAGGCATTCCACAAACATAATTACACCATATTTCGCATAAAGATTTCGGTCTTAAGGCTTATAAAGTTCAGTTAACACAAGAACTTAAGCCGGCCGATCATCAACAACGTCGAGTCTTTGCGGATTGGGTCCTTGAAATGCATGCAAATGATCCGGAATTCCATCGAAAACTCACCTTGAGTGATGAGCCCCATTTTCACCTCGATGGCTTCGTCAACAAGCAAAATTGTCGCATCTGGGGCTCGGAAAACCCAGGAGTTATTGTTGAAAAGCCTCTCTATCCTCAACGTGTGACTCTTTGGTGCAGTTTATGGTCCCGCGGGGTCAGTGGACCTTACTTTTTCGAAAATGAGGCTGGAGCAACAGTTACGGTGAATGGATGGCGCTATCGACAGATGATTAATGATTTTTTATGGCCGGAATTGGATGGTATTGATCTGGACAACGTTTGCTTGCAACAAGACGGCGCTACGTGCCATACAAGCAACGAAACCATTGATCTTTTATGGGAAAAGTTTCCGGACCGTGTTATCTCTCGAAGAGGTGATCACAATTGGCCACCGAGATCTTGTGACTTAACACCTTGCGACTTCTTCCTTTGGGACTACGTGAAAGAGAAGGTCTACGCCAACAGCCCGGCGTCGATTCAAGACCTCAAAGATGGAATTCGTGAGGCTATCGAGGACATAGGGCAGCCAGTTTGAGATTTGGTTATGGAAAATTTCATGAAAAGGATATGGTCCTGTAGGCGTGGTCGTGGTGGTCATTTGGCTGATGTTATTTTCAGTTATTAACGGCATACCTTCCTCTTTATAAGGAAATAAAGATCCGATCATTTATCTCAAAAAATGGCATTTTTCTTTGAATATCAAAATAACACCTCTTATTGGAAAGCCCGTATATGTGAAAAACCACTTCAAAAATCAAAGTTGCAGAGATCGGTGACCATACGAAATCATCTAGCTAGATTCTAGGCTAGGGTATCATAAGAATTGGTCTTATACCAATTATAGGTTTTTTAACTGTTTCTTAGAAATTTACTGGAAATTTCTACCTTCGAATTTTCATGCATTGGCCGAGGCCGAGAGCAATGCTTCACCCCAATATAAATCAATAATGCCTCTACCTGTTGTAAGGAAGCCCGAATTTTTTTCTTAGAAATTTACTAAAAATTATTTGTTTATTGTTTGGCGACGCGTCTACGCACATAGGAATTGTCGTGGCCCACAAAAAGTGCGTACAAATTCTAGGGCAAAAATTTCCAGTAAATTTCTAAGAAAAATTGCGACCTTCCCTACATCAGGTCCAGGCATCATTGATTTTATTTTGGAGCTCTCAACCTCGGCCAATGCATGAAAATTAAAATGAAGAAATATCCAGTAAATTTCTAAGAAAAAATTGTGGCCTTCCCTTCATCGGGTTCTGGGGGCGGATTCTGTAGCACGGAGAATTTGGGAATTTGGGAGATGAGAATTGCGTTTTCTTAGAATTCCTAATTCCCTAATTCTCCATTCCCAATTCACTAACATGGTTGGAGAATTAGGGAAAACGTAAGAAATGTGAAAAAGTGCGAATCGCCTGGGATGAATAAGGGTATCAATTTTTGTTGCAGAGGGTTGGGCTTTTTTTCATATGTGAGGTACATCTGCCTATTATCTTCCACTGTCGAAGTAAATTTAAATTTCTTTTTTGTTGGGGTAGTTTTTGAGGGATGTAGGATAGTAGGATTTCTCGAGTTTTTCCCGGATAAAGGGAGAATGGAGAGTAGAAGGAGAATGTATGTGGTATCAAAAAAATGGGTGCTCAGCGCGAACAAGATAGGCTTAGGAAAAGGGGCGGGGAGAGTGCCGGGTAGAAATGGGAGCTGATTAATGGTAATTTAAAAAAAAATTAAGACAATATCAGGAGCTGCAATAATTCGCTGGGGTAAGCTCAGGATCTCTAAGCCCAATAAAAAATAGTAAGAATTCACTTTGGTAATTAGGCATGCATGGGTATTTTAGGCTATATTTTATTTCGATTAACGGTAATTTGCAGATTTAAGCGGCCTCGGCGGTAAATTTTATTCACGGGCGCCTAACTCTATGTGGGAGGGCTGTAGAGTATTGGAATTTTTTTGATAGATTAAGGGTTTACAGTACAAAAATATAGGTGAACAATTTTGGGGGTAGGGTGTTTTGGGGGTTGGGGGTCGTACCACCCCTCATAGGGGGTTGCTCAAACTACGTCATGTTTGGTACCAAATTAAAGAGGGCGGAGAGGGTAGTGGAGTGGTGTAGCTTGTCTTTGATCTTTTTATCGTGATAGGTGACTTTTTACCGCCGAAAAACGATTTTTTACACTACGGCCATATACACCCCAGTTTCCATACTGTGCATATATTTCTTCCGTTCTTTGTTTCACATCCATTAGTACTCCGTTGTGAACATTTTTGTCATGGGAAATAAATTTCCAGGACTTACCAGTTCTTCGCAATGATGAGATGAAAATATGTCAATTTTTGTACCAAAAACGGCTAATTTTTCACCTTAAAAAGGACTGCTACACTTCTTTACAGTTATTTCCAAAACGGTTTATCGTATTCAAAAATTATTTACATATTTAATTAGGGGACAAAATGTAGATGCGATTTCATCCTACACACAAGCCTTACCGTGTATATTTAAAAATTTTACAGCATCTCTTCTGTACTGGACGACGACCAAATTGATCAATTTCGCGTGATTTGTAATTTTTAGCGGGTACTTTGAGAGACAAAATCCTTGTTCCTCTGTTAGTATTGCATGGATTTAAATTAAATTTTTTTTTTTTATTGGGCTTAGAGATCCTGAGCTTACTCCTGCGAATTATTGCAGCTCCTGATATTGTCTTAATTTTTTTTTAATTTCCCTTAATCAGCTCCCATTTCTACCCCGCTCTCTCCCCGCCCCTTTTCCTAAACCTATCTTGTTCGCGCCGAGCTCCCATGTTTTTTTTTATATCACATACATTCTCCTTCTACTCTCCATTCTCTCGTTATCCCGGAAAAACTCGAGAAAACCTATCCTCCTACATCCCTCAAAAACTACCCCAACAAATAAGAAATTTAAATTTATTTCGACAGTGGAAGGTAATAGGTAGATGTACCTCACATATGGAAAAAAGTCCAACCCTCTACAACTAAAATTGATACCCTTAATCGTCCCAGGCGATTCGTACTTTTTCACATTTTTTACGTTTTCCCTAATTCTCCAACCATGTTAGTGAATTGGGAATGGAGAATTAGGGAATTAAAAATTCTAAGAAAACGCAATTCTCATCCCCCAAATTCCCAAATTCTCCGTCCTACAGAATCCGGCCCCTGGTATGATGATTTTGTATGGAGCGAGGCATTGCTGGCTTACCCTTTGTGCACGTCATCTAGTGCCAAGTCGAGGCATCGTTTAGGCCTTGTTAATTTTATAATCTAGAAAAGCATTGCATATTTTTGCTCTACGTGTCCAATCTTTGTATGTTTTTAGGACAAATAAGTAAATATACAGATAGTGAATCGAATAGGAAAATTGAAAACCAGAAGTCAAATACATGTTGCGAGTCAATTAAAATAATTTGCAACGTCTCGTTTATAAAATCGACGATGCCTAGGCCTTATGTAGGAAGGCCTCCTCAATTCTTTCATAGAAATTTACCGGAAATTCGGTCTTTAGAAGTTTTATGCATTATTGGAGGTTGACAACGGCAGAATTGTATGCTTATTGCACACACAGAAATTGCTCGGACCGTCTACACAAAACCATCGAGAATACTTCCGTAACCCCCGGAATTACTAGAAGACTATTTTCCTATATAGATAGTTGTTTAGACTCTATAGCAAAGTCAATGTTTGGCACTTTTCCAAAAGTATATCAATGCAGAAGATTTTAGAAAACTGATTCACAACGCATACATATAGATCTCTGTTTCATGGCTTGGGAAGTATCGTAACCCCCGAATATACAAGCCATGAACAAAATGGAAAAAGGAGGGTACCGGGCTGGTCAGCACGCGACGCGACATTAACAGTCTTCTTGCCTTGTCTTACTGCAGAAGTTTTTCATATAAAAGTTGCTTGTATTTTGATCAAACGCTATAATTTCCATAAATTTGTTCTACATGCTGTTTTTGTTAAACTATTAGAAAGAAAACATATTTGGCTGCAATTTGTTTTAACTTCATTTTGCTGTGGGAGCGACAGTTTTGGGCTTGACCTGTTTAAAATGAAATTTTAGTTTTCCTCCATGGTGAGTGTACAAAAAGCAGTGAGAATGAGCTCTTACTGCATGCTGTACCCGGCACGTTTACGTTAAGGGTTAAGGCCTTTTAATGTGTCGGTGCCTTCGGCGACTTCATGGCTTGTAATTCCGATTGTTACGATTTGGTCTACAGCGACAATCAATGCACACGAATTCTGAAGATATATGGTCGATTTCAATTATAAGAAATAAATGAATCGTTCCTATATTGAACACAAATTTATACCGGCCTGAGCCACAAATTCGCGTTGATGTACCTAGGCCTACATTCATAAAAATTTTTAGCTAAAAAGCCCAAGCAACCAAATCAATCCAGCTTCCACGAAGCCGAAACTATCCAGACACCTTAAGCTGGCTTCCCACGACGCGTGGTTTCACACGCCGCGCCGCGCGAGCACAAGCCAACGCGCCGTGGGAAGGGTCCGGCTCGAGGTGGCGCGAGCTCGCTTGTGCTGGCGCGCCCGATCCATTTCGAGTCGGTAACTTCAAAGGCGCGGCGCGAGCGTGCGCGAGGTGGCTCGAGGCGGCGCGTGACATTTACTCTTCATTTTGGCGGCACCACGCCGCAAATCAACTTGAGCCAACACGCGCCGTGGGAAGTGTATAGGCGCGGCGCGGGCTGACGAAAGCTCGTAGCAGGCTTCCCACGGCCTGTGATTTCACGGGCCGCGCCGCGCGAGCACGAGCTGGCTTGGCTCGTGAAACCACGCGCCGTGGGAAGCCACCTTTATACGAATCGTCTTCAGCCATCAATAATGCACACGAATTCTGAAGAAATATGGTCGATTTAAATTCTAAGACAAAATTCAATTTTTGCCTATATTGAAAAAATTGTTTGGTTCGTACCAGAGATCTGCACAATACCATTCAAAAGACGCTTTAATATAGTTATTCATTCATATCCAACTGCATATGGGTAGCTACAGTTGCCTGAACAATATGTAACTAACTCACAACTAATCGAAATAAGATCAGTTGAGTTATAGTTAAGTTGCAAGGTTCCAAATGCATTTAACTACAGTTGTAAATGTTCATAGGATTTCGCAATCATTTGAATAAGTTAAATGGTATTACGAGTTTCGTAAGCAAGCTCAATTAATGGCGCGTCAAAAGTAGTCTCATTCCCAAAGCAAAAAAATTTCAAACAAAAATTCTTCTTTTTTTCGGTTCAGGGCAATAACGGGACTTCTCCTGTTATTCGTTTGCTTTGTGAATGGATTATTTTTTCATGTTTATTAAATGTATTTATCAATTGTATTTGAAAAAACGAAAAAAAAAACAAATGCATTTGGAAAAACAAATGCATTTGTAACTACATATTTGATTTTTTCCTGCAAGTTGAATGCATTAGTTGTTCATTGCGAGTGAGTACAACTACATATTTAATAGTTGCTTTGGATGAGGTTCCAACTGGATATAAATAACTAGTTAACTACAGTTGAGTTTGGGCAAAGGGTAAATGGTATTGTGCAGATCTCTGGTTCGTACCCATGAGTTATTAGCCGAGATCAGTGAGTTATTGAGGTTGAGCTCTTCACATACATCACTTTCTTAGTACTACTATCGATAATTGCGTATTTAGGCAGAAATACAATGATGCCGACAGGACATTTACGACGACAAATTAAATGTTGACCTAATAGCATTACCATGTTGCTGTATTCAATGGCACCGACCGATTTTGTCGTCGTAACCAGAGTTGGGTGGGAATAATGCAACTTTTAAGGAGCATTTACATGCAATGGCAGAGTAGAGTGGAGTCACCAGATTGCATTTGCTCTAATCATCTCACCAACGTAAGATTAGGATGTTTTCTAATTTGACGCTAGTCTGTGAAATCTACTCTGGTGAGAAGCGCGAAGAACTTACATATATTAAAGTGCAGGCATAGCCAAATTAATAACATACAAAGACTGGACTCCATACAGAATCACTGTTGCTTGGATCCGAAGAAGAGAAGGCCACAAGTTTTTCTTAGAAATTTACTATAAATTTCATCCTTCGAATTTCAGAGCACCATTTTTCTGTATGAATAGTAGTTTAGGGCGGAGGAGCTATTCAAATCAAACTTTTGTCAATTTTACATAAGAACAATGCAAATATTTTAGAATGTAAGGACCCCGTTAGGCCTCGCATGTGGTAGGGAAGGAGTCTGTTTCATGACTTGTGAAGTATTCTCGAGGGTTTTGGTTAATTCGACGACCTTTACGACGTAATTGCCGTGTCGGCATCATTGTATTTCGGTCTGCTTATTGGCAATTGGAAGCCGACAAAGAACAACTGAAAGTATTTTATCTGAAAATAACTCCAATCGCCCGGCCACCAATGTGAATAAAAATTGTACCGAACATTTTCAGTAAATTTCTAAATAAAAACAAATTCCTGCATATTTACGCGTCACGCTTAGAAAAATTGCTGTTGGCCTCCAAAAATACATATAAATTCTAAGAAAATATTTCCAGTAAATTTCTAAGGAAAAATTTCTCATAAATTTCTCAGCAAAAAATTGAGGGCTTCCCTATAACACATGCATCGTTGATTATATATTGGACCGAGGCATTGCATTGCTCTGCTAAAGCATCGTTTCCACTAAACAAATTTTCTTACCAGAAAAGTGTTGAAACATGTTGGCAACATTCTGTCTAAGCGGAAACGCTATATGAAAAGACACATGTTGGCAACTTGTTCGATGTCGGCTGTAAAAACTCGCAGAATTTGTTGGATTGATTTTTTCATTTAAGTGGAAACGATTGCGATTCGATTCTCAAGTAAAGAATGTAGGAAAATAATCCAACAAGTTGGCGAGCATTTAAATGGAAACACTTGTTAAGTTTAATTAACATGTCGGCTTCCAACATATTCACAACATGTTGCCGAACAAGTTGGCACAATTTGTATTAGTGGAAACGAGGCTTAAAAGATAGAAACATGAATGTGTGCCTGAACATTAGGAACATTTTCTCTTAATAACAACATTTCTTAGCTACAATATTCGTCCTAAATGGAAGAGGTTCAAACTTATTGTTTTTATTGAGGAATGTCAGACCATACGCAATAGTACCGCTGCAGCTATTCGTAAAGCTAAACAGCAGTATAACGAATCTAAACTTAATTCTAAACTTCCCTCAAAAATCCTATGAAATAGCTTGACGATGAGAGGCATCAGTTCATCTAGTAAAACTAATTATTATTGATCCTGCTTCAGCTCACAAAGATTTTTTTCTGGACTGTGTTGAAGCATAGATGGCATAAGAACTAGATGTCGCATACAGTACCAGAGAAAAGTATACAGATTTTAAATCGCTGGTCTATTCCGGAATAGACCACAACATGTTTCAGAGGTGCTGAGAGCAAATGTTCCTTTAACATCAGTTTTGTATACATTTGGTCGACTCCCTCAACGTGATAGATGCGGGAAAATATGAATCACTCGACGTATCTATCTCCATTTCTCTTTTCATGTTGCTGTACTGATCAAACTAAAGGAATGCTGCACAGCATAACATATTCGGTGCGGTGGGTGGGCCGTAAATGCACTCACAGCGACCCTCATTCAATAGATCTTTCATCGGTCGCTTGCAGTGATGGAACTTTGCTACTATAGTAGCAAAATTGCTACCTTTTAGGCATGTTTTTTACCTTGCTACTTTTTCTCTTTTTCTCATTAATCGTAACAAAAAAAAAAAAGATTATATTGTTTTTTAAAAATTTAAAAATATTTTTTAAAAAAAATCTGCTGTGAATGTTGTTGATGTTGCAGATTTTCACTTAAAGAAAACTACTAATACGAGGAAAGGTAAGGAATTGTGGAAAAAAACGCACAGATTCTAATTACGTACGTTGCATGCGTTTGCATCTTGTTTGAGTGAACTGCGCCGCAGCCGATGTCTTTGCCTTGCTGTAGCACAAAACTGTCATTCAGTACGTCTACATGAATACTTGAGTATTTGACTTAAAATAAACTTCAAACTCAAGTAGGGTTTTTGGTTGAATTAATTCCAATTACTTGACTTGACATTTTCTTGAAATTTACTTGAAACTACATTTTACCTTTGACAACTCTGCATTAGGTTCAATACATAGGTGCGGATTTTCAGACAAACATCTTGAGAAAAGTGCTAAAAATCAACAATAATCTTCTTCTTATTCCTCTTTGCCGTTTTCATAATTCGTTTAAGTGAAATTTTTTCAAGTAAATCGAACCAAATTTTGTGATTACTTCACTCAGGTAAATTTGAAGCCAAAGCGCGTTTACATGTTTTGATTACTTGATCTCTACTTGAAGTATACTTCAAGTATGCATGTATACGTTCTGAGTGACAGCAAGTTGGCGTGGCGGTGGCGTGTTTCTTTCAGCCATTAAGGAATTGTGTTTTGTATTGTGGTATATATATATTATGAATATTTCACTTCAAATACATTTGCACTTTGCAGCACGGTTTGCTTTGTTTGATCCTTGTAATTGTCAATGTCATTGCTTGCTGAGCTGATGCTGATTGCTGTGTTTGATAATTGCTATATAAATTAATTACGCATTTATGTTGTGAATTTGAGATTATTTTTAATTTGTGGTGATAGCTGCTGTTTGTTGTTGAGATTATTATTTATACCTGCAACAAAAAGGATAAACAAGCAAAAAATTCTGAGTAAAATTTTATTGCCCTTGGTACTGACAACACATCAGTAATGAGAAGTGAAGTTACGGAAGTTGGAGCACGATTAAAGAAATTGAATAAACATTTATTTTATCTTAGATGCACTTGCCACTCCCTCCACTTGTGTCTTGCGGCTACTATGAAAAAAAATCCTCGGAAAGTTGAAAATTTCTTTTCTTGCCTATATAATCATTTTGCCCAAAGTGTTAAGACGCAAAGTGAGTTGGCAGAATTTCAAAATAGTTTTAATTTAAATTTAAATAAGATTCTAAAATCAAGCGGTACCCATTGGTTGGACCTGGAGCAAATCATTATAACAATATTGGTGCAGTGGTCAGCTTTACTTCATTACTTCACTCTCTTTACTTTTGAAAGTCCTAATAATTTTCATGATTGACTGAATAGTTCGGAAATACAATTATACTTATTATTTTTGTGCAATATTTTAGATTAATAATCTCTATAAAGCCTTCCAGTCTGAAAAAATTTTAATACACGCACTAACACCTTTAATTGAAAATAACTTAAAAAATATTTTAACAAATTGTATAAAGCTGGAACACATTCAGTTGACTGCAAATTTAATAACGGTTCATTTCATCTTGAAAAATCAAGAATGTTTTTTGGAATTAAATTGTCACAGTTTCAATCTTTAAATGCTTGTAAAAATATTAGTAATATCCAAGATAATCTATTACTTTACATAGAATTGTTCCAACAAATTAAAAAATGTTTCGATCTTAATGATCACAAATTGAGACTATTAGAATATTTGGAATCAAGAGGAAGATTAGAACAAGCGAAATGACTTCAATACTGCCATTAGTTGAAACCCTTCCTTTTCATAATGAAATATATATTGAAAAACTTAACTCAAAGTGGAGGCTCCTCATAATCTTTGAAAAGTCAAACCAACTTGTTGATTGTAACGATATTGCTAAAACTTGACTAAATTTATCAAAACAGAAAAATCTTTTTGAACAACCAATTTTCGAGAATCTTTACAACTACATAATTAATTTATTTGTTCTCCCCCGCAGTACGGTTGCTGCTGAACGAACTTTTTCAGATTTTAATAACTCAAAAAATAAAAAAACGTAATAGTTTGAATATTGAAACAGTTTCGGCTGTACTTCTTTGTAGGGAACTGATAGAAGATGGAAAGATTTTTACACCGTCAAATATACTAATTAAGTGCTGCAGTCTGTATAAATTTTTCGATGGAGTTTTTACATAGAAATAAGAGAAAGTTCTTACAATTAATGATATAAACACAATTATAATAAAATAAAACATAACATTCTATAATTATACACATTTTTTTATCCGTACTCTGTAGTCTGTTTGCTACCTTTTTGGCGATTTTTCTACTATTTACTCTCAAATTTGCTAGCATAATTTGTCAGGGAAGTCCCATCACTGGTCGCTTGGTGACTGGAGACGAGCGTAATCTACGAATAGAGAAGTATAGGAAAGGTATCGCAATGTTTGTGTACGAGAATGAAGCATTTTAATTGTGTGCAAATGTATACAAGCCGTCGGCAAAGGACAGGGCCATAGACAATCTAATTCATGCAGAGTAGTGTAGTGCCTCGCTCCAATAAAATTAACAATGCCTCGACCTAATGTAGGGAACCCCGCAATTTTTTCTTAGAAATTTACTAGAATATTTTTTGCTTATTGCTTGGCTACGCGTCTACACTCATAGCAATTGTTGTCGCCCTCCAAAAGTGCGTATAAATTCCAGGAAAAAATTTTTCATTAAATTTCTAAGAAAAAATTGTGGCCTTACCTACATCGGGTCGCGGTAATGGTGATTTTGTGTGCGAGACATTTCTATGGCTTACACTTTGTGCACGAAAAGCGTTGCATATTTTTGTTCTACGTGTCTAGACTTTGTACATATGTTATTAGTTTGTCAAAGACAGGGCGAATTGTAAATTTTTAGGAAAATTGTTAAGTTCGTTAGGAGGACATTAGTTGGTGCAAAACCGTCAAATACCATTACAAAAAATTACTCTCAGGGGCAAATGAATTTAATAAAGTTGTTGTTTCTTTTAATTCAAATCAATACCTAATAAATACAGCAAAATAAAAAGTACTTCAAAAAAACGAGTCAAGAAAGAAGTAACATTTACGTCCCTCCCACCGCACCGAATATGTTGTGCTGTGCATCATTCCTTAATTTAATCAGTGCGACATGAATAGAAAAATGATGAGAGTTACGTCAAGAGACTCCTATTTTCCCGCATCTACCAAGTTGAGGCAATCGACCAAATGTGTACAAAACTGCTGTTACAGCAACATTTGTTCTCGGTGCCTCAGAAACATGTTGTGGTCTATTCCGGAATGGACCAGCAATTTAAAATATGTATACTTTTCTACTGTATGCTATACGACATCTAGTTCTTATTGTTATGGTCGTAGCGTATTGTATATAGCAATATGCTACACGTACTGTAGCGTGTATGTCGGCTGCTGTCCATAGCGGAAAGCGAACGCACCTTGAGAAGTGCTTTACTCAAGCTCAAGTGACATGTCGTTGAAGACAAGTAAGAAGAAGACAATCGTTTTGTCTTGTCAAAAACGTGAAAGTGAAAGGACGTGAAAAGTTGAAAACAACCAAATCATAAAATTTCAACGGCATCGGTGGAAATCCATCCCTCATGTAAGTCCGAAATAATAATTATCCCTGCAAGAACCTATTATTAATTCGTAAAAATATTCTCCTCATCACCAGGATAAAATTTTTCGTACACTTCCAGCCGACATATTCCGAAATATCTCGACAGTAAGTACACTGTAAGTACATCGGCCATCTGGGCGAATTGTTACACCACTAGCACAATTTCAGGCAAAACCCTGTTGAACTCATGGATGCCTGTTTTATGGCGATTCATGCACAAGTTTCTACCGCTCGAAGAGTTGGCAGCCGTAGTGCGAACTGATTACCTGTTCAAAATTCTTCCATGATTCTACACCATTTAGTACAGTATATTCACCAGCAACAGCTGCAACAAATAAAACTGGGAGCAAAATCAGCATTTAAAATAGTACTCGGACTTACATAGCATATAGATAAAACAAAAGAATCTCTACCTGGAGAATCAAATAATCTCTTCTACCAAGAATCTCTAGAACAAGCAACAAAAAATGTTAGGAAGTAAACGCCGAAATAGTATTGAAGCTTCAGAACATCTCTTTACAGAAGGGTAAATTGCAGCGGCAATACAGCTAAGTACCATTAGCAAGTAATTTAATAATAGAATAACAAAGAAAAAAGAAACAAAACACAAAAGCACGGAACCAATTATTAAATGTACAGCAAAGATCATTTTAAATAAATATAGCTTAAGATTTTTTTTTTGGTAAATCATAGCAAATATACAAATAGCATTTTCGGGAGTTCAAATTATCACTTTACGTACACAGGCTGCACCTGTTATTATAAAGGAAAATATACATACATGCATTCATTGTCTCAAAATTGAGAAAATAATGAAAAGCTTTAAAGATTCTTCTTCATTTATATCTGCATATTAGGTATTATCTTGAATCATTGAATACAGTAATGCTCACATGAAATACGTACATACGTTCCTGTTAAATTAGATACTTACCTCAAAGTTATGTCACTTTACAATCAATTAAACTTAACTAAATTTTAATATTTAAGAGTGATCCTACACCCACATACACAAAGCAAGCTAAGGTTGGGGATTTGTGCGCACAAGTTACTTCTTCTTTACTTACTTCGAATCTCTTAACAGCTAACAATATATTCTCATTCATTTTCCGTCTCGCATCGTACGTATATGTTAGATTATCACCTCACATCGCGGCATATTTTTGAGACTATGAAACTAGCATACACATTTACATAAAAGAATTTTAATATTTAATACATTTTGAAACATTTCTTACGATAAGTTAGTCTGAAATTAAAAGCCGAAATTTATGAATTATGGCTGCAGGGCAAGATCGAGATATTTTTATATGGAATTATTTTCTTTAAATGGTATTTATCTTTACTCTATTATTATCCTAGGAAGTTCAATAATCTTAGCTATATTTGTTTTAATGTGAAAAGCAAAATTAAACATACGCAATGAGTCTTGCCATGAACGTTGCGGCGATTTAAAATTAAACTAATTATAGGAATTAATAGCATTTTTTTTTGTAAGAAGGAAACACTTGCGATTATAACGTGAACATGATCGGCTGAGTATTTTACTTTTTCCTTCACATCCCGGAGCCCTCTATCGCATGAGACCGGGGTCGTCTAAGCTTGCCTAGTCTCTCCTTCTATAGGTCAACAAAGGGACTTTGGACGATTGTGCCACCCAAAGTCGATGGGAGGATGGGGCTTGGCAGGAAGGAATGCCATCTGCGCCTTCAATGGAGCATAGGTAAGTGACGTAAGGGTCCCTTCAGGACCGAGTGTGTGCTGGCTCGTTCAAGTAGGCATGAAGATTTTTTTTGATTATGGGTGGTGACAGCGGCAGGTATTTTCGGGAACCTCCCCACACTCTCCGCCACCCTTAGCCGAGGTGCTAGCATGCCGCCCTGTGCTATCGCTGTCATCGAGTGATCTGTCAGCTTAGGCTGGCAGTTTGGACTTCACGTCCTGACCATTCACTCTCAACATACTTCCATAACATTATGCCATCTATGGTAGAAGATACAGTTGATGATTATTTTTCTTCAGCCTCAATTTTTAATTTCTCTTGAGTCACAAAAGAAGATCTTTTTTCTGCAACAAATAGCATCCAGTCTTGAGCGATTGGTTCTGATTATCTCAACCTTCGATTCATTAAGACGTGCTTGCTCTATATTATTCCCACACTCACACATCTTTGCAACACGTGCTACTACTTGTAGCTTTCCTAAGCCATGAAAATTCCAAGTGCTTCGAAAAAAAGTGGACTCGAACTGCTTGTAACACGTTACTGATATGTTTTCAAAAAAGTGCTTCTCTGGAAGCAATCTGAGCCATTTTGTTTTTCTAGGGAATTGATGCAATTTTTCCCGTGTACACGCCATACGTACCAGTACGTGGTTCGGAGTATTTCAAGGCAGACGTTTAGCTTTTTAGATAATTGAAAAATTTTTTGATATAGAAATAGAAAATTTTTAAGGCTGCAAATAAAAGTATAAAGTGAGCTATTGTAGAGCGTGGCTGTTTTATCAAAACTTAATTTTCTGTTATTAAAGTGGATGATTTTAAAGAATTTAACAAAGTTTTAAGACATTCATTGACTATGTCTTCGCGAATTCAAAAAATATAAGTGTCAAAATAAACTGTAACAAGAGAAGTCATCATGAAAATCTTGATATTGAAAAAAAGGTAAGAGAATTAAGAAAATTGAGTATGTGCGGTATGATTGAAAACGTTTCAGTGATGAATTTAAAAACAATGGAATTGTAAAGTTAAACAAAATTATTGACTTAGATTTGTGTGTTTAATTACAAATATGAGAAGCATTTTGGAAAAGTCTAAAGTGAAAAAAATTGTAAGTAATAACAAGAATGAATGCTTCACACAGGAACTACGAGTGATAAAGCGAGAAAAAGAGAATCGGTATGCTAGAGCAAATACTAGTAATGAGTTAGCCCAGCGGGAAAATGATCGTGAATGAAAGTAGGTATACAGGAATTCGTCGAAGAAATCATTATCAATGAAAAATATGTTACATTTCCTGCAGAAAAGGAGCGAAGCCCAACTTTGAAGTTTAAATCATGTTGGGACCAGGGTCCCTGTATGTACACGATTTTTTTCATTCTTTTATATCGTCTGCATAAACGATACTACAGGTCAAAATTTCAGGTGTTTAGTTTAATTTTGGGTTGAGTGAGTAGGAGTGAAAATTAAAAAGTGCGTGTGATAAAAAAGAGTAATAGAAATATTCGGTTACTGGTTCGTGTGCAGTGCTCTTACGCAATGTTTTTTTTTGTATTAAAATACTGCATTAAATATGCCATAAGAAAATAAATTTATTGCATTATCTCCTTAATTTTTTGTATAAATTATTTTCAGGTCATGTGAAATATACGTTTAATTGTTTGAAAGATATTTTTTTTTCAAATTTTCCATATGTTTTCCTGGAACAGCAATAACCGATTAAAAATCCTTTTCTATCCAAAATCCATTCCTTGCTGGTGTAGCGCTACTATGTATCTTGAATCGAATAAAGTCGAAATGACTTCTAATAAGTGGATTACATAAAAAAATCTTATTAGATATAGTTTAACATGAAATTAACCTATAGTAGTTTCGACTTTACTCGATTCAAGTTATAAGTACCATCCCTGGATTTGCAAAAATTAATTATTTAATTAATATTCATTGAGGCTTTCTTCGATGATTATGAATTGACGTTTTCAACGATCATTATTCTTTCAAGCTTTCGTCGAGGACATTTATTTGACGTTTTCATCGGTGATTATTGTTTCAATTTTTCATCCAAGATTATTCATCAAGGCTTTCATCGACATTTACTGCAACAGAAAGGCATCAACCCTCCCTAGGACATCGTGTGTAAAATTCATCGAAATTTCGGTGCAGAAATGGGTCGATGATGCATGCCAAAGGTGCAATACGGCCTCGATGCGGAGTTCCTTCCATTTCCCGCTGGAATTGATTGGCACAGACACAAAGAGGTAAGAAAGAATTATAAGAGTAAGAATCAAGAAACCAAAGATATTTATATAAGAACACATAGAGATAATGTATGTAAAAGAGGAAATACCAACACTTGAAAAGGAATGTATTAAAAGATACAAAGTGTTGTGGTCCAATTGCAACTGTCGGTTATTTCGCTGATTAGCTCAACAGCTGGCTGCGATGAGCGCTTAGTGGACCCATTGACGATTACGATAACAATTAACCTCGCATGGTAATTGTTATGTAAAGCGATTGCTTACTACTAAGCGACTCAGGTGCTGCAACCGGTAGAACAAACGACAAGGTTGCTGTCGTTTGTTTACATCCGCGTTGTGAGCAAAGAAAGCTTACTTCCGAGGATAGGTTCATAAAAGACCAATGATTGGTCTGTCGAGTGCCCGTAGTATTCTAGCCATTCAGTTCAGGGTCGCGTTACATTTTCTGTCATAGTAGTGTCAAGCTTCCGTTCGGTGCGGAGTACAAAATAATTGTTAAAGATTACTAAGGCAGGTTGAGTCAATTGCAATAAAGAATTAAGGTGTGAAAATAATTCGATTGTCGTTTTATTTTCAAAGAAATTGTATCGCGGTTAATTATTGGTTTTTTTCGTTGATTGATTGCTTTTGGGACTCGACATTTTTGGCGCAGCCGGTTAAAAAAGGTATGGTGTCTTTTAAAATTGAATTCTTTTTATTATTATTTTTGGGAGTTATGCTTTTTAGCTACTCAATTTTTTTATTTATCTACTTTTATTATTAGATCGTTTCTGACATAAATAGTGAGATGTTGTTGTGTGGCGACATAGGAAATGAAAAGTGTTGTTGTGGTTATGGTTAGTGTAATTAGGTATTCTAAATGTTAGGTTGCTGGAAGGAGTTAAATTTTTGCTACTTATTGATGGTGTCCTTTGAAGAGGAAATTGTGAAAAAATGAGTTTTATTGTGTAGAGATAGAGTTTTAAAGAAAAAAAAAAAAAACAAGAGTTCGAAGAGTAAGAAAAAGTAGAAATTGTCTTATTTCAAGGTAAATTTTTGTGAGAGGCGTTTGATAGCTAAATTTCATGAATATGTAAGGAAGTAATAATTTTAAGACGTTTCATTTGAACAGTGATTGTGTTCTCTTAAATGTATTGTGAAGTTAGATGCCTGGTTACTCATATTGAAATCCTCTTTAACCATTCCCCTAAACTCGCGTCCTGTTTGGCAGGTAAATCCCTTGACATATTTTAAAGGTTAAACTCCATTTTTTCTCTAGCACTTCAGTTTTGTCACTTACTTTCATTGTCGTATTTTCTAAGCTAACTGGGTTCTTGAAACTTGTTTTAATATTACGTTTTCTAAACTTTCTCTGAAAAATTCTCCATGTATCGTATTTTAGTCTCATCGTGGGCATTCATGTTTTGTTATGTTATGACTTTTCGTTGCGTTAAATGTGTTAAAGTTATTTCGCGTTTGCAGTAGTAGATATCTATAGGGTTCAAGAAACATCCATGTCAGCGAACAGGTCTAATGTATTGACCAGGGAGCAATTATTACAATTTCAGTCACAGGAGGAGGAACTGGAAAATAAATCAGAAGAATTGAAGCAGTGCCAAACAAAGCTTCAGAATTATGAGAGATACTGGCAATATATCACAGATCATTTAACAGGAGAATTGAAAAAACGTGGGGCGAGTGAAGATCTCAAGAATGTTCTACAGGAACTAGAGACAGCCTCTCAAACAAGCACGAAAGAGAAGTTGTGGATCTTTTGTTGACTATAACTTTCGACATTATTAAAGGCACTAGAGGATAGCCGCGAGGAAATTAAAGCTCTGGTTAAGAAGGTAAATACCTTAAACATTCAATTGAAGGAAGCAGAGCAGACTGCGGCTGAACTCGAACGGGAATTGGCGATAGAATTGCAGGACCGCCAGTCAATCACCAAGGACAATAGGAATTAAGGAAATAGCAGATAGTAGTTTCCAAGAAGATTAGTATTTTGGGATCAATACTCCGAGCCAAAACAAAATTCGATCGCACGCGGCAGTGTGATTAGCGTAAAGGAAAATAAGGAATTAAAACAGAAGGAAAGTGCAAAATCAAACGAAGGTCACATAAAAATGGTGAATATACACGATAAAGTGATGGATATGGTTGTCAAGTACGTATCCATGTTTTCGGGAGACCGATCTCCAAAACTGGCGAATGAGGTGTACAGATTCTTAAGCTGCGGCAAGGATTTGTAAGACCGACTGAAGCCGGAGGCCAGAACATTATTATGAAATGTGTGAAGTATCGGTTGACGGATGATGCTTACTATCTGGTAAGTTCAGAGGAACCAAAAAATTTTGAAGCTCTGCAATTGATAACCAAAATAGCTTATATACCGAAGAAGTCATTTAATGAATTACGAACGGAGCTGTTGGCCTGCAGACAAAGACCAGGTGAAGACATCAGAGAATTTGCGGATCGATTGAAGGAACCGTTGGGTCAGATTAAGACAGCCGTATCAGCGAAGTACAGGGTCTTCCAATAAGAGGTGTTATTTTGATATTCAAAGAAAAATGCCATTTTTTGACATAAATGATCGGATCTTTATTTCATTATAAAGAGGAAGGTATGCCGTTAATAATGGAAAATAACATCAACCAAATGACCACCACAACCACGCCTACAGGACCATAGCCTTTTCATGAAAATTTCCATAACCAAATCGCAAAGTGGCTGCCATATGTCCTCGATATCCTCACGAATTCCATCTTTGAGGTCTTGAATCGACGCTGGGCTGTTGTCGTAGACCTTCCCTTTCACGTGGCCCCAAAGGAAGCAGTCGCAAGGTGTTAAGTCACAAGATCTTGGTGGCCAATTGTGATCACCTCTTCGAGAGATAACACGGTCCGGAAGCTTTTCCCGTAAAAGATCAATGGTTTCGTTGCTTCTATGGCACGTAGCGCTGTCTTGTTGAAAGTAAACGTTGTCCAGATCAATACCATCCAATTCCGGCTATAAAAAATCATTAATCATCTATCAATAACGCAATCCATTCACCGTAACTGTTGCTCCAGCCTCATTTTCGAAAAAGTAAGGTCAAATGACCCCGCGGGACCATAAACCGCACCAAACAGTCACACGTTGAGGATAGAGAGGCTTTACAACAATAACTCTTGGGTTTTCCGAGCCCCAGATGCTACAATTTTGCTTGTTGACGAAGCCATCGAGGTGGAAATGGGCCTCATCACTCAAGATGAGTTTTCGATGGAATTCCGGATCATTTTCATGCATTTCAAAGACCCAATCAGCAAAGACTCGACGTTGTTGATGATCGGCCGGCTTGAGTTCTTGTATTAACTGAAGTTTATAAGCCTTAAGACCCCAAATCTTTATGCAAAATACGGTATAATGACGCTTGTGGAATGCCTAATTCCAAAGAACGACGAGGAATGGACAAACCTGGGTTTTCTTCAACACTTTCGGCTACAGCAGCAATATTCTCGGATGTTCTTGAGCGACGTGCATGGGTTTTATTCCTAACATCACTAACTTGTCCCGACAGCTCGAATTTTTCTACCACTTTCTGTATTGCGGTCCGACAAGGTGCTTCACGACGACCCAAAAATGTTCGAGTTTTACGAACCGCCTCTGCCACATTTTCACCATTTTTATAGTGAATTTTAATAATTTCAATGCGTTGTTGAATCGTGTATCGTTCCATTTTTATTAATGGCGTAGGTTCTACTTGTCAAATTTCAAA
Source organism: Dioctria rufipes (assembly GCA_963924295.1). Lineage (NCBI taxonomy): Eukaryota > Metazoa > Arthropoda > Insecta > Diptera > Asilidae > Dioctria > Dioctria rufipes. Next base: position 65,480 of record CAWUPM010001252.1, read on the forward strand.
AAACTGTCAGCTCCATAAGTGACATCTACAGAAATATCGGGCTAATTAAAATAACACCTCTTATTGGAAAACCCTTTACACGGACAAGGACGAGGACTAACAGCGGAGTTAGAATCTGATGCAGTGGCAACCTTCAAGGGTGGTGTGTTCAATCATGCTACTCAGGTACACCTAACTGGAAAGAGGTTTGAAGCACTGGAAAAAGTTCGAGATGAAGCTCTTTAATTCGAAAATGACTCAGAAAGACTTTAAAACATAGCCCAGAGACGCTGAAGGAAGCACATGAATTTTCCAGAGGAAGGACACAGGACGGATGGAGGACTAAAAACTTTAATGTCAAAAGATAGAGACCTTTCCCATCGGCATGGAAACCAGCCCAATCAGGAATGAACTGGGAAACTACAGCTAGGACTACACAGTAGCCCAGATCTATAAAATACCTCAAATGTGGACAGATGAGGCATATTTCTAGGCAATGCCAGCAATATAGGGACGAAGCGTCCAACGGTGGAATACATTAAGCCACAGTCGCAGAGCACTCCATCCACGAGGGAGGGGTTTACTGCCAATTCTGCCGCACAGGGGACCGCTATACGGAGAACTGTCTTAGAAAATATTTAACAGAGAAGGCCAGTGAAAAATTAAATTCTCGGAGTAGGTTCCTCATAACAGTTCCATCGAACATACCAGTAGAAGGTAAGTTAAGACTTTTGGTAGATACCGGATCCACCTGTAGCATAATTAAGATTAAAGATTAAAGATTAAAGAGGAATACGCCCATACAAACGCATCACAAAATAAGAATTGGAGGACTGTTCGGATCCGATAGAAGTTCAATAGGAACTTTTGAAGCGAAGTTGCAGATAGACAACAGTCAGCATGTCTGTAAATTTAACGCCATTAGTGATACCGGCTCAATCCCAGCCGATGGTATACTTGGAATAGATTTCCTCAGCGATAGAGCTATTGTTGACTGCATACACATGAAACTGTGGATACAAGACGCCGGCAACGATAAGGAAGAAAGTACCTCTCGTGATGATTTCGCAGCTTGTGCACAAGTGGGATCCACAGCTGGACAAAATAGCAGTCAAGAAAGGCCGTATCAGGCCAGGATAGCAGAGGAAAGAATTAGCATGGCAGAAAGCATTTCATCTTACTGTAACGACCGAAACCCCGAATCGAAAAGTATGGTACACAATTTGGAAAACACTTCAGGGCATAGAGTGAAAGGAGTACCTGTTTTGAAGGACCCGTTTCTAGTGCCATGCTGCGAATAGAGCATTACCACAGCTCACAAAAGTTTAGACCTCAACAAACTTATAAACCAAGAATCTACCGAAGCGTTTAATGCATACAGCGCAAATAGGTTGAAGGATGGATGTCCATTTGTAAGAATGGCTGCAATTGGTAAGTCTTCTGAAAAATCTGTACTGAGCTATGAGGGTAGGAACATTTCCTATCCACTACTCCAGCCAGCTCAGAGTATTTCTGAAAAATGTAAGTTTAAAGTTCAGAGATATAGTAGGAAGCCGGTAAATACAGAATTCCAACATGGTGTGAGGAAATTAAGGGATCGAGGTTTCAGTTATACGGAAAATCCAACTTTCACACCAAGTCTCATGGCGCCTCATAAGGTAAGTGTTGGTAAGTGCCCGGGAAAGACGAGGTTTTCAGCGGAGCCTTCAAATTTAGAACATGATTTAAGAGTGTGGAAGAGATTTGAGGGGCGGATTGTTTAACGTTTAATTTCAAATTACAGAACTTTACAGGCTGACAGGCTAAGAAAAGAAATACATGGAGATATACAGCTCAGGTAAATTTACATGGAAAAAGGGGTAAGACAAATTAACAAAACAAAAAAAAAAAAAAAATGTTTATACAGAGTGCAATAGACAAAAAGGAGCATCTGAAAGGAGACATAGTGTTTAAAAAGTACAATGAGAAACAACTGGCAAACTAAAATAAAACAAAAACTATTGGAACAGATAAAAGAAAACGTCTCAAAGAAAATGACTCAAATAAAAGAAAAATTTTTTTATGTGTATTATTACTAATAGTAAACTTTGTTATGAAATCCTTGGCAAAATTATAAGCAAGGTTAAGAATATGTTTGAAAGTGTTATTATATAAAACAAAAAAAAAAACACAAAAATGTTTCTAAATGTTTAAAATTTAAAATTATAGAAAAATGGAAATAAATAGTAATAAATAAGATATTTATATACATGTAATAAAACGAAAGATTGACAAATTAATTGAATTAATTGTAAGGCGAGAAAATAAGTAATGTAAAACAACCTCCATGAAAGGGAAGCAGAATTGGCAGTTGCAGCTACTCATTGAAGATTGATTAAAAAAAAATTCGTTGATAAGCATATATTCAAATGAAATTGATTGAATTATCTCCAAGACTTTACTGTGTGTCAAAGAGTTGAAGATTAAAGCCAAGCTTATATTTTATGATAGCAAATTTTAGACTGAAATTATCTCCAAGACTTTGCTAGGTGCCAAAACACTGATGATTAAATTCAAGCTTAGATAATGGAAAATTTTTAGACAAATAGCCGAAAACGTCAACGAAATCAGAAAACCTGCAAGATACTACGCAATTTTAGAAAGCAAGTTACGAGACTTTCAATAGAACAAGTATATTTCTTTATGTAAGGGTGGACTCTCGATATAATTGGGAGAACTCCATCGTACATATGGAAATAGTAAAACAGAACTTAACAAATCAAAACTACAAAGGTCAATAAGAGTGAGCAAAGAACGGTTAAATGAAGCAAAAAAAGAACCTCAACAGTAAGTTGACAGTTCGCTTCACTGAACATCCTGATATGGGAAATACATTCCAGAACGACCGAAGAGATCAGTCCAACAGAGAAAGAGAAGACATAGTCTATCCTTCGGATATAGTCTAGCCTTTAGCCTCAAGTCAAGACCAGAACTGTCCGTAATCATCAAGAAGAAGCCTGGAGAAATCACAGTAGTATTACGATTATAATGTGTACCTATTACTTAGAATAACAAAATTACAAGAAGTGACAAGAAGAACACAAAATGTGCAACTAATTCTGTTCGAACCCTGTGCCACATCACCACCAGTTGAAAAATATTTAAGCTGTAGGTCATCAAAGTTGAAAGCCCGAAAGCTTGAAACGAACTTTTTTATACTGCCGTGATGATGTGTTTTTTGACTTTAGGAACTTGGAGAGGAGTAGACATGTAAGGGTGGGGTAATGTTCTGCATTCATTTCATGTATATTTGCTTTTAGCGACGGGCACTGTTTTCTGAGACATTATTCTTGGAAGCTGGATTGCTTGGTCTGTCTGCCTAGCCTACCGCTTGGCAAAGGGAAAGGAGATATAATTCGAGAATTTTTCATCAGAATTGTTTTTAATGTATTATGATTGGAGTTTTGCACATTTGCTCTGGTTTTCATGGTTTTTAGGTGAGTGCGATTGCGTAAGCGTGGGAAAAAATACGCAATTATGATTCTGCGCACCTCTTATTTTTTTAAATTGCTGTAATATTTCATTAGTAGAAAATAAGGTAACGTATTATAGAATAATTTTTATTGACAAAATCCATGTATGGATTTAAGGATCGGTTATAGGATAGATTGGATGGGATGATCGGATGGTTAGACCGAATAATCTAGATGGATTGGATGGTTAAATGGAATGAATTGAGGAATGGAAGGATAGGTGATGGACGCGGCACGGAAGCGAGAAAAGTTAAGGATGGATTTTTGGTTGGCACCATGAAGTTCACGCAAAAATTCACTGCAACTTTTACAAATTAATTCGAAATAGGAGCGCGTAAGTATTTAAGAAAATAAAAGATATTTTAATTGCCAATTTTTTTGCCAATTTTGTTATGTAAAATTTTAAAATGCCTGTTTTTAAGATAAAAAATAAATAAGATCTCAACAACAAGTGTTCTTTAGAAACGAAATAGATCAACCTTCACCCGTTCCGGAGAGAGCAGCTCGGACAGTTTCGAGACTCGCAGTCATTATTAAGACCGCTTTCTCTGTGCTATGCGTTTGAAAAGTGTTGCATTGTAATTTCAATCATATAATCATGAAACTACAGTAATGAAAATATTGGAATATTACCTACATTTTCAGTCAAATGTAGGGAATAGTCCCTACATTTTAGGGAATATTCCAAAATTTTCATTCAAATGTAGGGAATAGGCCCTGCATTTTAGGGAATTATCCTTACATTTAAGGGAATATTCCCTAATCTTATCAAAAAATACCTAAGCTTTGTGGCAAAAATTTGTGCATGTGCAAAATTTCAGCTTCTTAAGTGTATGCCTTCTCAAGTTATCGTGCGCACAGACAGACGGACGACCGGACGGACGGACAGACAGACGGACATTTAAAATAAAATAACTTTTAATATTATGCGAAGGTGTGCAATCCATTTTTCTTTAGCAGCATTATTTCTATGCGTTACAAACGGAATCACAAACTTTGTATACCCTATGATTTCATCTAGGGAATAAGAATTCTCGCATCATACAGTTTCATGCTTTGGACAACAGTCCAAAATTTCCAAGGAAAAATCGTAAATGTTGCGAGATACTTCACCACAGTCTCCCCCCCCCCCCCGTTTTTCTGTTCTTTGCTCGAAAATGCTTCCTTTGGTTGCTAGCTTTTCATCGAAAATGTTTCAAAATTTGATGTAATAGGACACATTACTGGACATGATATGTACATCCTTAACTTCTCTCGGTTTCCCTGTAATGTCATTACGAGATTAGTTTTGGTCATCATATACATTTTTTCAAACTCATATTTCGAATAAAATAGCTGTTTTAAGATTTTTAAAAATTTCACCACTTACGATTCGTACAAAGTAGCGGATCCCGTGGATCCCAGGGGGGGGGGGTGTCAAGAGAAAAGTTTGGTTTGAATGACTCCTGCAGTTTGCACCCTAAACTAATATTCTATTAAAAAATTGACTTTTTGTATAGAAATTATATTAAAAAGTGACACATCATCCACACCGCTTATTGCAGCCTCCTTCTACCACACTACAGTACTGCAGTGGCTAAAACTTACGGCGCTGGCCAAGTGGTACCCAATTTAATTTTTTTTTTGCTAAATTTAATTGCAGTAAGATTACCCCCCCCCCCCCCCTAATTTCAATGCTAGATCTGCACTTGTCCGTACACATAGCATTGTCACGGGTTTGGCGATTCTAATTTTCTTCACCCCTTTGTCTTAGCCCTGGGACACCAATGCTTCAAATTGCAGCCTGATACAAAATAAATGCCCTTTTTAAAAATAATAAATATAACGCAAGTTGGACCAACAATATTGTTTAGTTTTATTTTTGATCTAAAAATTAAAATTCAACCGGTAATCATTACTTCATATTTTAAACTAGAAAAATCCTTCAACCAGAAAAATGGGTATAGTACAATTGGGCGAAATACATTTTATCATAAATACACCTTGCCTAAAGCCATTTAACAAAAGAGACTTTTTACAAAAACTTAATTAACAAGAAAACGTTTTGCAAAATTTGTTTTACAGAAAAGACATTTGGCAAACAGCCACATAACAAAAATGCATTTATTTACGATTAGTATAAACGTCATTTTGTTATACGGGTGTTTGAAGAGTTTCACATTATGAGAAATGACATTCGGGGAAAAAGTTATTTGTTAAATAAAATTTTTTAACTGTTCTGTTCCCGAAAAAATTATAACTCAAGTGCGATGATTATTGGTGATTTTCAGATGAACAAGTAAAAAAGTCAGTATTGGTCTAAGACCAATTTTTATGATACCCTAGAATCTAGATAAATGCCCGTATAAAATTTTGTATGGTGACCGATCTATGCAAGTTTGAATTTTGGAGTAGTTTTTCGCATATATTTCTAGAACGGTTCGTTGGACAGAAAAGATGAATTTAACCAGTTTTGTAGAATTTCGTATTCTGCAGAAGTTTTTAGTACAATAAAAATGTCTAGGACTGATCGTCTTCACAGTATATTTAAAAAAGCTGAATTTTTATCTGCCAATACCAAGAAGGAGTTGCCCGATTAAGTTCATTTTTGAAATTTTATAACTATAACTATAAAAACACCAAGTATCACATTTCAGCTCTCTAGGTCAACGCGTTCTCAGGCAGTGTTCAAATATATATTGGAAACCGAAATTTTTGTATGGCAACCCCATTGTCGATTAATTAATGCCCGAACTAAATTTTAATTATTTTTTCAAAGCCCGTGTACAAAATTTCAGCTTTTAATATTATACGTGGATGTCCAATCTATTTTGCTCTACCATAATTATTTCGAGGTATTCGTATTACAAACGAAACGACAAACTTCGGATGCCCTTTAGATTGCAACTACGGTATAAAACTTTAGACGTGAGTTTTATTCTTGAGCGTATTTGTGATTTATATTTAAAGTCAAAATTTCATTTTTAAAATTTAAAATTTTAATAAAAGTGAAGTGTAACAACAAATTATTAGAGGCAACAAAAGCGAAAAAAACAGCAGAAAACATCTTGCTAAGATTTGAAATAAAAAGTGGTATGCAGCTAGAGACAAACCAAGCCTCTAGATATATTTACATAATACACAGCTGTTTGATCAGTGTACTACATCATTGCCTTCTTTATTACAGGCCGTGGCGATATAAAATGCACATGTATGAGAAACGTGTTGTTTGAAAGCTTTTAGCATTGCGCATTATGAAAAAACAAACACGTTTCATGTTTAAAAGTTTTTGTAAAATAAACAACGCTTCTGGTGACGATAATTCGAACGCCTATTTATAGGTCAAAATGTTTACTTTTAGGAAAAAAAACTAACTGTAATTATTTGAACAAAATTGCGAAGTGTTTCTGCATTTTCCTAAAGTCTACCCAATTCGCTGTGAAATGAGAGTAAAACTTTCGCTCAAGACGAGATTTAGTTCTTTAAACTTGAAGTCTATTTCCCCTGCAAATCATGAATATAGTTTTCTAATGAATGACAACATCAAATTCATAACAATAAAACTTAGGAATTTAATATAATAATGCAATTTCATTCAATTACATTTCATTTGTTTGTTAGACTTAATAAAAATATCAATTTTGCGTTTCTTCCAATTTGTCATTCTCTAATTTTGAAAACTTGTTTAGAAGCGAAAAGAGAAAGAGAATAAAGCTTTCGCTGTAATTCGAAGGGAACTATTTTATTTATTTTTATTATGATTAATAGCATAGATTTTTACAATTCAAGTCAAAACAGGCCTAGCGTAGCTTGAGGTGATTGTTTTATTATGCTGTATGGAGGTTACGTTTTTTGATTTTGTCAGAGTTGAATAAACGGAAACGGATTTGGTAGATTAATATTTTAAAGTATAATGTTTAAAAAGTTATGAATAAAAACGAGTGTTGATCATAAAAAAAATTAATAAGTGTTATTGGGCTGGTGAACTTCTTCCTGTAAAAGCACTCCCAGTCCAAGTTACGGACGAAAAGCCAACAACCCGTAATAAATTTTGGTGGAAGCGGTGGAATCGATCAACAATCCATGATCGATCAAAGAAGCAACCATCGATCAAATAACTACCTGCACGCACGAGAAAGATAACCTAAGCCAGGCGCTTAAGGGAATATCCAACGTTGTTGAAGAAACAACCCGATCTCAGCCAGGAGCTCAGAGATCGTGAAGAAAAACCGCAAGCATCTAAAATCTGAAGCAACAATGGACCAAATGGGCCCCAGAAGGGAGAACGAGGCAAACAAAATCCAGGAGCAGATTATCGAATACATCTGACCAGAAGAATCTGACGAAGACACCATGGACATCCAGGAGTTCCAGATAATCGTGCAACGACAACAACGATTGAGCAGCCTTAGAAAGTAAACCAAATCTAAGTGCCACTATCTTATATTTTTATATTATTGTAAAAATTAAACTTTTTTTTTAATTTTTATACATTATACTATTTTATTATATAATGATTAAAATAATCGATCAGTGAAAAGTAAGTGAAGAAAAAAAAACAACAAAGTGCACTAGGACAAGTTCCCCAATTTACATAAGTATTGCTATATTTGCATATTTTTTTTGTCGCGTTAAAGTTTCAAGTCTCTGCAAGAAATTTTTCTTTCGATGATTTCGGATTTCCTTTTTGTCTCACTACGATTTAACGGAAGTGAAAATTTTGCTTTGTGCTGCTGTGAGCTTGATTCTCTCCTTTGTAACAGCGTAATCAAATCCTCGACGGCCTCAAAATTTCGACCATTATCCTTGTATCACTTTATATTCACGTGATTTAAGTTTTGATCATACATCACTTCGTTGCATTACTTTTGATCGTATTTAATATTACTCCGTCGATTCCTTGTGTTAAAGGTACTGTACTTCCCTGCTTCATCCATTAGTGAAAACGTATTAGCAAGCAAAATAGTCGCTACACGTTTTCGTGATTATTCAGCCCGAGCTGGTAACAGCCACAGATATACGGCTGCCCGATTAACTAGAGCTTCCTAATATTTATGTGCCACAAACCGAGCCAGAATGACTCAGCCTTCGGGTACCGCTTCAGGGTCATCTGACCTTAAAATGACTCTAACTGATGCACGAAATATGATCCCAGAGTTTGATGGAAACTCAGGTGATCTGCATCGGTATCTCGCGTGTTGCGATATGCTATTGGTAACTTCTAAGACAAGAAAATATTGCTGACAAGAAAATATTGCTGACAAGAAAATATTGCTTAGTATCGTAAAAACAAAGCTAACTATCCCGGCATAAGACATCTTTAAATATAAGAAGTCACAAACTGGGAGGAGTTAAAAACTGAACTTGTTGAGCAATTTCAGGAGCATATACCACGCGTAGCCATTCAAGGAGAGTTATTGCGACTTAAGCTAACTCCACGGGAAAGTATAAATGATTTTGCCTCGCGCATCTCAAAACAGATAGCTGATTTAAATAGTGTCACAGTAAATGAGGCCACTGAGCCCTCAGCTCGAAGTTATCTGATTTCGGAGAATAAGAAAAATGCAAGTAGAGCATTTGAAGATGGCCTAAAAAGTGATCGAAATAAGGTTATCATTGAGGCACGATCTGAAACTTCACTAAGGAAGCTTATAACTTTCGCTTCTGAACATACTCAACGCATTAAGGAATCACAACTTAAAAGCCAGAGAACCAAAACAAATGTGCTGGTGTGTGAGTTCTGTGCCAAAACAGGTCATACCAAGGAAAACTGTTTCAAAAGAAAACAATTACCCCTAATGCATTCCTACCCAAATATTTAACAAGAAATTAATAGGATCACGTGCGATTAATGCCGAAAGCCAAATCATAATGCTCAAGACTGCAGGAAAAAACAATTCGACGAGCATGGTATTCCGTATCCAAACAGGCATACTCAATACGAGGCCCATCCAAGAGCATTCCAGCAGCATAACTATTCTCGCATTGGTAGTAACGACAGAGGACAACCTCTACATATGAGACAGGTACGTTGGACTACCCCAGAAAACGTTTCTTTGGGAAACGATTACACGCGGGCGTATTCAGAGGGCGAAACCTCCAGCAAGAAAAATACATAAGCTGTCATCCACTAACTACACAAATAAGCCTAGTTAGCACTCCAATGAAAGTGCAAAACAGTGCCCTATTGATTTCGGTTAGTATAAATATATCCCATAGAGATAAAATAAGCCTTATAATAGATACAGGTGCTGAAATAAGCATTCTCAAAGCTGAAGTCACCGACGATTCAGCGCTCTATTATGAAAAAGAAAAATCTACCATAACCACTCTATCCGCAAATTGCTTTCCATCATTTGGAGTTTCTTATGGAATAATAACCTTTGGAAATACTTGCCAATTAGAACATCCTTTTCGCATAATACCAAACGATAATAATCTACCCTATGAAGGGATTATCGGGAATGACTTTTTATCTAAAAACAGGTGTATTATAGATTATTTTAAAAATATTTTGATATTGAACGCACACTCACTTCAGGAGCATAAAAGTTCCCTGAACGAAATTCTTTTGCCAGAAAGGGAAAGTAAAATTGATAAAATATACGTCAAGAAGAACACGGTAGAAATATATCCCGAAATAAAGAAATCGGCAATAATAAGTAATGGGCAAGCTAATAACCCAAATATAATAGTAACTTTCTTTCAAATTCTTTATTATTTAATGATGTTAATTAATGCTAAAAAAGTCAGCAAGTTCATTAAAACAAAACCTTGATACAGACTAACGACACTACGATTTTGATCTGTATACAGCTAATCAGAAAGTTGATACAGATTCACGACGCTACGATTGTGATCTGTGTGAGATCTGTGCTCAAGCTAAAGGGAGGTGCCGGTTTAAAGGATAACTCAACTGTTGTAAATTCAAATATAAAAATTTTAATTCAAAATATATTGCTTACAAACTGTTATCACAAATTCAATTTTTCTTATAACTAACCTAACTTACGATTAAGAATTCAAGAACTTATACTATCTTAAGCTACCAATTCAACATAAATTCATTAGTTTTTGCCAGAAAGATTTGCTCCCCTTATTTCTGAAAAGAGAGAGAGAAAATCCACTATTAATACAATAGAAGTTTTGTGCTACAGTAGCAGTAATGCATAAATAGTTATAATGACAGCAGTATGTTTCTGCAGCAGGAGTAGATTCCTGCTTAGACGTAGGATAAAATTAAAGCAGAAGTAAATTTCTGCAGTAGGAGTAAATTCCTACTCAGGTGAGAGAAAAAAAAAAAATGATAAGCAGAATTAAATTTCTGCAGTAGGAGTAAATTCCTACTTAGGTGTGGGATGGATTTAGCAGAATTAAATTACTGCAGTAGGAGTAAATTCCTACTTAGATATGGGATGGAATTAGCAGAATTAAATTTCTGCAGTAGGAGTAAATTCCTACTTAGATGGGAACAAAATTAGATTTGGATAATTTAGGAAAATCAGAGTAAATTCTGATGTGTTCAGATCAAATTCTGAATTGGGAATGGGTGATTCTGCTGCAGCTCGTCGCCTTTTTATAGCCGCCGCGAACCGCTACGTGTCGGCTTCATGCTAGGTTGCCTTGGCAACGCTCGTTCTCAAAGTTGTTATACTTTGATGGCGGCGTCCCGCAGTGACGTCATATGAGACCATTAAAGTTGCACTGAACTCTGACTGCGTCGAAGGCGAGAACATCTGATGTGATGTGTTGACATTGTGACATGTCATTTTATAAATATACAGCAGTAGGTATTTTTTGGTAAGTTTGTTTATATTTATTCTATTTATTAGTTATATATAAGAGTTTTTGTTTATTTTCAGGTGAAAAAATAGTGGAGGAAGTTTTAAGACGGCGTTGGATTAAAGGGAGGAAGTTCCCTTATATTAGATAAGTATTTTTGTTTAAATTTTATTAAGATAAAATTCTTTGTGTTCCTTTTTGTATCTTTTTAGGAACATTATCTGAGGAGGAATCAGGGAATCATCGTGGGATACTGGTGTGGCCTGAACATCCTCCCGCCTCAAAATTGAAGAGGCAATTAATATATATATGTATATATAATTATTATAGTTTTAATAAAAAGTGTTTGGTTGTAAATTAACTTACTGTGTCTTGTTTAAAGAAGTGGAATACTCCTTTCTTTATAGTCACTTCGATGATGACGTCGCCAGGGAGTTGAGCGATAGATAGGACTGGTGAATTGCCTATATCAATAATTTCATTAGGCGTGATTTGAGTGATGCTTGTCTCAATCAGAACTGGCATGCTTGGTGCTGCAGATCGTTGTTCAAGAGGAATTCGTAGCTCTCTACTGTTGTTGCTATGCCTTGCTTTAGATTTGAGGCTCTTTGGTGTGGCATGAGCTACTACAGGCAGTCGTGGCTGCGTGTGGACTCGAACTTCCGGACGATGTTCTCTAGCCCTTGACTTGAACTTCAAATTGTCATTTGGCTTGGGTCCCTTTTGTAGCCTTTTTACTCCGGGTGAGATAGGCCTAGACTCGAATGGCTTGGATTGCCTTTTTACTGGCACGATCTCGTGAGGTGGAGGTCGGACGATGGCCGACTTGATTTTTCGACCCTTTTTTGGTGTCGGAGCTAGTGAGCTGATAGGCCTTATTTTCTTTGGAGGGATTAAGAGCTCCGGAGGTGTCGGGGTTAGTCCAACATCCATAGAATCCAAAGATTTGGAACTGAAAATTTCTAAAAGTTCCTCCATGGTAGAAAAAATAAAAGTAAACTCACAAAAATAAACAACGAATTTAAAACCGCACTTGACAACTTTCAAAACTAGAATGAATTTTGGCGGAATCTGAACTTGTTTATATTCAAATATAACGGCAAGTTTTGAAATTTAGTAATGCCAAAGAGAAGTGTTATTGGCGGGGATTTTGAAATAATTTTGAGAGGAGAGATTTTAAAATATTTGTGGGAAATGTACATTAAAGAGAGAACACATTGTGATATTCTTTAATTAGACCGAGAGTAGCTATTTTTTTTTTTTTTTTTTATATTTTTCGTTTTCCTTTTTCCACTTGTGCCTTTTATGTGAATTATGGAGATATTTTGCTTCAGTTTGTGTCGCTGGGGAATTAGTATTCTCGTTCATTACTGCTGTAGAGTGAAAAGGTTTTTGACTATAGTGGCGCCATCTAGTACTGAGATTCTGAGTTTTTCTACAATCGAATTCAGTTTTGTCGGGTGTGAAGTAGCTGAACCTGATCGAGATTGCGATAGTTTTGTACTAAAGGTGGAGAATGTGGTTAAGGTGTAGTGTTTCACTGCTTTACTTGAAGCATTTCTCCAATTTTTTCTCTGATATTCTTGGTCTTTGGGAGCAACATGACTTTTGGTGAATTCATATTTTTTGGAGGGAAGGCGTTGCCTTGTTACAGCGTGGAGTCTGTCCTTTGGTGGTACTGTTGACGTAATGGTGCATTTGCAAACTCTTTTTAATTTGTTGTTTGATTTAATGTTTGTTGTGGTGTAGGTGGATAGCACAGTCGTAGTTGTGCGCTCTGTTTCTGGTACTCCTCCAACCAGAATCCAACCCAATTCTGTGTTTTGGGCTGTTGGAGTGTTGCCAGATCCTCTCTTTATACCATTTTTGATAATGGCGGAGTAGACTTCTGCTCCAAGGAGAATATCGATTTCTCCTGGAATTGAGAAGATAGGATCTGCTAGCGGGAGGTTGTGAATGTGTCTCCAGTTTGACACTTCAATTGCATTGTTTGGCAGCACATCTGTGATTTTTCTAATCACGAGCATGCTACTTGCAACTTTAAAATTGGTGTGTAAAGAATTAATTGTGACTGTAGCTTCTTGTACAGCTGTATTGGTGGGAGTTGTACCAAGTCCAATTAATTATTGGGTGGTTGGAGATCCTTTAAGTCGTAATAGCTTAAAGGCCTTTTCTGTCATGATTGATACTTGTGACCCTGAGTCTATTAACGCTCGGAATGTCATCGCTAGTCCGGATGGTGCAGTGACGTTAATCAGAGCTGTAGAGAGAAGAGCTCTTTTCATGTTTGCGGTTAGAAAACTTTGAACTTGTTGTTCATCATTTCCATAGGTGGGTGTGCTTAATTCAGCTTCCATATTGGAATTTTGGGAGGATTGATTAGGTGATTCTGTCACCGAATCGTTTTGCTCATAGTGGAGCAATGTGTTATGATTTTGCTGACAATGATAACACTTTTTATTGCTAGTGCAATTTGAGGTTATGTGGTTGGGAGATAAGCAATTTTTGCATAAATGCTTATTTGTGACAACTTCATGTCGTTGTCGGGTGTTCATATTTCTAAAGGTAGGACAGTGAAATATGATATGGTCACCCTTGCAATGGCTGCAAGAGGATTTTTTTGTAAGTGGGTGATTTGGTGCTGCACTTTTATTTCTGTTCAAGAGACCATATGTAGGTTTGGGTGAGAATGCTTTTCTCTGTGTCATATTGGATGACGTAATCTTGTTTCCAATCATTTCTAGAGTTCGGAAGCGAGACTCTAGAAATTTGGTTAAAGTCTTTAGTTCAGGCAGGTCTGTGCTATTCTGTAAACTTTGCTTCCATAATTGGTGTGTATCTGGGTGTAGTTTTTGCACTGTCAAGTATATGATCAGTGGATCCCAATTGCTTGTTTCTATTCCTAAGTTTTGTAATGCTAATAACGCTTCGGTTATATTGTCTAATAGCCTTTTGATATTATCGGCGGTATCATGGTTTATAGAAGGGAGAGACAACAATGTTTTTAATTGTACGTTGACTAATATTCGCTTATTTGAATAGCGATCCTTTAGGAGCTGCCAAGCTGGTCGGTAGTTTGCATCGCATACTTCATAATGCCTGAGCAATTTCTCAGCCTCTCCTATTAGATTCGTTTTCAAAAAATACCATTTGTCAACGTCTCTCAAACTAGTTGTTGTGTATAACTGAATTGAATAAATCGTGGAATGAAATCCACGTAGAGTATTCTCCATTGAAGGTGGGAAGTATAATTCTGGGGAGTCTTTCATTATTACATGAATTTGTGCTAGCATGTGATGTCTGAGTCTGAGGAGGATTGTTGACAGGCGTTGGTGTTAGTCTGTCTATATCCTCTTCCATGCTTGCTGCTTTTTCGATGTAATACTCCTGTACATCACTAAATGTCTGTTTCGTGAAATATTCTAATTTGCGATCTTCCTTTGTCGCTTTCTTTTGAATTACCCTATGCCGTGTTTGGAATTCTTTCCAATATTCGGTAAACGTTTGTAAACGTTTCTCTGTCGATTTGACAGTCTTTTTCCTGCCTTCTCTTTGATGCCTTTTAAATAGGTCTTCCATTAACTCTTTGACGTCTTTTTGGGACTCAACCAACTCTAATACTGAGCTAATAGTCTCGTCCCCGACGTCAGATTCGTTATCTGTAGACATTTTGAATGGAGAGGCTTAGTTTTTTCTCACTGTGATGTAATAAGCAATATTTTTCTCAATTCTATATTTGAATAGCTGAGTTATCCGGCTCTAAAGGACCAATGTGAGATCTGTGCTCAAGCTAAAGGGGGGTGCCGGTTGAAAGGATAACTCAACTGTTGTAAATTCAAATATAAAAATTTTAATTCAAAATATATTTGTTACAAACTATTATCACAAATTCAATTTTTCTTACAACTAACCTAACTTACGATTAAGAATTCAAGAACTTATACTATCTTAAGCTACCAATTCAACATAAATTCATTAGTTTTTGCCAGAAAGATTTGCTCCCCTTATTTCTGAAAAGAGAGAGAGAAAATCCACTATTAATACAATAGAAGTTTTGTGCTACACGTATAAGCACGGTAGCAGTAATGCAAAAATAGTTATAATGACAGAAGTATGTTTCTGCAGCAGGAGTAGATTCCTGCTTAGACGTAGGATAAAATTAAAGCAGAAGTAAATTTCTGCAGTAGGAGTAAATTCCTACTCAGGTGAGAGAAAAAAAAAATGATAAGCAGAATTAAATTTCTGCAGTAGGAGTAAATTCCTACTCAGCTGGGAGATAAAATATAAGCAGAATTAAATTTCTGCAGTAGGAGTAAATTCCTACTTAGGTGTGGGATGGATTTAGCAGAATTAAATTGTGCAGTAGGAGTAAATTCCTACTTAGATATGGGATGGAATTAGCAGAATTAAATTTCTGCAGTAGGAGTAAATTCCTACTTAGATGGGAACAAAATTAGGTTTGGATAATTTAAGAAAATCAGAGTAAATTCTGATGTGTTCAGATCAAATTCTGAATTGGGAATGGGTGATTCTGCTGCAGCTCGTCGCCTTTTTATAGCCGCCGCGAACCGCTACGTGTCGGCTTCATGCTAGGTTGCCTTGGCAACGCTCGTTCTCAAAGTTGTTATACTTTGATGGCGGCGTCCCGCAGTGACGTCATATGAGACCATTAAAGTTGCACTGAACTCTGACTGCGTCGAAGGCGAGAACATCTGATGTGATGTGTTGACATTGTGACATGTCATTTTATAAATATACAGCAGTAGGTATTTTTTGGTAAGTTTGTTTATATTTATTCTATTTATTAGTTATTTATAAGAGTTTTTGTTTATTTTCAGGTGAAAAAATAGTGGAGGAAGTTTTAGGACGGCGTTGGATTAAAGGGAGGAAGTTCCCTTATATTGGATAAGTATTTTTGTTTAAATTTTATTAAGATAAAATTCTTTGTGTTCCTTTTTGTATCTTTTTAGGAACATTATCTGAGGAGGAATCAGGGAATCATCGTGGGATACTGGTGTGGCCTGAACAATCTGTATACAACTAATAAAGTTTATCAACCAAATAGAATCAAGGATAGAAAATCCTTAACGATATCCAAGCCGAGCGATAAAGATATAACTGGAGAAAAACTTAATAAAGCTGAAATAAAGGCAAATATAATTGTACTACCTGCACGCTCAGAAGTAATCGTCTCACTTCCATCACGAGGAAAAGAGGGAGACATATTGCTAAGCCATAATGAAGTAAGGCGAAGCATTAATATAGGGAATACCTTGTCACGAGCAAGCAATAATATGGTACAGGTCTTAATGATGAATACCAATGAGAATAAAGTCAAAATTTCCATTAATGACATACAGCTAACTTGGGATTATTACGGAGCTATGAGGTGATTCCGCCCAATTAAAAATCCGATCCAATAGAAAACCGGCTTAAAATATTAGAAAACGGCTTAAAATTAGACCAATGTAATCATGAAGAGAAATCATAGCTGATAAATATCTGTAGAGAATTCAACGACCTATTCTATCTGGAAGGAGATGTGTTAACACACACAGAAGCTAGGGCTCACTCAATCCCAGTTAAGACGGACACGACACCCATTAATGTCAACCCTACCGACTACCGGAATCCCAACGAATTGAGATTAACAGGCAGATTAACGATATGATAGATCAGATTATCATAAGTCCTAGTAACAGTCAATGGAACTCTCCCTTGCTACTGGTACCCAAAAACCCAGGCGAAACAGGACAAACACATTGGCGAGTCTTAGTGGATTTCAGACGCTTAAATGAGGTCACTCTTGGAGACGCCTACCCATTACCAAACATAACTGACATCTTGGATCAGTTAGGCCGATCTAAGTACTTCACAACTTTGGACTTGGCCAATGGATTCCATCAAATCCCGATGTCACAGGAAGACAAAGAAAAAATAGCATTCAGTACTCTATTTCGACATTACCACTATATAGAATGCCTTTTGGGCTGAAAGGAGCACCAGCCATCTTTCAGCAGATGATGAATACCGCCATAACGGGACTTCAAGGTATCTGCTGTTTTGTCTACCTGGATGATATCGTGATCTATGGATGTAATATACGAGACCATAACGCCAAACTTGTTGAAGTATTTAATCGATAGAGAGCGCATCGACTGAAATTGCAGCCAGATAAATGCCATTTCCTTCGGAAGGAAATCGTTTATCTGGGGCATGTGGTCGGAGAAAGTAGAGTTCAACTCGATCCAAGTAAAATTATTCCGGTAAAAACATACCCGACTCCCAAAAAACCTACAGACATCAAAGCTTGTTTAGGATTTGCGGGATATTATATACGTTTTATTCCCAACTTCTCCAAGCTTGCTAAGCCTTTAACTAACCTCTTAAGGAAAGATACCACATTTGTATGGGGTGCATTTTGTGATGAGTCATTCAAAATCTTAAAACAAAAATTAAACAGTGCACCAATTTTGGCCTAACCAGAATTTGATAAAGAATTCAACGTCACTACCGATGCAAGCGATATTGCATTGGGAGCTGTCTTATCCTAAGGCAAGATTGGAAAGGATAATCCCATCTGTTTCGCCAGTCGGACATTAAATCCTGCAGAAGTTAGATATTCCACAATTGAGAAAGAGCTACTAGCCATAGTTAATGCTGTGGAACAATTTCGTCCATATATCTACGGGAAAAAATTCAATATAGTCACTGATCACAAACCCCTCGTGTGGCTTACGAGTTTGTAAGGCTCAACCTCTCGTCTTATGAGATGGAGAACTAAGTTAGAGGAATATGATTATACTATAATTCATAAACCGGGTAAACAAAATGCAAACACAGATGCATTAAGCCGAATTAAAATGGAGGAACCTGAGATTACGATTCTAAAATCAATTAAAGTAATGACCCGCAATCAGGCAAAAGCTTCTAGCTTGACTCACTATACGTTAGACCTAGATAAAATATATAATGAATACATTTCCTCACCTCATACAGATAATTACCCCGAATTATAGGATACCATATAAATTTTTCATAATACCGGAGACGGAAGATCCTACGGGAACATGCATGAAGGAGTTGATTCCATCCTTAGATGATGAATTGCAAAATACTCGGCTATACGAGTACGTAAACGCGAAACAAGCTTACGTTATTGCTAGAGTACCCTTACCCATGAAAACTGTAATCCATTACAAACAAGTACTACATATGTACTAGCAAGAATAAAAGATTATAGTAAACGAAAAGATCTCCGAGAAATCCACATTTCCATCCATAAATTGGATATATGTAGCCCACGTAGAGCTGAAAAATATGATAGCGTTCTCTTTAAAGAATACAAATAGGAAAGTAAGATACAACCCAAGTGTTAATAGTGTCCGATCCAAAAGAACAAGAAAACATAATAGAATCCTTTCACAAAGCACCGTTAGGTGGACACCAAGGTATAACACGGACTATTAAAAGAATCCAGACCGCATACAGTTGGCCTGGATTGAACAAAGATGACGAACAATTTGTAAAAAAATGCCAATCCTGTCAGATAAGCAAGCTCGTCAGGAACCCTAGAGTGCCCATGAAGATTACCACGACTAGCACAAGACCGTCCGAGAGAATAGCCTTGAACATAGTAGGACCGCTGCCAGTAAGCTATAATGGTTACAAGTATCTTCTTACATTCCAAGATGACCTTACGAAATTTACTGAGGCCGTACCTCTACAGAATGTCGAAGCTCGAAGCGTTGCTGAAGCTTTGGTTGTAAATATAGTCTGTAGACATGGTATACCAGAGTCAATATTGACACACCAAGGTTCTAAATTTCTGAGCGAGACGTTTGCGCAAATGTGCAAGTTATTGAAAATCAAAAAATTACAAACAACCCCATAATATCCGCAGACCAATGGAGCGCTAGAAAGGAGTCATAGAACTCTAGCTGAATATTTACGGCATTATGTGAACCGAGATCCTCAAACATGGGATACTTGGATACCCTATGCTATGTTCACGTACAATACAAGTACACATTCTAGTATAGATTATAGTCCATACGAGTTAATATACGGTTTTCCACCCAATATTCCATCCACAATAAGAGCAAACCCAACAGTAAATTATAATTATGAGAACTATAACAACTAATTAAAAGCAAGGTTGCAACATAGTCACCAGATAGCGAGATAATCTATCCTAAATAAGAAGGGAAAAACCAAACGGTGGTACAACAAGAATTCAAAAGCACGAACATTTAACATAGAAGACAAGGTTCTATTAAGAAACTACACAAAAAAAAAAAAAAATTGTCCCTCTTTGTGCACAGGACCCTATGATATAGTCGCGATAAATTCTACAGAAAACACAACTATCAAAATAGGAAATAGAAATAGAACTGTACATAATAATAATATTAACCTATACGTTGACTAGAAAAGTAATCTTTCGTTTACCTTATAGGATAATCCGCTTTGTTTATGGACTTCGCAGGTTTTACCATGTCTCGCCATTTAGATCTCGAGTTCTTGGCTGTCCGCTGTTTCCCTACTTGCGTCGACGTGCTCTAGTGTTTTTATATAATCTAATTCATTGTGATCGACCTAGATACTTACGAGAATTTTTCCAGTTCACACTATCACGGCGTAATAGGAATATGTTGCTTCCACGTTTCTATAAATCTTACATGGAGGGTTCTTATCTTGTCCAAATTGCCCGTCTATGGAATAACCTTCCCTTGAATGTCCAAACTGCTGGCACTGTCGGAGTATTTAAGCGGCACATGGAAATACTTGTAGTATAATATTTATTACTCCTTTGCTATTATGAATTATAGTCACGATCTCCACAGCAGAATTTACGGTAAATTTTTAAACACAATTCGCTATTACTCAAATCAGAAACCACCCGATTTAAAAGAGGTCTAATTAATGCAGTAGGAACATTAAGCAAAACACTATTTGGTACACTCGACGCGGCTAAGACTTTCTTTTCACACATAGATAAACTGAAAGGCAACCAAGACTATCTATTACATTTAATCAAGAATCAAACCATTATTGTCGATTCTACAGTAAATGTTTTCAATAAAACACGAATGACGATAAAAGAACAGTTCTTGCACATAGAAAAAAAGCTTACTACTTTAGGTAACCTAGCTAATCGTGTGCAAATTTATGAGCTATCGAAAAGTTTTACCACTGAACTTGAGACAATGGTATCCCTAACGGCATTAATGATGACCCCTCCTCAAATAAAGCAAGTTCTAGAAACCATCCAGAAGGAATTGCCGAATAATCTCACTTTACCAATAGACAAAAATGAAAAAAACCTACTACAACTCTACCAAATTGGCAACGTACGAAGTACAATTCTCGATAATAGAATCATTTTTCACCTAAAACTCCCACTCCCATTCAAAGATGATTATCAACTTTTAAAAATGCACCCATTGCCAACAAATCGTCAAGATAAGTTAATTTTTATAAAACCTTCACCTTGACTACAATAGAGAACATTACTATACAGTTAACAAATTCGAATTAGAACAAGTAAAAAAGCTAGAATTGGTCCAAGACCAATTCTTATGATACCCTAGATGAATGCCCGTATTAAATTTCGTATGGTCACCGATCTTTTCAAGTATTGATTTTGAAGTTGTTTTTCGCATATATTTCTAGAACAGTTTGTCGCACAGAAAAAATGGTAATAACCAATTTTATAGGATTTCGTATTCTGCAGAAGTTTTTAGTACAATAAAAATGTCTTGGACTGATCGTTTTCAAAGTATACGTAAAAAACCGAAATTTTTATCTGGCAACACCAAGAAGGAGTTGCCCGATTTAGTCCATTTTTTACATTTTATTTGCTAATGTAGTAAAAACATCATGTACGAAATTTCAGCTCTCTACGTCGATGCGTTCTCAGGCAGTGTCCAAATATATAGCGGAAAACGAAATTTTTATATGGCAACCCCACGAAGGAGTTGCCCAATTTGTCTCATTTTCGATCTTAATTTTACTTTTTTTTTTAAAGTCCGTGTACAAAATTTCAGCTCTTTAAGTATACGCGTTCTCGAGTTATCGTGCGCACAAACGGACGGACGGACGGACATGCAAAAATCGAAATAACTTTTAATATTATGAATGGGTGTCCAATCCATTTTGCTCTACCATGATTATTTCGAGGTGTTACAAACAGAGTGACAAACTTAGTATACCCCTATGATTTCATCTAGGGTATAAAAATTGCCATTTTCTGTGCCGTATCATACAACCCATATTTAATACTCAATCAGTAAACAATCAATGCGAGGTACAACTTCTCCGTGAGATACCATCTTCTTGCAATGTCAAAGCCGTTCCCCAAATGGATTTTTGGATACGGTTATCTCAACCTAATATGTGGCTCTATTCTATGCGAAAAATTACGGTAGTCGACGTCATATGCGGAAATAACATCACAACGTACAGTCTGGAAAATACAGGGATAAATAGTTTATCCAAATGATGTCACCTACGTACCCAAGACTTAATCATACAAGCCCATAATATCAAGCCATCGGTGCTTAGTAACCACTACCTCCCATCATTAAACTTAACTTTCAATTTACCCCGCCCTGGAATCAATTCCACTAATGACCAGGTACACGTAATTAAAATCCACGACAATGAAGAGTTGGATTCAATAAGTGAAGCACTCAATCGGCTTAAACAAAGGGAAAATTTAAGCTTCCCTACCTTCACCACACACAACATTCATCAATACGCAATATCATACATTCTATTTGCAGCAATCTTGATAGTAATAATTGTCCAAATATGTAAACAATATAAAGCTAAAAAGTTCAGCGCAAGCAAAAGCAAACAACAGTAACAAGACTTAGAAAACGAAAACCCAAAGTCTTCCTACCAGCTAACAATGTAAGGTTGATCACCTAAATCGAATTTCCAGAACAAAAAGAAAATATATGCGCACATGTTTTTTTTCTTCTTCATTTTCCTCTCTTGAAAACAAATTTAATTATAAAAGCACACGAGAAACGAAAGCTGTTTTATCTACATGCCTAAAAATATGCTAATAAAGTAATAATTTTCTACACATATAAGTAATCATAATCTTCACTATTATTAATAATAATAATAAACTTTAAGTAAGTAGCTTACTATTAAATTTAGTAATTACTGAAATGACTAGAAATAAGCAATTTCTATTAGTAGCTACAAAACTAGAAGTTAAGAAACAATATTCTGTCTACTACTATATCTTTTACTACATTAATCTAGAAGCTACTATTACGATACCCTTATGAGTATGTTAAGTAATAATCAAAAGTACTATACCTTTATGAAAACGATAATTAATAATCTAGAAATTACCACTACTATTACTTTATTGTGATAATCAATTATTATTAGTATAATAAATAAAATCATAAATAAAATTAGTACAGTAGTAGTAATATAATAATAGTAAAAATTAGTAATACATGATAAATTTTTATGTAACGTAATCTAACCTAGGAATAATATTATAAGTACATAGACCATCGGCTTTTCGTGTTTTCAAAAATATTTTTCACTTCAAAAAAGCCCCGTTCATTCCAATACCGGAACTTTCTTTTTCCAAGGGGGGTGGTGTAGTGAATCAATCATTACCACCTAATTAGCGCCATAATATATGTACAAACGTACATTCATAACAATAATTACAAACATACATACGTATATGCATGGTAAGAAATCATATTAATAATTTCTTACTCACAACGTACAAACGTACGTACATATAATATTATGACAAACGTGCATACGCGCATCAAATTGCACGTCAAGCATTCTTGCGGTAATTCACGATTTTCCAACATTAACGTATGGTTAACCAAGAATCTATTTTAAATCTCCGAAACAACTTTCTCCGTTGTTTTCAAACAATAAATTCTTTTAATTTATTGTTTTGCCAACCTTTTTGTGAAAATACGCCAGCACTTGAAACAAAAACCCAAAATCTCGGCACCTCGTGTTTTTTTTCTTTTCACTCTGTAGCTTATTTCCTATATACTTATAAGTGAACTACTTTCGGTTTGCTTATTTTTATGTCCTTAGGAAAGAGCCAATGGATGAAGAGAAATTCTTTAACGCAGGGGAAATGATGAATGAAATGTTCCAATATTTCCGAATAGGCGATATTGGTTATTACCAATATATTGGGAAGGCGCTCCCTATAAATTTCGGTTCCAGAATTCGTATGTACAATTACCAAGTTTTCTCACCCCACTACCAAATGGAAACTATTTTTGCTTAGCTAAGTAGGAAATCGTGTCAGATCTCCCAAATAAAAAGCCGATACATCTTAGGCACAGGGCAGTCAATTTTGCTAAAATCAAAGAATAAGGTTGACCCCCCCACCAGTGGTAAGGCAACCGATTGCAAATAAGAATAAGCCAAAAGTATTGAACTATGGTAGCTTAATATTTTAAAGTATAATGTTTAAGAAGTTATTAATAAAAACGAGTGTTGATCTTCAAAAAAAAAAGAGTGTTTACCTAATAAAATTAAAAAGTGTTATTGGGCTGGTGAACTTCTTCCTGTAAAAGCACTCTCAGTCCAAGTTACGGACGAAAAGCTTACAACCCGTAACAATTATACATTAATGAAAAAAACTTAACAATAAAGCATGCTTGCAGATTTAATAAAAAATCCATGTATCCCTTGTTACGCTCTCGAAAGTATGTATGGGACTGGCTTCTATGTTGATGTTGAAAATATTTTTTGTCAAGTGTTGATTCTGCTGAATCTCTAATTTCAGAATAAAAATTCCTATGATGCGGTAACTACTCGAGACCCTCCTTTTGGGGCAGAAGTCACAGTCATACAGGATTTTTTTTAAGAGGATTCCACGGAGGCTCCTTTAGTGCAGAGTAGCAGCATTGTCCACGTACGTTGTGATCTATCTTGGAAGTCACTGTACATTAGCGACCTCGCTGCTGAATTATAGTCCTAGTACATACTACATATTTTAATTAGAACATAGTTTGAATTATAACATATGTAGTACCAGAGTAGTCCTAGTACATACCGAATACTTTATGTCTTAATAGACGGAAATATCTAAAATTTATTATTATTAATAGATGCAAAGAAATGAACTCTTATATACAGACAGACTGTAATCGCAGAGCCACCTAGCCACTCTAAGTGAAAAGAAAAACAAAATCTAATACATGCACGAACCATAAACGGTGCGAACCTCCTCTTCTTACGGAAAAGTGAATGCATTAATGAAGGCGAAGAAAGAAACGAGTAAATATGTGCTCCCGGCTCCTTGATACCCATACTCCTAAGTAAAAAAAAAAAAAAAAAAAATTGAAACCCAATAATAATTTTTAACAATTATCGATAGTAATCGCACGTAATTTGTAGCCAAACCAATATCTAAGTGAACAACCTATGTTCTATGCCTTTCGCAAAACTTTTGCGCCAAAGAAATAAGACGTATTTTCGACCAGGAACAAAACTGCTGAAGTGCTGACTGGCTGAATGAGGGTCGACAAGGGCAGTCATATCGGCGGGCACTCAGTGTAAGTTCTGGAACAACAGCAGACTTGTTTTTTTTAAGAAAGTAACAGTGAGAATTTTTGTTGGCCGTAAGTTTTATAAGAAATTTACGAAGGCAAGGCGAAGTTATAGAAGAAAAGAAATTGCAAAGGGAGGTTAATTTTGATTACTACGAGGTAGAACATCGGCAGAAACGAAAAGGAAATTTAAAGGCTGAAAGTGGAAGTGGGAAAGACAAAAGAGTCCGGACGCAATAATTTTAAAACAGAAAAGGAAAATTGAAAAAAAGCAGACCGTAAGGAGTGGAGGCGTTAAGGAAGAAAGCTAAGTATATTGTATTTTATTTGGTTATAATATTGTTCTTAAATCAAATCGTATTATCTCTAATCAAGTGGCTAGTTGGTGAGGGCGAATATTATTCATTTTTTTGTTTGTTATACGAAAGGTTAAAGTGACGCGTGATTCTGTAGAAATTTTTGTAAACTTTTCTTTTTGTGCTGAATATATATATCTTAGTGAATTTAAACATTTGTAGCATTGGCTGTTTTTACTAGGTTTCGTGATCTATCCTTGTCAGTGAAAAAGATAACGTGGCGCCCAAATCTGAAACTCCGCAATCCCCACGCCCGTCTACTGAGCCAGCAGTTACGCACCCAGGAGGCGTAACACGCTCCAATACAGAACGACATAATGTTCAGGCAGTAGTAAATGTTTTCCGTGATACTACTATTGCAGCTTTAAATGCTACTTCTAAATCCCTTAAAAATGAATATGAAGGGACTAAAGATTTTTAAATTATAATCCAAAGATAGTGGAATATTCTGAACCACAATACGTTATTAAAAGGGTATATTAAAAGAGATAAGACAATGGTGACCATATAGAGTAGAAGATGATAGTGCAAAATTCTTACACGATGTAGTGAACCGCTAACGAATTTTATAAACCGCAGTGAACTGCTAATGAATTTATACACCGCAGTGTACTGCTAATAACTTTATAGTAAACGGACTGAACGAACGCAACATAACGAATACACGATACAGGAGAAGAGAGAATAAGACATGATAACGTCAGGAGAGTGATTTTGTAAAATGTTGTCAAGCGCTCGTCACTTGTTCTCACTTCACATTCCAGTCAAGTAACGTTTAGACATTCTTTTATATCATAACAGTTGTTTGTAGAGTTAAGTTGTATTAATTGGATTAAATAGTTTATTGGATTAAATAGTATTTGCTTTTATCTACGTACGTATTTTATTAAAAGAGCATATTACAAGTGATGACCCCGAGAATAACGCACATTATAATCCAACAAACGATAATTTCTGCAAACCTCTTGTCCGAGGTAGAATATAAGAACAAAGCAACCGATTCTACAATAAGCAACGCATACCACAAAAAAAGAAACAAGAAAATTCTTTTCGAAGACGTTAATTTCAAGTGCATTTCTAGAATATATTGGAATTTTGTTGCAGCTTGAAAAATTTTAAAACCTTGTCGTCAACGACAAAGGAAATAACGGAACATACATTCTTTCATCTGCAACCGCACAATATCGGGTGATCTGTTTCATATCACAGTACTCCTTCAGTTTGAAATTATTTGCATCGCTGAACGCATTCCATACAGAAAACATTTTATTTAAACTGGATTGAGATTAATCGCTCACATTTATATGAAAGTTGACATTCAACACGGATGACCATATTTTCTTTAATAAATTAAGTTTATTTGTGAATTAAATTATTTAATTAAAATTAATCTTTAAATTTTTGTAGATCTATTTTCGATTGAGAAGTATGATAAAGAGCATATTACACACGATTTTCTAATTTGGGTAAAAAAATAGCATTCAGTAGAAAATACAAATGACGGTTTAACTAAAGACACTTCAGCGGCGATTATTCAAACTACAATGGTATTAATTCAATTGATAGAAGACTCATTCAAATATTATGAAATTAAATACTTTCTTCCAGGAAAATACCAGACCGATAAATTCGAGCGAAGATTCGGTCAATATATAGAAAATTATCCGGTTGCTATTATTACGTTTCATATCAAGAAGTTGTTGAGTCTGAGAAGAATCTAAGAATAAGAAATCTTCTAAAAATAACTTCATATACAAAGAGCGATTTAAAAAAGATGATGTAGGTACTATTTATTTGGGAAAAGGGAAATATGGAGAACTTTCAAGAAATTTTGTCTACGATGCCTATTCAATTGCAAAAAAAATTGATTGTGAGAATTGCAGAGCCATTTTTGTTTCAAGTAAAGGAGGTTCAATGCAAGATGATTATTTTGATTTACTGAAAAGAGGCGGCCTTATAGTACCTACCGAGGAAGTTCTAGATATTTTATACCATATGAATGCTATTATTGAAAAAATTATATTTTATAAAAAACACGAATTTTTGCCTGTACCTAATAACCATAAAGATATATTATGTAAAATATCTTGTGAATCTTTACGAGTAAATAACTTTAATATTAATTGTGATATTTGCGCTGTGTGTGGCAATCGTATTGGCAAATTATATAATATCATATTCTCAACATTTTCAAATATACTTCTAAATAACTTTTCAAAATTAGAGAATGACAAATTGGAGATCAAAAAACGTAAAATTGATATTTTTATTAAGTTTAACAAACAAATGAAATCTAATTGATTGAAATTGCATTATTATATTAAATTCCTAAGTTTTATTATTATGCATTTGATGTTGTCATTCATGAGAAAACTATATTCATGATTTGCAGCGGAAATAGACTTCAAGTTTAAAGAACTAACTCTCGCCTTGAGCGAAAGTTTTACTCTCATTTCACAGCGAATTGGGTAGATTTAATTAAAATGCAGAAACAATTCGTAATTTTGTTCAAATAATTACAATTAGTTTTTTTTCCCTAAAAGTAAACATTTTGACCTATAAATAGGCGTTCGAATTATCGTCACCAGAAGCCTTGTTTATTTTACATAAATTTTTAAACATTAAATGTGTTTGTTCTTCCAAACAGCATGTTTCTCATACATGTGCATTTTATATCGCCACGGCCTGTAATAAAGAAGGCAATTCTATGAGGCAAAAGATAGAGTAGAACTTGCAGGCAGGAAAAAACAATGCAGGCAAGAATGAAAATTGATACCTTTAATTGAAAAAACGACTGTGACAATGGCGGGTGAAGAACAAGTTAACAGAGAAGTTTACGGTAATTCCATGAATTTGTATACACGCGAAGTGAATTTTACTGTTATAAGTCTAGACTATAAGGAAATCGCATTATTGGAAAAAGGTAGAATGTACACTCCTGAGCATAATATAAAGAAAAAAGGTCTTGAATACTTAGCGGTAGATACTGAAATTGCTATCAATAAAATACCGATGAACAAAAGTATTAAGTTATTCAAGGAAGAATGTGCTAAATGTATTAGATCATTGCGTAGCAAAGCCATGAACGTAGACGAGTTAAATAGAGTTGGAAATATATAAAGAAAAATTAAAAATAACAATCGGATAAGGGAAACTCTCTCGTATTTATGACTAAACAAAGCTATCTAAATAAGGTTGACAATTTTTTATATTGTGATACTTTTGGTAAATTGAACTGTGATCCTACTAAAAGTTAGTTATTAGAAAGATACTTGACAATAGTCAACGAACTTGTTTACTAATTTCAAGATATTCCGACGGAAAACCATGAATGCTATACCCCCCAAATTGCCAGACTACCCAAAATTAGTCCTCAAGTATAAACACCTCATGTAACAAGGTATCCAAAGAGTTGAACAATATTTTAAAAACCATCTCTCCAGGCTTCAGATCTGTTTAGAAACATTCAGAAAATTCATAAGTCAATATTTTTATAAAGAAAAACAAATTCAATTTAATCAGGTAGATTCCATGCAGTTTTTCTATATCAGCAACACCTGCAGAGAAATAATAATTTCGCGAGACAGAATTTCACGCATGAAATTTGGTATCAATTGAATTTTTTGATTCTGCATATTTCTAATATTAAAAATTATATATAAATATCGAGCTTTTGTCAATAGAATTTTAGAATAAAGTTTTTATTAAATGAAAGCGTTGTTCTCCTGTTCTGAAGCCTTCTTAAACCAACCAAGTGTGAACCGTACAGGAATCCTTTACGGCTCAAACACCATCAAAACCTCTCTTGATTTAATACAAAAAATTAAAGACTTGAGATTTTAAAAAAAAGGCAAACTGGTCTCATTTGATGTTTCTAATCGGTCTACAAACATACTCTGTATATAGTGTGAACAGATTAGTGAGAACATTATTAAGCAGTCTGACCTAAGCTCGGTTCAAAGACGGTTCTCAACCAAAACTATTTTGCTTCTAATAACCATTTTGTAAACAGAACGATGGCTTAGCTATGGGTTCCTCGATATCTCCGTTTCTGGCGGATTTATTCATGAATGAGTTAGAAAATAAAATATTTAACTCGAATTCTCCACTTTTATGTAACGTCGTGTATTAGTATATATGTATACGTGTATGATGTGTTATGGCTCTGAACAGGTACCGTAAGACAATTAGATAGGGACGACGTGAGAGATAAAATAAAAACTATAAAAAAGATAGCACACAATAATGGGTTTGTAGAGAGCTTGTTTGATAAAACATTAAATCAAACATTAAGAGAAAAAGCAATAAAAGAAGCAACTACTCTTAAAAAAATAGGGGGTCTATG
>CAWUPM010001252.1:95200-337025 GCA_963924295.1 Dioctria rufipes
ACCATATTTGGGTTAGCCTGCCATACATGGGAAAAATTTCGGAATTCTTGACACACAAGATAAGTAAGCATAATATTCGAATTGGCTTGAAGTCTACACAAAATGTAGTTAATATTCTTCCCAATATAAAAGATAAGACGTTAGTGTTACAAAAGAATGGTGTTTATAGTTTGAAATGTTCAGCATGTCAAGGAATGTACATTGGTCAAACGGGGCGTTCATTCAAGGAAAGAATAGGTGAACATACCAGCTCCTACCGAAATAAGAATAGCAAATCCAGTCTTGCACCTAATTTATTAGAGAACAATCACATACCTGATGTAAAAGGAAAGAAATTAAATCTATTGGAATCATTAGAGATATACAGGGTGTTCCCGGAACTATGGTCCAAACTAAAACAGATGAAAGTAGAGCTTATTTGGGATCGAAAACGTCATTAGACATTTTCCATTTGTCGCTTTGCTTTCAAGATTTTCGCATTTTTCTTACTTTTCGCAGAAATCGTGATTTTTTGATCATTTTTTTTTATTATTATTTTTTTTATTTATTTGAATTTTATAACTAATCACTTTTTCAAAAGGGGACACTTGGTGCATTCTAATAATAAATAAAAAATTTCCCAGAAGCTATTATTTCCAAAGTAATTCGAGTTTAAATTGAAGCATATGATAGTGTTAAACAAACTTTGAAATACTTCAAAGTTGAATTACATGAAATTTTGTCATAAAGAATTGTTTGTCAGGTACCTCTAAAAACTACCTCTGTTACAGCTCCTATGGCTGTACATAAAAAAATTAAATGAAAATGAAAAATGGAAGTAAAAAAATAGGTAACTTGCTGATTGAAAGAATTAATCTGCTTTTAATACGTTTATTTTGTATTCTTATAAACTAACAATAATTCTACAAATAAATAATAATTAAATAATTGAATTCAAACAAAAATCAAACAAAAAATTAATTCAAAGAAAAAATAAACTTAAGCTCTACTTATTGCTAATTATCTGCAATAAGAGAAGAAAACTCAAATTAGTGATGTGCACAAAAAAAGGTTTATAGCAATTCAAATTTTGTTAGAAATTTTCTGATAAAATAGAATTAATTAATCTCTTCTGAAACAAAAACGTTAGTAAGTTTTATACTTATTTATTTCCTGTAGTATACTCAACCCTGAATGGTGTAGCTAATCCCTGTACCTGTTTTTGACCTAATTCTGGTCTCTGGATTGAACCCTTGAAAATCTCCCAAAAGGTTCAATACCAAGATATTGTCCCTTTCCTAAATCCAAAATCAAATCAGCAAAAAAATCCCTGGAAATATCCCAAAGGATTTTGCCGCCGATTTAGCCTAGATATTGACCGGGATTTCTAATTAGTATGGAAATCGCCCAATACTAATGATTTCCCGATTGACTTGAGTTTCCTGCCACACTTCACTTGGATATATCCCGAAATGAAATGTTTTGTGAAACCTTTTTCGTTAACCTTAGTTAATTGGATATTTCCCAAATTAACTTTGCTGAATAGTTAGTAAAAAAAAAAAAAAGGAGACGAAAACTTGAGACGAAAGAATTTTCTTCTTAGCTTGGTAATATCCCAAAACTGCGAATTAATTCTCTAATCTCAGTATATAGAAAAATTTTAATGTGAGATTTTCTGGTAATATCCCAGAAATTTTCCCTTTTTGCATATGAAGAAAGAAGATCTGAATTTATAGAAATTTATTCTCAATTTGGTAATATCCCAAAATCTTGAATTTACTCTATACTTCCAGTGGTTTTGTAATTAAATAGAAAATTTCTGGTAATATCCCAAAAAAAATTTCTATTTGTATTACCTGTGTATGGTGAAGATTTGAATGTGGGAATAACCCTACAAAAAAATTTGAGGACAAGTGAAAAAAAATGCTAGTGGCAATGGTCCAGCTAGCTGACTCTACTGGTGAAATACCGAGCAACAAGTGATTTTTCTTCTAAAATCGCCCCCTTTTTATATGGTTGGGGCCAGCTGCCGCCCATTGTTCTGTGGCTTCGCTTAGTTGCTGGCTATTGTTCTCTACTTTGCGCAAGTTCACCACGGCGCTGTGGGAGTTTTACGAATTTGAGATGACGGGGGCGCCACAATTTAAATGTTGTGGTTTGACATTTGTCATTAAATGACAAATGTATTTTTGTTCGTGTTGTGTTTTTGTTTTCATTTTATCATAATAATTCGTATTTATTATGATAAAAGTGAATAACAACAATTGTGCAACGTTGTGTTTATTGGTGGTGTGGACATATACGTCCTGCATAAAAGTTTTTGTAAAAACTGTTGTGATTAAGTTTTAATTTTTTAATTTTAGCTATGTTTGCTGGTGTTTACGGCATGTTCTGGTCCTTGCGTGGACAGAACATTATTTACTTATCAGTTTACCAAAATACATTCTATTACACCAAGGTGTTCCACTATGGTCAGTCTTTTGAAATCTTACATGAGATTTCAATCAGACTTTGGTGTATGTATATACATGCTACTATGTTTAAATATAGTAAGACCTGGAACACCTCACAACTTTATGGTGAATGTTGTGAATGTGAAGCAACTTAGCTGCAATATCTTTTTACTTGTGAGTAAAAAATGGCAAGAGTGGCACAGATTTCCGTCCACCGCAGGTATATATAAGTATTTTATTTTTATAAACTATATTGTTTATATTTATTTTTATATATATGTTTTTTTATTATTATATTATATATAATTTCGGTTGCTAATTGCAACAACTTCCGGCCCCGTTGATGCACTACTTGTGCATCAACCAAATGACGGAATCATGTTTGTTTGTTTATTAAATTATAACGAGCGCTTACCTTTGGTTTTGGCCAATGATAATTATACCAGACTACCTTATTTTTTACTAGCCTCAAACGAATGGACGCGCCGTCCTTAAAAAATAAGTTGAATCGCATCCGTTTAGACTTACGGATGCGATCCCATGGTATGGACTGTAGTTCTTCGTATTGGATGCGAACGTGTTTCCCGTCTACCGTGAATACGTCGTACTTTTTCTCGTTCGACGTTTTATTGGTTGGCTGTGGCGTAGGTGTGGATGATGCTTTCAACAAGCTGATTGATTGATGTCCTCTATTACCTTGTCCACATGTTCGGGACTGCTGGACCTTGGCTGCTTAGGAGGCAGAGGCATCTTGAACTGGAATTCTGCCTCTCTAGGCGGCGTGTTGAGGTCTGGCATACTTGGCAGCGGTGGTGTCGGAGGTAGTGGGGATACTGCCCGTTCGATAGCAGTAGTGCCTGACATCTCTGCCCATGTCTGCACAAATTCCTCCATTAGGCTGTCATACATAATGTCTAAAATGTCTTCCATTTTCTTCTTTGACCTATGTTAGTTACTTGAGAAGAATTTTATGTGTTATTATCTAATATGAAAAAAAAGAAAAATATATGGCCAGGACCCATACATGCATCAAACTTGACGTATACAAACATTTACGGACATCACAATTTACTTCCTTTGCATCTTTATTGCATATTGACTGGTAAGGGGCAAATTTTTTGAATGGGTCTTTGCAAAATATTGCTTGCTGTTTTTACAGACACCACTCTAACTCTGCCGTCCTTACCAGGGTGTAGCTCTTCAATGAGCCCCAACACCCATTTTGTTGGTGGTTGCTTTTCATCTTTAATGATGACAACTTGACCAATATTAATGTTGTTTTGTGGCACATTCCACTTTTGTCGTTTCTGCATTTCGGTCAAGTATTCTGTTGACCATCTTTTCCAGAATTGTTGACGTAGTTGCTGAATCAGCTTCCATCGTCTTAGAAGATGCATACTTGACTCTTCTTGAGTGGGGTCTGGTACAGCTAGTAGCGGTCTTCCAATTAGAAAGTGACCTGGGGTTAGAATTTCCAGTTGTTCTGGATCCGCAGTGATAGCGTGCAGCGGTCTGGAATTGAGACATGCTTCTATTTGAATGACTAATGTATTTAGTTCTTCTATTGTTAATGTTGATGAACTTAGAATTCTACGCAAATGGTGTTTAATGCTTTTTACACCTGCCTCCCAAAGTCCACCTTGATGTGGAGCTGCAGGAGGTATAAAATGCCATTTGATCCCCATGGCTGCAGTATTGTGAGCTGCTAGTTCGTTTGCTTCAGCGAGTGCTTTTTTGTACTCTTGCTGAAGAATTTTGTTTGCCCCAATAAAATTTGTTCCATTATCGGAATATATATTAGCACATAAACCTCGTCTTGCAACAAATCTCTTAAATGCTGCGAGAAAGGTTTCAGACGTTAAGTCAGAGACTACTTCGATGTGTATGGCTTTTGTTGCCATACACACAAATAAACACAGGTATCCTTTGTATGTTTTGGATCCCCGATATTTTGTGGTTTTGACATCAATAGGACCAGCATAGTCTAACCCCGTATTCTCAAATGGGTGTGCCTGTGACACTCGAGGACTGGGTAGACTGCCCATAAGCTGCTGTTGTGTTGCAGCGCGATGTCTAACACATATTACGCAGAGATGAATCCTTTTCTTAACGGCGTGTAGTCCATTAATGATCCAAAACTGACTTCGTATGGTATTTAGGACCAGTTGTGGTCCACCATGCAAAGTTTCTTTGTGGTAGTGATCAATCACTAAATTAGTTAAATGATGATCTTTGGGTAGTATTGCTGGGTGTCGTGTTGAGATTGGCAGGTCTGAATTTTGCAACCTGCCACCTACTCTCAAGACTGAATCTTTATCTAAAAATGGACAAAGCCCTATGATTTTGCTATTTTTGTGCAAATTTTCTCCAGCCTTTAACTGCTTGAATTCATTTTGAAATTCTTGCTGTTGTGTTTGCTGGATTACTCTTGTTTTGGCTGCTTCTATGTCAGCTGGTGTCAATCTGCCAATGTTCCTTTCTTCTTTATGTCTACAATTATGGACGAATCGGAGACATTGTGCAGTGACAAGCAACAATCGTTTGTATGACGAGAATCGCTCAATTATTGTTCCGAGCCCTTCACTTTTTTGCATTGCAAGAGCTTTTACTGTCTTTAATTCGTAAGACGTCTCTCTGCTAAAGCTCTTATCTTGTGGCCAGTCTTGGCTTGGCTGCCTTAACCAACTAGGACCTGTCCACCATGGCTCACAGTCTTGAATGTTTTTTGGCATTAGACCTCGTGATGCCATATCGGCAGGATTATCCTTTGTAGGTACATATCCCCACGTATTATTTAGGTTACCTTCCTGTATCTCGGTAACTCTGTTTGCCACATAAGTTTTCCATCTATTCGGATGACCTGATAACCAGGCCAATACGATTTTTGAATCGCTCCATGAAAAGCTGCTGACATTACTCATATGCATGTCAGCTCGAACTTGACTTAGTAGTCTAGTTAACAACACTGCTCCACTTAGCTCAAGTCTTGGCAACGTAATTGGCTTTGTGGGAGCCACTCGAGTTTTTGATATGAGCAATGTTGTTTTTATTGTGCCGTCATCGTTTTGAACTCTGATGTAGACGACAGCTGCGTACGCTGAATTTGATGCGTCGCAAAACCCATGCAATTGACAGTTGTCTCTGTCTTGCTTGGTATGTATCCAACGAGGAATTTTTATTTTCAATATGTGAGGCAGCTGTATTTTGAACTGCCTCCATTCCTCGCTGAATTCTTCTGGGACTATTTCGTCCCAGCTACATCCATGCATCCATAATTTCTGGATGATAATTTTCGCCAAAACTACACATGGAGCTATCCAACCTAAGGGGTCGAATAGCTTTGCTACTTGCGACAAAATTTTTCTTTTTGTGGTCGCTTCTGTTTCAAATTCTGAAGCCTTGAAAGCAAACATGAAATTGTCGGTGGCTGGATGCCACTGGATTCCTAGAGCTTTGACTTGGTTGTCATCTTCAAATTTTAATGGCAACTCTAGCTCTATGTCTTCCTTAGGTAACCAATCAAGCATTTCATC
Source organism: Dioctria rufipes (assembly GCA_963924295.1). NCBI lineage: Eukaryota > Metazoa > Arthropoda > Insecta > Diptera > Asilidae > Dioctria > Dioctria rufipes. The sequence goes on from CAWUPM010001252.1 coordinate 101,166, forward strand.
ATGGTTAGCTGCCCATTTCCGGAGGTTAAAACCTCCTCCCTTTAATAGCTTTATTAGCTCTTTTTGGGTTTGTTTGACTTCTGCTATGGTATTTCCACCTGTTAGCAGATCGTCAACGTAAAAATCCTGCGTTGCAATTTCTGATGCCTTAGGATACTCTTCTTTGTCATCCTTGGCTAATTGCTGCAGTGTTTTTATTGCTAGATATGGTGCTGCCGTAGTGCCGAATGTTACGGTGTTGAGTTCGTATTCTTCTACTGGCTCAACTTCACTACTTCGCCAAAGTATTGTCTGATACTTTTGGTCATCCTTATGTATCTTAATCATTCGATACATCTTCTCTATATCGGCAGTCACTGCATATCTATGCACACGCCATTTTAGCAATGTTGAATACAACTTTGGTTGTAATGTGGGACCTGTCAACATTTGTTCGTTGAGGCTTCTCCCGTTTGATGACTTTGCGGAAGCATCAAATACTACTCTTAATTTGGTAGTAGTGCTGTCCTTAAGAACAGCATGATGGGGTAAGTAATACCTCTGGGTATTCGCATTTTGTGTGGTTTTATTTACTTTACACATATGCCCCAGGTCTAAATATTCTTGAATACATTTATGATATTCAGCTCGTATATCGGCAGCTCGCTCGAATTTTTTTTCGAGTTGAGCGAATCTTTTTAACGCCATTATCTTTGATTCCCCAAGCTCGGGAACCTTGCCTGCTTTGAATGGCAGCTTCACTTCATAACTGCCATTATCCAGGCGTTTATGATTCTCACTGAAGAATTGCTCACATTGCTCTTCTTCTTTAGTGAGTTTACGTTTTGGGTTGAGCTCTTCCCATTCCCAAAATTTCCGCACTTGCATATTTAGCTGTGCTAAGTCATCAGCACTATTTGTGGTGAATGCAGAAAAAATTTCATTTTTGTCCACTTGATTTAGAGGTGCTATTGTTTCTCCGAAAAGAATCCATCCTAGCTTTGTATTCTGTGCTATGGGGGTCCCTTCAGGTCCACTTTTAATTCCCTTGCATAAAATTTTTGCATATGTATTCACACCTAACAACAGGTCTATTTTCCCTGCTTTTAGGAACTCTGGGTCTGCTAAAGGCAAGCCTTTTATATGAGTCCAATCAGAAGACCTTATGTGTGTTGGTGGGAATATATTAGTTATCTTCTTGATAACATAAGCCCGCAATGGGATTTCAAAATCAGCTGAGGTGGCTGATCTCACATGGACAGACACTTCTTTGTTTGCCTTTGCCACTTGTGTAGATCCCAATCCGGTAATTTGAAGTGACGTTGACACGCCTTTCAGTTGTAAGGATTGAACAGCCGCTTCGGTTATAAAAGAACTTTGTGATCCTAGATCAACCAAAGCCCGCATGGGAATTGTTATCCCACTTCTGTCCCTAACATGTACTATAGCCGTAGCTAATAGTGCTTGTGTGGCTTTCTGTTTATTTGAACAAGCATTTGCCGAAGTTGATGGGACAGAATTTTCTGACTGTCTTGATTGTATGGTTTCAACAGCCCTTGGCTTGTTTGAAGACATGTTTTTGTCTTCATGAAGCCATGTGTGATGACGCTTGTCACACTTGAAACATCCATTTTTATTTGGACATGCTTCTTTGTTGTGTGGTTTTAGGCAATTTGTGCAAAGCTTGTTTTTTATCACAAGTTCGCGTTTTGCATTAAAACCCTTTTGTTTAAATTGTGTGCATTTGTGGATTGTATGTTCTCCTTTGCACACCGGGCACCTTTTACTCATCGTACAAGATCCATTATGTCTTTGTAGACAGTTAAAACAAATACTATGTTTCAACAGGATCTTCCGACGAGTGTCAATATTATGCCGTCGGAAATCATCGCAGTTTTGTATGCGATGGTCTCCCTTACATACCACGCAACCATATTGTTCGTTGACGTGATAGTTTAATGATTTATTTTGTCCATGTTTGTTCATGGCAACATAACCCACCTTGCTTGGGTTAATAGCTTCCAAAGTTCGGAAGCGAGATTCTAGGAAACAAAACATTTCTTTTAACTCTGGAATCTCTGTACTCTTGGAAATTGATTGTTCCCATAGAGTTCGAGTTTCCATAGGTAGTTTTTGTGTTATTATAAAAATAATTATTGGATCCCAGGTCTTTGTACCTATTCCAAGGGATTCCAATTCATGTAAACATTCCTTTGTTTTATCATGTAAATTTTTCAGGCTACTTTCATGTTCACCTTTTACTATAGCTTGATTAAATACGGCTTTGAGTTGTGTGAACACTAATACCTTTTTATTATTGTATCTTTGTGTCAACTCTGCCCAAGCTGGTTGATAATTAGTACTAGTTACATCGTATTGTCGCAATATCCTTTCTGGTTCTCCAGATAGATTGGACTTTAAATAGTGCAACTTTTGTACTAATGGAATTTGAGAATCTTTGTGAATCAAAGATTCAAACATATCGTGGAAAGATCTCCACTTAGTGTAATCACCATCAAATTTCGGAATTTCAATGCTAGGCAATTTTATTTCCGTTTTGTGGTCATTGATTCCACTTGCCTCTGGTTTAGTTACCTTTGGCATTTGGAGCTCTTGAAGCTTTGATAGCTGTTCTTGGAGCTCCCCTAAGAATCCGAAGTATACTCCTTCGCATTCCTCAAAAACATGGCTTGTTTCGTAGTCGTTGAGTGCTGTCTCCTCAAACTCTACTAATAATCTTTGATGATTATTCAAAAAATGTTCCCACAATTCCTCAATACTCCGGGTTCTTTGCTTCAGATAACCTTTAGTTAACTGTTGCCCTGAACCTACTTTCTCTTCATAATTAGAGACAGCATGAGTCAAAACTTTTTTGAAAGCTCTTTGTCTCTTTATAAGTGCTTCCATTTTAGTTAGTCTTCCTTCACCAAACACAGAAAAATTTGAATTGCTATTTTTTTATTATTGTTAATTTTAACACTCAATAAACGTATTATGCTACCGGTTTATCCGGGTTTGAAGGACCAATGTTACAGCTCCTATGGCTGTACATAAAAAAATTAAATGAAAATGAAAAATGGAAGTAAAAAAATAGGTAATTGCTGATTGAAAGAATTAACCTGCTTTTAATACGTTTATTTTGTATCCTTATAAACTAACAATAATTCTAACAAATAAATTAAATTCAAAGAAAAATGAAAAACAAAAAAATTAACAAAAATAAAGTAATTCAAAATATCTTACTCATTAACTTTACTCTTAATTTCTACTTATTGCTAATGATCTGCAATGAGAGAAATGAACAAATTAATAAAGCGAAAAAAAAAATGAATAGCAATTCAAATTCTTTAAAAAAAATTCAATATAGAAAAGGAGCTAATTAATATCCTCTTGAAACAAAAAAAAAGTTAGTAAATTTTATACTTATTTATTTCCTGTAGTATGCTCAACCCTGGTTGATGTAGCTAATCCCTGTACCTGTTTCTGACCTAATTCTGGTCTATGGATTGAACCCCTGAAAATCTCCCAAAAGGTTCAATACCAAAATATTGTCCCTTTCTTAAAACCAAATCAGCAAAAAAAATCCCTGGAAATATCCCAAAGGATTCTGCCGCCGATTTAGCCTAGATATTGACCGGGATTTTTAATTAGTATGGAAATCGCCCAATACTAATGATTTTCCGATTGACTTGAGTTTCCTGCCACACTTCACTTGGATATATCCCGAAATGAAATGTTTTGTGAAACCTTTTTCGTTAACCTTAGTTAATTGGATATTTCCCAAATTAACTTTGCTGAATAGTTAGTAAAAAAAAAGAGAGAGACAAAAACTTGAGACGAAAGAATTTTCTTCTTAGCTTGGTAATATCCCAAAACTGCGAATTAATTCTCTAATCTCAGTATATAGAAAGATTTTAATGTGAGATTTTCTGGTAATATCCCAGAAATTTTCCCTTTTTTGCATATGAAGAAAGAAGATCTGAATTTATAGAAATTTATTCTCAATTTGGTAATATCCCAAAATCTTGAATATACTCTATACTTCCAGTGGTTTTGTAATTAAATAGAAAATTTCTGGTAATATCCCAAAAAAATTTCTATTTGTATTACCTGTGTGTGAAGAGGAAAAAACTATTTGTGGGAATAACCCTACAAAAAATTGAGAACAAGCGCCAAAAAATTCTAGTGGAGAATATCCGACTAGAGACCTTTACTGGTGAAATACCGAGCAATAAGTGATTTTTCTTCTCAAATCGCCCCCTTTTTATATGGTTGGGGCCAGCTGCCGCCCATTGTTCTGTGGCTTCGCTTAGTTGCTGGCTATTGTTTCCAACTTTGCGCAAGTTCACCACGGCGCTGTGGAAGTTTTACACTTTTGAGATGACGGGGGCGCCACAATTTAAATGTTGTGGTTTGACATTTGTCATTAAATGACAAATGTATTTTTGTTCGTGTCGTGTTTTTGTTTTCATTTTATCATAATAATTCGTATTTATTATGATAAAATTGAATAGCAACAATTGTGCAACGTTGTGTTTATTGGTGGTGTGGACATATACGTCCTGCAACGACAAAACCCTGCACTGGATATTGCAGTAGATTCAGCTAAGTGCCATAAAAGTTTTTGTAAAAACTGTTGTGATTAAGTTTTAATTTTTTAATTTTAGCTATGTTTGCTGGTGTCTACGGCATATTCTAGTCCTTGCGTGGACGGAAATTTAAATCCTTGAGTGGCTGAATGTTTACATTCAAATTTACCAAGGTGTTCCTTAAAAGGTCGTCTTTTTCCGAAATCTTATATGAGATTTCAATTAGACTGGTGTATATATATACATGCTACTATGTTTAAATATAGTAAGACCTGGGACACCTCACATCTTTATGGTAAATGTTAGGAATGTTCAACAGCCTGGCTGCTGCGTATATACTTTTTACTTGTAAGTAAAAATTCGAAAAGTGGCAAAGATTGGTCCACTGGAGCTATGTATATTCATTCTTATATACTTGTTAAATTCCTATATTGGTTTACAAACTGTGTTGTTTGTATTTTTTTTATTATATATTTATATTTTTTATTTCGGTTGCTAATTGCAACAATGGCTTTTGTTCAAGAGGCACGATACGTTTCACTGCTCCAGTATTTTGAAAAAAGAAATGTTTATTTTGGCGTGAGATTTCGGAATGAAATCTCTCGGAGGAAGAGGTGGGATGTTATATGTCGAGATCACGATAAAGGAAAATGAGGGTGTGGTGACCTGGGAAAAAAAAATATTAAAAATATTTTTTTGTGGAATCAAATGTTATGTACCTTGCTGTGTTGTACCGTGATGTCCAACAGTTGCCAATTTGATTGATTCTGCAAGGAATTTTAATTTTATTTACAGATTGTAATGGGAAATAAGTCCAAGTACCTTTATGCACCTATGGGCACTTACTGGAAGATGCGGGCTTCAATTTGGATTCTAAAAATGACATTTAACAGAATAGCCACATATACCACACCTGCACGTTGGATGGAGACCTCTCCTTCGAATCATATTGAAAAGGATCCCCGTAATTTTAAGGGGTTAAGTTGATTTAAATCCCTTCACGTTGTTTTGGGGGATATATCTTAATCGCCGTTGGATGTAGCACACCTGTAGTTAGAATTAAGTAGTATAAGTTGAATTTCAAATTTTTAAATTATTAAATTAAGATTTACTTACCACTGTTAAGATGATGTAAGGCAGGTAGGGTACTGCGCGAAGTTCAGGTCTAGAGCACAAAAAGAAAAAGAAAAAAGGAAGGTGGTATTTATCTTCTATATATGTAGAATCAGTATTAAAATAGCTTAACTATCCTCGTTCAGTCTTCCCTCAGCATCACGTCAACATTACGTAAATATAAATTATCACTAATATGGAAGCGACAACTCTACTTCCTGAACTTCAATTAACCGGCCGTAATAGCAAAAATATTGGCCCGACCGTAGCCCAAAGCATTATATTGTATAAAGCCCTTCTGATCAGAAAATATTTGAAAATTTAAAATTTAAAACCACTCAAAATTATTCTTCGAACTGAGCCAATTATTTAGGCCACTTGCGATAACAATTGTAATGCAATAAAATGCAGGAAGCTGCTAGAAATAGGGGGCTTATTTTTTTTTTTTAGAAGCTTTGGTAGGTGAAGCGGTCGGCCATTCCGGGTGAACCAGTGAAAAAAGAAGTATCGGTCTCAAAGAAAGTAAGAGTTAAAGAAGATAATAGTTAAAAAGTGGAAAGTCAGAAAATAAAGTAATCAGAGGAAAAGATTTAGCAGTGAAGAAAATTAAGGGAAAAGGCAGTTGGATATAAGTTGAAGAACGTGTTCAAGGGGAGATTGAGCTGGGATCATTCCGCACAGGCCATCGTATGCACATACCCACAAAAACCAACAATTTTTGCTAATAACGAAGATAAGTACCTACCTCGTTTTTAATTTATGTCTCAATTAAATGTATACGTACATACTATATCAAATATATCAATTTTGCGGTTCGTAAGCAATGTGTGGTTCGTGCTACCTTGCCCTGCCGGTGAAAGCTTTTGTTGTTTTCTTTTAATTTTTTTTGAGGAATAATTTGATTTGCAATTAGGCTCAATTACATTTGTTTGCTCTGGATTATGAATTATAACGTTTTTTTTATTGGTGTAAGGAATTTGGATATTTTCTTATCCTGTTCTCGAGTTCGTGGACTCTAATAACCACGTGGCGCCCAAAGGTGTTTAAGTCCCACCCCTTCTCCATCACTAGCCGGGGTAGCGATTGCGCGCAGTTAGAGTGCGTAACAAGTTTTATTCTTATAAAAATAGAATTAGTATTTGAAATAAATCGAGCTATGCATCATATGAGAGGTATATTTGAAAAAAACCTTTGAATGTAGGTAGGTTCAACTAATTAAAGGTAACATTCTGAGGTTTCCTAGGCTTATAATGTGTTCAAGAAGACTGAGGTTCTTTTATAAAATTTATTGCGACGATTAAAAAAAAACTGTACAAATAATTGTCCATCGATTTCATTTATATACATAAAAATTGTTTACATTCAAAAAAATCAAACTGAGAATAATTTACACAATGCAGAGTTCATACAACGCTTAATTTTGCTAACACAAAATATGTGTCACAGCTGCAATGCATATAGGAATCAAATTTGATGACAAAAATATAAATTTGTGGCAATGACCTTTTATGATTAAATATTAGAAATGCAAATTGTAATTGTAGGTAGAAAAAGGTAATTATATGTACTCTGTACATAATTTATAATGTAATTATTATAAGATATATTGGCGAGAAAATTGTTAAAATTAAAAAAAAAATAGGAAATGTCCTCCACTTTTTGTTTTTTTGACGTCTTATAACTAACTAGTGACATGAGGTGGTGGGTTGATGGTTATAGATTCGTTGGCAAACTTTGGTAAGTTGTATAAAAGGAAGTTATGGAGAGTTTTATGAAAAGCTAGAATATTTTCTTAATCACCCTGTAACTCCCCTCCACCCCGCCTACCTTAAAATTTATTGCTTGATTTTGTGAGCACTATCACCCGCCTTATTGATTTCCGTGGCGGAAACACCGTATATATAAAATAACTGTAAATAAAAGAACCGTAAAATATCAAAAAATTTAATTAAAATCAAGCATCTTACAATAAAGTTCATAGATAAAGCAACAAAAAAAAAGAAAACGAAATGATTATCATTGCGCTGTATTAAGTGACCACAAAAAATCTGTCAAATCGAAGGCATTAAGATCCGCTGCAGATGTCTACTCCAATCGAAGAAGGCCACTGACCGCTTTTATCAGTACACATCAAAATATCTTTATGAGGCTATGCTTCATGACAGCATATAAAGGTTTCGTAGAGATAAATATCAGAAAAATGCCGATTCGAGAAAGCTACTCTGGCCATGGAATTATTGTATTACATTGCAATTATTGCAACAATTAGAATAACTACCAGCAATACCAATGCAACACATTTCGCAGAAGCTAAACCTTACATGATTGCAATGTTGACTTACTTTAATATTGTCCCAAACGGGACTCGAACTCACAATTTTTAGGATCGGTCATAGATGGATTAGAAGAATTTCAGAAAACTATTTATTTTTACGATTCTAAATCAAATAATTAAACACAAGAGAAAAAACAACCGCCTCGTTGTCTCAACTGATAGTCTGGTCTGTTTTTGTTTTGATTTGTCAAGGTATCTTAGTAAAATTTTAAAATTAAATTATGAGTTCACCGCATATTATATCATGGCTGTATTTAAAAGAGTCAGTTATGAAGATCCATGCAATACTTACAGATATATATGAATTTCGGTTTTTCACAACAGAGTACTAATGGATGTGAAAGAAACAATGGTAGAATATATACAAAATATAGGAATTGGGATGTAAATATATGACCTAAGTGCAAAAAATTCAGTTTCGGCGGTAAAACGCCAGTTATGAAGTCAACGGATAAAAAAAGCAAACTACACCAATCGATTACTCTTTCCCTCTTTAATCTTATGTCAAACATGACATTGTAACCGGTAGCCAGTCATATTTATCTCTTAGTGTGCCATGCTAGAGATCCAACTTCGTGAGACTTTTATGTAGTATATTGTAGCAAGAAGTTGCAATAAAACTAGTGAAAGTGTAGTAAATCCTAAGAAGTTCTTAAATGAAATGAGAATCCACTTTCTCATTCAACTTTATTAATAACGTGGATATGTCCCCTTAGATAGACAAATTTCGACAGAAAACACGAAACAACTGCTGAGCACATTATGCAGTTTCATCTATAAACTATAAATATATGTACCGTAACAGTTCAATTACACATAACTCCTCTCAAGCAAACCTTTTAAATTCTATTTTCAGTTTGTTGTTTTTTTCTTTTATATATATATTTACCATCCACAACTTTTAACTTCATATTATTATATTAATTCCTTTGACGGTTTCAAAAGTTCATTATCTCGAAGTTCACTGGTTAGTTCCCCGCTTAGCAAGTTCTTCCAATACTGTTAATCAATGAATAAAATCAGGTTTAACTATTTTTTGGGGTTTTATATGAAAACATTCTTGGATTTTAAGAACAATTCATTTGCCTTTTCTGCCATTGGAAAAATGTAAGCAAACAAAAAATGGTTCAAAGTATTTTTTTTGTTGGGGTAGTTTTTTCTTATGTGTAGTATTTGTCATTTCTTATTTTAATTAAAATTTCTAAAGTGTAGTTGAAATTAGTTACCATAGAGTAGGGTAGTAAAAAGCTAAAATTTGTGGCAGATCTCCTCCAATTGTAGTAAAGTGGAATCTCTAGCCACACTAGACTACCTGAATCCCGCACCACTGACCTGTATATCAATCAACCCCCCGGTAAGATTGCGGCTATCTCATCCACCCGCAATCACGACCTTCCCAAAATCTTAACCGAATCCAGCATCAAGCTGAAAACATATGCTTAGCCTATTGCAATGTTCTTATTTATTACTCATTTAACACACAAATATATAACGGGTTATAATAGTATACGTATATATATAAATGGATAGTTATAAGGCGTTCTGTAGAATGTTATGCTAGTATATTATGATAATAATGTATTGTAACGTTTTTATCTATTGGATAAAAATTTGCTCCGGCAGAGCGGTAAACGAGGGAGCAGTTTTATTCTAATGTTTCAAACTCCTTTAAGAAATACGCCGAAATCTTAGCAATTTAAAAAGGTTACGACAATATATAATTTACATTACCTTAGTAATAAGATTATTTTAAAAGAAAATTTATTTTTACTGTATCTGATTGTTTTAAAAGAAAATTTATTGTACTGTATCTGACTTTGTACTCACCTGATCAGTGTTTGGCCGCTGATTCACTTGGTTCTCTATTAAGGTTTTTAGGATTGGCATATTAATTATTCCATTCGAGGCCCCGAATAAAGTGAGGTTAGTAATTCTGACTGCAGTCGGTACCCACAGAAAGAACACTTTATCACAGTCGAGACCCGCGATAAAGGGGTTTGAGTTAGAAATTTATTCTTACTGCAGTCGCTTCCCACAGAAACAATCTTTATCACAGTCGAGACCCGCGATAAAGTGTTTTGAGTTAGTAATTTATTCTTATTGCAGTCGATACCCACAATAAGAATGTTTATCACAGTCGAAGCCCGCGATAAAGGGTTTTGAGTTAGTAATTTAATAAAAAATAATAAAGTTTTTGGTGTTAGTAATTTATTCTTACTGCAGTCGCTACCCACAGAAAGAATCTTTATCACAGTCGAGACCCGCGATAAAGTGTTTTGAGTTAGTGATTTATTCTTACTGCAGTCGCTACCCACAGAAAGAATCTTTATCACAGTCGATACCCCCGATAAAGTGTTTTGAGTTAGTAATTTATTCTTATTGCAGTCGCTACCCACAATAAGAATCTTTATTTTCGTCGCTTATCAAAACAATACTCTTAATCCAGTCGAGACCCAGAAGAAGAATATTTATTTTAATCGTCAACTAAATAAAGTATTTGATTTGTTAAAAGGAATTAGAACGCTGGGAAATAATACTAGGAATAGATAACTACTTGATCACTGCAATGCCAAACTGAAAAAGAGATCGAGCCAGGTCAGACTGCTGTTTATATAGCCAGAGTTTGCACACGGCACCAAAGAACGGTAGTCAAAGGCACATGGCAACAATATTGGCATAGCAACAACTGGCATAGCAACTGCACCTCATCATTTGTCATGAAGTGTTGCCATTTTAGTTATTGCTGCCACAGGCTGCTCTCAACTTATTATATAAAAAATGTGTTGAGTAACTTTAATTTATTTCTAATTCAATATGGTCTAAGTGTAAAATAATAAAAAAAGAAACTCTCGCCGTTTGTTGAATTAGAAATTTTACTTACCGGGAATAACTTATAAATTCTTAAAACCGTACCATCAGCTGGCTTACACGCAGCACGCACGAGTTGCTACACCTGCTTTTAGATATACCATCACATTATTCCGCTGCGCAGTGAGTTCTTGTCTGCTAGCTGCAGTTAATTGCTGCAGCAATGCTTCAGTGGGTATGGTGCATTGCGGAACGCGGTTTGTAATGAGAATTTCTCGTGTGCTAGCTGCAGTTAATTGCTGCAGCAATGCTGCCGTGGGAATGGTGAATGGTGGAACGTGGCTTGTAATGAGAATTTCTTGTATCTCTGCCCGTACCTCGTTTCAATTTTGTGTTCTAGTACGATTTCTTCTTTACGCGGAATGTTCGTTCTGACATATGTACTAATTCGTGTTTGTTTATGTCTGGCAATTTGCATTAATAACCAGTTCGGTGTGCTAAATTTTACTAGATTTAATTGCCGCCTATTTATCGGTAGTAGCGTTCGCGGAAGGCTTAACTTCTTAGTCGAGGTGCCGTTTGCAGTTCATTAGGTATTGTTTACCTACATCTCCAGAAAGGGAATTAGCTGCATGAGTGAATGAATTAAAAGATAGAAGTGGTTCTTTGTGGTCGTCTTGTTTTGTTATCCTTGCAGGATTAATGCCACCTATGAGCGGAAATGGAGGACGCATTGAACGATGCAAAACCGGGCCCCAAGAATGATTATTTGCATGAGGTTATGACTTCTTCAGGACGGATGCCTAGCACAATAGAACCAGTTATTCAATTTATGAATCAAAAATATATTCAACTGCAGTAATCCAACAACAAATGGACACTGTATATATACGATACACAACAGCCACACATGCCGGCTGAAGAACAAATTCAAGGCTGTCAGTCCATGCGATCACTTCCACTTAATGAAATGGGAGCACGTGCCTTACAATCTGTTCCTATTAAAACCGCAATAGTCGAACAACAAACATGAAGAAATATTGATTGAAGTTAATTGTGACACTGTAAGCGTAGAACAAACCAGCTTTGTAGATAATGCAACCATTCATCAGGAACCTGTAACGATTGCGGATATTCATATCGGTGATAAAACTGTGCCAAACATTCAATCACCTCAAGATGAAAACATTCCAGACCAAATCAATAGAAATGACAGTGAAAACATAACCCAAATGTGATTTCGCTACATTGCCCCCTTCTACAGACTCGAAGCTCCGACCGAGTCCTTATAAGAAAAGAATATCCGAAAAAAAGTTTAAAAGTTAAGTACCTATAAAAAAAAAAACGTTGCGTTAAGATAGTGGTAGTGGCTGACTGGCATTATTTAAATTTAAATCCATTGAAGTTGTTTCTTGTGTTGGTGTTAGTCTTAAATATATTATATTTATATATAGCATAAGATTGAATCAGAAAATAAAGAAAAAACCTACCAAAAATTACTGAATTATTCGCAATATAAGACTTGAGACATTCCGCCCTAAATAAAATGATGTGTGATAGAATAAATAAAAAAACATTTTCCTTTTTACGGGAGTTTCCCACAAATATAAACTATACCCCATAAAAAGATTACAACAAGTAAAAAAGGTGGAATTGGTCTAAAAGCAATTCTTATGATACCCTAGATGAATCCACGTATGAAATTTCGTATGGTCACCTGGGCCCTATTGCACCAACAACTTATCGGTTATCACTTAGCAACTTATCAAAATTTCTGATTAATTTCTGTTGCACCAAAACGAAATTAGAAAAGCACTCATTTGAGTGTTGAAAAGTGAGAAGTTGTCAGCTTTTCAAATTAATGTTGCGCCAAACAGAAAATGAGTAAGTGATAAGTGTTCTATGGAAAAGTGATAAAGTAAGCAAATTATATGCTTTTTCTCAATTTCCGTTGCACCAAATTATTACGCTTATTATTTTGCAATGGAGAATTTGATCATTTAAGCAACATAGTGCTAAGAAAAAATTCTCTTTTCGAATAGATTATACATGGGGCTAACTTGGTAGGAGTATTTCCGATCGAAAAATTGGATTCTACCGTTTGGCTCAGCTAATTACCAGCCACAATTTGAAGAGGAATTTTTTTTTTAATTTGGGTACTTGTAGGGTGGAGGGTAGGAACCCACGGCGAAAGGGTGGCTTCAATCCGACAAGTTGCATAGCAAATTAAAGTCTCCGCCGAGTACTATCGAGCGGTATACTTTTTTTCCCGATTTAAAAAACTTAGTCGGTCGGTTTTTGCCATTGAAAACCCGATTTGCATGAATTTTCATGCACTTGGGTCAAATACAACCAAGTTACTACATTTCGCATATATTTGATCCGTTCTTTCTTTGACACGCATTAGTGCTCTGTTTTGAACACTTTCCCTCTGGGGAGTTATTTTCCCCGGCCCACCAATTTTAAGTAATCACGAGAGGAAAAGAAGTTCATTTTTTATACAAAAAGCCGCCATTTTTCACCTTAAAAAGGACGCATTTTATTCATTTTCAATTAACTCGAAAACTATTTATCGCACGCAAAAGCTAATTAGATATCCGATTAGGGGACAAAATGTAGATGCGATTTCATATTACAAACATGACCCACAGTTTATATTTAAAAATTTCATGGCATCTCTGCGGTGGACGACGACCAAATCGACCATTTTTCGGGTCATTTTTGAAAATTTCAAAATTCCTTGACACGGCAAAATCGATATTTTTCAGTAAGTATTACTTGCATTTCCATCATTCTTTTTTTTTAATATAGCCAGCATATGCGCTAACACGATGGGGCGGTGGAACCCGGGTGGGGCGGGGGTGGTAAAATCGGCAAAATTTGCGGATTCTTTTTACCAAAAAAATCAATTTTAAATCAAATATTTTAGTAATGAAATTAACAAAGAGGGCTAAGTGCGTAGGATTAGTCTCAACCCTTCTTTGTTCTTAAAATAATTGTTGTCACAAAGTCCAGTTTCGGTTGAAATTACGGAATCTGAGTTGATTTCGGTAGAATGCTACCTAAAATCTTAAATTACATTACATTCAACGGTACCGTGCGGGTCTATTTCGCAACATTTAAGCCAGTTTTTTTTTTTAGTAAAATTATTATGTCTGTTATCTTTAATCTGTAGAAGGCCGGAATTCTTTATCACATTAGTTTAGAAGCTGCTTACAAAATTACATTGCAAGATTTGCTAAATCACTTTCAAACTAATTAACTACATACATAGGTGTTACTCTTTATCATTTTTCAGTAGAGTTTGATTATTTAAGCAACATAGCGCTGACTGTCACCGTGATCGGTAGTGTCATAATATAAAAATAAAAATATTAAAGAAATGTTCGTTTTGAACGATTTGTTTATGAAGAATCTGAGTCTAGAGAACGTGTGATGAAGGCCAGAATAAATTACACGCTGGACTCGGACACATTAGAAAATTTCCGCATAACACGCGATCAAACAGAATATATTCTATTAAAGATTGGAAGTTATTTGCAACATAGCAGTGGACGGAACAATTCTTTAAGTCATTTGCAACAATTACTGACAACTCTACATTGGTTGGGAAATGGCGCCCAATACCATGGAATTCCCAATATGCATGGTATCAATAAAGCAACTGTGTTTAGTGTTGTTCAACGGGTATCAAATACCATAATTAATGTGATAATGGGTGAAACAATTCGTTGGCCAGAAAGAAATCAAGGTTTGTCGCTACAATTTCTTGAAATGTGAGGATGCATCGATGGAACTATAATTAATATAGATGCCCCTTTATTGAATGAAGAGCACTTTATAAACTGGCACGGAAAACACGCACTTAATGCAATGATGGTGTGTGGACCATACCGAAGCTATTATGCTGTAAATTCCAATTGTAGTGTACATGATTCCAGAGTACTCAGAAATTCCCAGTTATTCCGAAATTTTGAAGCTGGCTTTCGACCATTCCCTGGTGCAGTAATTTTGGGGGACAGTGCTTACCCAATAAAAGAATGGCTCATCCCACCATTGCGAAGAAATACCGATAATCTAGCAGAGCAAAGATTTAATCGTGCACACACAAAAACAAGGCGTATTGTGGAAAACAGCTTTGGTAAGTGTTCATAAATTTGCCTTTGATTAATTGTATCAAAAGTTTTCTTCAGGAATGCTGAAAGAGAAATTTCCATGCTTGAATCACCTACGGCTGAGTCCCAGATTTGCTGCAAAAGTGGTATTGATATGCTGCAATCTCTACAATGTTGCAATAAGGATTGGAGAAAATGATACATTAAATATCAAACTTGATGACGAAGATTCGGAGGAAGATATTGAAAATATTCCAGAAGAAGCAGCTGCGAACGAACTATTAAACGAAAATTATATTCAACATTTCATTAATTTTTTTAATTAGAATAAATAATCTAGTTTAACATTAATTATTATAAAAATTTAAAATGGTTAAAAAATATTAAAAATATTTAAAGTGTAGAAAAATGTACAATTCTACTTTCCTCAACATCAGATTCTGTACCATACAAGTTTTTTTCCACTCCTATACTATTTAACTGGAGATCTTCGGTGAACTTGGACGGTGATAGTCCCAACGCTCTTTCTAGCTGGAGAATTTCTAATTTATTTATATATAGCTCAGACTCCAATACTTATTATTTTAAAACCTCGATGGAATCAGTGCTATCCAATTTTCTTTTGATGGCATTTCTACTTTTATGCCTTTTTGGCTGTTGCTCCATCGACGTTGGATTTTGTAAGATGATAGCAACACAGATTCTGGCAATCCTAAGCCGTCTACGACTGGAGAGTCGGTACCTAGAATGTCTAGAATTGCTTCATCCACTTCATCTAATATTGCTGGTTTTCCACCACCAGTACCCGTTTTTCTAGCATTGTCTCTTTTTGCCTATAATGTAAATCCAAAACAATTTAATTTTAATACAGGCAGAATGAACTTTATTTCGTTCTTAGAACAAATACTAACAGGAATGGTTACAACCATTTTTCCATGTAGTAGGTGTGAAGCTTTTTATTTGTTTTCGCTACGGCTGTAACCCCATAGCTACTTCTTGCGACAAACACTGAAAAAATTTTAAGTGAACTAAAAATGTAATCAAACATCACAACACATGAAGTTTACATAGACTGCCCATCCTTTTAGTAATTTGTTTTAGGATATGTTAATTAAAATTTTTTTACAAGAAGCTGAATTTACAGTTCTGCGGTGCCCGGTTGTAGGTTTATTTTTATCCAACTTATATAGAAACTTACCAAATTCCGACTTTTCCACAGCCCAAAAATGTGGTCACGAGCATAAGTCCACTCTCGACTATTCGAGACCATCCCAAGAGATTGTGCCTTTCTTAATATCTCTTTCCACGCTTCTTCCTTCTCCCCTTTGCTAGCAGCATTATTTTGGAAAGAGCCAAATAACACATTCTAGGAAAAAAAAACAAATAAAATAGTTTACAAGATTACAAAACAAATTTAACTTACCTTTTTCTCCTTCACCAACTGCAAAATAGCTAATTTTCTCAGCTTGTTATAAACCCTAGTCATAATGAATAATATGAAAAAATAAGTTGGCAAACAGTTTGTTCTTGTTTATTGTTTATTTATTTATTGTTTATTCTTGTTCAGAATATACCACATACTTATCAATTCATAAAACTTTTCATCTTCTGATAATTAATTTTAAATTTTGGTGCAACTCTTATCATCTTTACTTAGCAAAAATTGATAAGTTTTCTCGATTGATAAGTGAGTGAAATTTTAAATATTTTTCGTGCAACTCTTATCACTTACACTTATCAAAAACAAATACATAAACTAATAATTTGCTAACTAGTAAGTTATAAATGGTTGGTGCAATAGGCCCCAGGTCATCTGTGCAAGTTTGACTTGTGAAGGGATTGTTTTGCATTTATTTCTAGAACGGCTCGTCGAACAGTAAAATGATTATAACCAATTTTACAGCATTTCGTATTCTGAAGAAGTAATATAAAAATGTCTAGGACTGATCGTTTTCACAGTATACGTAAAGCCCCTAAATTTTTATATGGCAACACACCAAGAACGGATTGCTCGATTTATTCCATTTTTGAAATTATATTTGCTATTACTATGAAAACACGACGTACCAAATTTCAGCTCTCTATGCCGACGCGTTCTCAAATTTAATAGTGGAAAACGAAATTTTTGTATGCTAACCCCCGAAAGAGCTGCCCGATTAACTCATTTTCGAACTTAATTTTACTTTTTCCTTTCAAAGTCCGTGGACAAAATTTCAGCTCTCTTAATATACGTGCTCTCATTGTGAATGAAGAAATGTATTTATGTTAAGAAAAAACAAAAAAATATTCAAATATTGAAGTAACAAAATATTTGTTTTAACTTTATTAGTAAATTGCTTAGCGCCATAAAAGAATTGTAATATTTGGAAATCTAGTTTTGGTTTAAATTAAATAAATATAATAAATAATTTTCTATCGAAAAAGAAAAAAAACTAATTCAAGAAATCTATATACGGGAAGCAACCGAGCTTTTAAATGCGAATTTAGAAAAAAAATTTAGTACACAGCATTTTTTACAATAAAGGTCTCAACACTTTAACTGCATTTCTCTCAAAGCTACATTTTTGCATATTGGGCAAAAAAACATTATTCAGGCGGCGCTATATACCTGTACCATCCTTCATCTATCAAACCTCTGCACGGCGCGTTATTGTACCTATTAAACTAAATAACTTTATTAAACTCTAGATTACTAATTGTTTAAAATAATCTATAAAATAAATATGGCACGCTGCCAGATCTCGGCAACGACCTTTTTAATGACTGAATCATGAAATGATTCAAATCACATTTCAGACATTAACGTGCGAACAACCCGCCGCGACTCATCAAAGAGGAAAAGCTTCACCGAACAAATTTCGTTAATGTTTTCCGAAACACAATTATCTCTCGTGAAACAAGTTTAACCCATTTAAAATTACGCACGAAAGCGTACAATTTTTCTTCAGTGCTGCATAGGGAAATTATGTGCTCAAGAGGATGGAACATGCCGTTTTAATGAAAAACACTAAATAAGGGTTGAGCAGAATAAACTGAAAAAGAGCGGAAGAAATTTATTGGAAACTTTTAAATAGGAAAAGTGCTTTTACTTTATCGAGATAGCTGGTAATTTTTTTTAACAGCATTTTTCTCACATTTTTTACATGATTGCAGAGTATATGGATTCAAGCAAAAAGTGGTCATGATAAGGTGGCCCTCCCCTTTTCTACAGATATATAACGGGTTTTCCTACATAACCTCCAAAACAGAAAGTCTTGCTTATCTGCTAATAGCTCCCGAAGTATATAACCTAAATTAACGTAGACTTTCCACTGGTATTTATGCAGTTTACCAATATGGTGCCATTAGAAAAATCGTTCGGCCAAAATATCTATCCGTGAAGTGAATTTCCAAGAAATCCGGGATTGTGTATACAATTATGAACTAAAACAGTTATATATCATTGTATCATACATACCATTGGAAAGTGTAGAGTGTGGACTATAAAATAAAAGCAAAAACCGCACTGGTTTAGCTTATCTATTTCGCTAGTTATAGGTAGATAAGCAAGAGCCTTCCCTTTTTGGAAATTATGTCAAAAAATCGGTATATCTCTGTAGGATCGGAACCTTGCGATACATACATCGATGTTGATTACATAGCAATCAGATGTAATTGCGTCCCAATATTACTTGAATTGAAGAGTAAGAGACTTAAGTCTCAATTCATTCGAAGAGCTGCGCGTTCAGAACTAGTTCTTGAATAATAACTCAACGAGCAAAATCCTATATTTTGTCGAAGCTTTTCGAAATATTTAACAATTTCAGGTTCAACAAAATTACGAACCCATTCGTTCGATGTTAGTACATATCCGATTGAACGACCTACATGAAAGCTATACAAGCGATTGCTGATAATCAATCTAGATTAGTATCCCAAAACCATTAGAAAGAATTAAAGTAAGGATAATTGATCTACAGTTTCAGAAATTTGTAGTCTCTTAGTTTGTGGATATTGGCTAAACATATATGAGATAGTATGTCAATTAAAAAACCACTGTAACACAATTTTCGTTTTACACAAAATTGCTGTGGCCGAGCGGTAGACGAGGAACAGTTTTATTTAAAAACATAGAATCTTTCTCCGTTTCTAGCTGTCCGTCAATAATTATTTGCATTAAAGGGCTTTCATTTATTCATAGCAAATGGATATACGGAGAAGTACGAAAGTCCAATATGGGAAAAAACAAATGGACCCAAAGGCACTCCAACTTAGCGGAGTTTAGCTTCTGTACCCACCACAGATCAACTGAAGAAAAAAAACCATAAAACAAAAACGAAAAGGATATAATAATTTATTTCCGAGAAAAAGAAGTATTGGGACAAACAAAACATTAAGACGATTTACAGTTACACTTTACTTTTTTTTCTCATTAACACTACAAATATTATAAAGATTTATCAGGCCAAGGGTCGGTGGGCTATATACAGCTGTGGTGGACTGCCGTACCTGTAAATAGCAAAACAAAACATTACTTTTCTACACAAGTTGCCAACTCTACTATGTATTATCTACTATATAATTATCTAGGTGAGTGCTCGGTTTGCGAGTCGCAATATTAGTGGAGAGCCACAAGTCATTGGCAAAACTAAAACCATGAAATCGTCGCAGAGGTGGAGAGGAGCACCGTCTACATAAACACGGGGAGGAGAGCCATCCGCGGTTTATATGACCACATCATGGTACATGGAGGAGAGCCATCCTTAAGGACAAGGGAGCCAATCCCTACTGCCTTGATCCACAAAACGAAATACTTTTATACTACAACTACATAGATACATTCTGGCAACAACTTAATTCATTTTTAATTAAGAATACACTACACTACACAAATCATTAGCACAGCACTACCAAATTTCACTCAGTGAGCAAATAACTTACCCTTTTCCCCTTTCTTCTCCCTATTTTTTCCAACAATTAAGTCTTTCTTAAAATGAAATTTGTCTTTCTAATAATTTTAAAATAAACCTCTTCCGTTGCAGATCAAAGCACCTTTTTGAATGAATGATCTGTGCGGAACCAGAAAGTATCCTACCTCCTTATTTTCCTATGTACCTACATGCACAAACCTCCAACTATTCATGCAGGTATTTACGATACCTCAACGATCTTGAAAAGGTTTGGCGCCGGATATTTTAATTTTCAATTACACCAGGCAGACAATGACTCTGCTTTGGTGCCGGGAGATCTTACCGTCATAAAATGCGATGCTCAATTTTAAAATTAGCATTAAAGTGCTACTGAGGTAAGACACCATTTCTGCGAATTCACCATTTTGAAGATCCCTTGAATATTTCTTACAAAAGTGTGCTTACTGGTTCCTAGAGTGTACTCAAAAAGAATTGCTTTTGGAATCAGCTTATAATTATCGTAGATGAACTTGGGCTCGCAGCCGATAAGCCTGTGGGTTCGGGGAACCTCTTCTGGATAACCCACCTAATCAATCTGGGTTATCGGAGGAGGTTCCGCAGGAGCACCTCTGTAATAGACGACAGGGCTGTATCTCGATCAGCTCAGAGAATTTGTGAACTGGCCATGTTTCTTTCAACGCATTGCTTCTATTTTCTTGTCTTACTTTATATCTTTCAAGATACCGTTTTGTCGACGGGATTTGACTGCTCTCAAGGCCTCTGATACTTTGGCTTAATCGCTATCGAGGTCGGACTGGGGCCACGTATCCTGGATACGGGTAATCCTTGTTATATCAAATCTTAGATTTCTATTGGAAATTACATCTTGGAATTCACTGATCGTTGGTATAGCAACTCATTAGTATAAGTCTGTACCCGCTTAATGAAAGTCGAAAATCAGTTGTTGTAATCGGTTTTTTTTTAGTTGACGAAAGCTTCAAAACGTTGGAAAATTATTGCTTGTAACCACTAACCTGTGAGCAACTCCTTCGTGGAAAATATTTAATATATAGGAAATTTACTTTGTGTAATCACTTATCTGTTAGAGAGCAGCTCTTTAGCTTAGAAAATCTTTATTGATTGGAAAAATTACTTGTTGTTGTTCTTCTTGACATACGGACAGACAGACTGAGGAACAAACGGACAGATGGAGATGAAAAAATCAAAATATATTTTAATATTATAAGTAGGTTTTGAGCCCATTTTGCTCTAGCAGCATTATTTCTATGCGTTATGAACTGACACACTTATCTAGAGCATAGAATGGAGCTGCTATAACGCACAGAACTATACAAATAATAAATGTGGAATTTGAAATCTCTCAGGTCACCATATTTAGTGAAAAGTTCCACAGGGTTATCAAGACAGTATTTTATCACATCTATTATAAAAAGATTAAATATTATATAAATGTTTTTTTAAAACATGCTTAGAAACGTCAACAACAAAATTCTCAGCCATATTGTTAACAGTAATGCACATGCGATTAATAGGTTCATACATACTAAAATTAGACCTTGAGGAGTTAACATGCAACAGAGTAGCATTCTCAAATTGTGCCTACTATCACGAAAAGAGATTTTGTTAAGCAACAACGGGGAATCAACAGCGTTTAAGCGCTGATGCACAAAAGTTACATCGGCAACCATGCGACGCTTCTCAAGCGGGTGCGCATTTAATCGCTTCAAGCGATCCTCATAGGGTGGAAGAATTAATAAATTATTCCAGGTTAGGTGCTGAGAGCAAATCGTAGGAAGTTCTGTTGAACAGACACGACAACGGCCGATGTGTTTACCGTAAATGGAGCCCAGACCTGGCTAGCGTATTCAAGAAATGGTCTTACATAGCAAGTGTACAAACGCAATGCTATGGTAGGATTCGAGTACTCTCGGGACCAACGTTTTATGAAGCCCAGCATGGAACTACTCTTTGATACCAAGTAATTTATGTGGGAGATAAAATTCAAGGTCACAAACAGCACCCACACGTCTAATTGAGGAATTCGAGAACACGTAATCGTAAGAAATTGGTTCCTGATTCCTGTGGAAACTCATAACCTCACATTTGTCTATATTGAGTGTCAAGTTATTGCTTTTATACCAATCATAAAATCTGTGAAGGTCACTCTGTACCTGGTCACAATCGTTGAAATATTTAATCTGCGCGAAAAGTTTAATGTCGTCACCATAAATCAAGACCTTGCAGTATGCAGTTAGCAGACTGAACTCCGCAGACTTGTACAAAACACGATCCGACAACTATACCTTTTTACTAAGATAAGGAGTAATCCTAGATTGGACCTACCCTCTATTGGCTCTACAAATCTGGAACTAAAGCACAGGCTTAAATTCCTAGGCATTTATACTAGATACAAATTTGAACTGGAAATCACAACTAGAAAACAGTGAAAATCAAGATTTGACGGCTTTTGTAATGTGTCTTGAAATAATTAGGAAAAGTGGGGATTAAAACGCAGATGCCCCTATGTATCACACCATATTGATAGAAAACAATGGATCGTCAGAATCACCGTAAGATATTGGTTCAAAGATTTCGCGACCATAGTTTAAAGCGCGCACTCAATTTAACTAGCACTAGGTCGCTTGAGATTATCTTTAACATACACCTAGTGGAAATTGAATGCGAGTCACACTTGTGCTTCAACCATTCACACACCTTTTTTATCAACATAGAAGGCTCCAAATCCGAAGAAAGCACCTCAGAAAGTGTTTTCTGCGAAGACCCTCTTGGGAAAATGGCAATACGCCTTGAAAACCACGACACGGTTTTCCAGGCAAAAATCAAGACCATCTTCGAAGCGGAAAGGTATCTCCACAACTCAGAGACTGAGAAGAAGGATATTGCTGTCTGCTTGGATAGCCAAGCAGCTGTCAAGGAATTGTCAAAGCCCTTCACAACCTCCAAACTGTTATTGGAGTGTGAAACCCCCTTGAATTTTCTCGGTGTAACGTTGTGCTCGTCCTGTGGCTACCAAGTCACAGCAATATTTGCGGAAATTAAAGACGGGAGAACTTGTTTGTCTTGGTGCAGCCCCGGAGGCATCCATCTCCACAATCGAGATTGTACCAAATATTTTGGGGCCAACTGTGGAGTAAACCTAATCCAAATTTAACGAAGAAGCTAGGTACTAGATTTAACAAGCGTAGCCAATTCTTAATGGACACTCCTTTCTCAAGGGTCACCCACACAGGATGGGACTAGTTGGCAATCACTTTCTTTGTCACTATGTGGCTCACTCCAGTAACCGTTATTATGATTCCTTGACTTGCTGAACTACATGAAGTGGCTACGGAGGGTTGGGTACCAATACTAGATTTTGTGAAAGCAGCAACCGGGGCCTTATGAGTAATCGCCCATGAAACTGGAGGATCAAGGATTGTTATGCCCTAAGCTCTAAGGCTCCTTATGTTTCTCAACCTCCTTTCAATCAATCCATACAATATGTGATGGGCCAATATACGGAAGATTCTTCCAACAGCCAAGGGCATTACAGCGAAATAATCAGCAATTGCTAAACAATAACCTCGCATGGTATTGTTCTGCGACTGTCGGTTGTTTTGCTGATTAGCCCAACAGCTGGCTGCGATGAGCGCTTAGTGGAGCAATCGACGATTACGATAATAATTTACCTCGCATGGTAATTATTATGTAAGGCGATTGTTTACAACTAAGCAACTCAGGTGCTGCAACCGGTAGAACAAACGACAAGGTTGTTGTCGTTTGTTTACATCCGCGTTGCGAGTACAAGCTTACTTCCGAATATTGGGGCAATAAAAGCCCAATGACTGGTCTGGCGAGCGCCGTTTTATTATCAGTCAAGTTCTAACTGCTCTTGGGGCGCATCAAGTTTCGTGTGTCGGTTCAGGTTACCTAAGCGCCAGGTAGTCTACTTAACGTAAGACAGGGAAAGACGCGGTGTTCTAAAAATAAAGTACATAAATAAAGAATTGTTCTAGTGTAATTCGAGAAGTGTTTTTTTAGTTAATTCAATAATTTCGTTGGTTGATTACTATAGGGGCACGACAAATAGTTCGCAACTTTGATTGCATGGAAGTACAAAAGGATAGAAACTAATTGACCTTGTCGAATTATTTATTGTGCACATGCCATGCTCTTTCTGCAGTGTGAATCATAAAGAAGTGTTCCATAATGTGCCAACCGACTTCTTACAGTGTTGTAATCAGCGTTCGCGATTAGGAATTTTTTCGTAAAACTTCTTCTTCACACTTTTTTAACGGCTGTTCGCGTGTGCAAAATGAAATGTCTGCAATTAGTTTTTCTTTTTGTGTATGTAATTGAGTATTCTAGTGACTCCACAAAAATGATAATAACTTTTGACGGACTAAAGATATTGACATCGTTCTTTTTTATTTGAAAGATACTTTAAGGGTTTTTTTGTTTTATAAACCATATCCTAATTAAGGAAATATTTAAGGACGAAGGCTCAAGAGGTACATTTTTAAATAAAATTTTTAAAATTTTTAACTTATAACGTTAATACCTGCCACATTTTCTAAAAAATGGAAACACTTCAGGTACTGTTAAAAAGTCCATAATGTACACATTTTACCAAAACCATGCCTGTTGTTCTATTGTACTTCGAACAGAAGTTATTATGTTTATATCACCTCATTTCGATGCACACGCGAAAATATTTCAGCCGTTAAAAAAGGGGAGTAAGAGAGGTTTCACGAGAAAATTGCTCATCGTGAACACTGATAACAAAACTGTAAGGAATTAATTGGCACATGCTGGAACACTTCTCTACGAATCACCCTGTATACTTTTGAGGAATAGGTACTTAGCTCTCCAAATAGTGGGCGAGCAAGAGTTATATGGCACATTTGTATCTCTGCAAAGTGGTTTCTTTGTTAACTTTACAGTTGTATAGCCAAAACTGTTAAACTACCAGATATTATTTGGTTGAATACTTTGTTTGTACTTACTTTACTTTGTACTACTTTGAATCAAGCTGCATATTCCAAATATCTATACAAATAGCCAAATTGTATGTAGGTGTTTTTATTCATTCCCTTTTATTGAGCCGGTTAAATTCAACATCGCACATCTACCACAAATACTACAATATTCTCAAGCACATGGATCGCCTGGATCTGAAAGATGACTTTTTTAAATGCGGAAAAAACTCTCCCAGTAAACGTTAGCTTCCTTTAAAGGGCATCAAGTACAAAAATTTCAGCTATGAAGAATTGGTTGCAATGTCATTTCACGTTAATATCTCTATCCGACTATCTTGCAAATTTATTAGTTATGTACGCTTAAGAGCTATCGCATCTAACATCATTTGTATGATACACATGTTCCTGGCAAGCAATTTCTTTCACTTTTACATGTCATTGTCGCTCCCTTTACGGATAGCTAATGCTCTGCACAGTTAGCAGCAGCAGCAAAATTCATCCAAAGATTCCCTGATGTTCTCCTTTTTCTATTGAGGCGTGAATAGACTGCGAAACGTGAAGAATAGCTCTTGCTTCTGGGGGTATGTATGTACATATACTATATAGCTAGAAGCCGCGAGAGGACTACCAACATAATGTAGATCCCCGCTAACAAAACAAAATAGTTGAATTTCAATTTTGTAAGAATCAGTGAATATTAGTGAATAAAAGACGCTCATCACCACAGCATCTATTGTGTCCGGAGCTCCCGACCCTATATACCGAAATTACGCTTACACTTGGGAATAAATTTGTAAATATATGCAAACTAGATCCTGACGAAAATGAAGGGAAATCCTTTTTCTCGGCTTAAAATTACATCCTGAAAAAGATAAATATCTTTTGTTTTGAGAGTGACATTAAACGTAATCCCCCGAAACCATTTGCATTAACTGGAACGGAAGAAAAGCATGAAGGTTTCACTAAAAACAACGAATCGACTTTATCAAGGGATGATTGCATTCATGTCAGCCTGGAGGCTTAAATGGAAGGTGATGTACATAGAGTATACCAGAGAGAACCTGATTTGTACGTTTGGAAGCCCATACACAACCACCCAAACTGCCCGCCCAATAACCCTGTGTAGAATAAAAAAGTGCATTTAGTTTTCTTTCGGTGCTAACTTTAAGGAGGGTGTACGTGTTTTTGCTTTTGCTTGTTCTGATTATGTTTTTTGACATGGTCGTGGTCGCTACTTTCCAATGTTTGAAAATGTGTTTTCATTTTAGTGGAAGCACAATTTGGTACCCACCATTCCCAAGTAACAATTTTTAGTGCTGTAGGCTTTATAATTGAAAAAGTAGCTTTATAAAGACTTTATTAAAGGAAATTCTGCATTATAAGCTACAAAGCTCAAGGCTTTATACAAATAGCACTTAGAGCGCTTAAAATGCTGCTTTTATTAAGGCATAAGCTTTATAATTTTATAAAGCTGAAGACTGTATAAGAATAGCACTGTAAGCTTTTATAATGCTACTGTTTTAAAGCGTTAAGCTTTATAAAAATATAAAGCTTTGCGCTTTTTAAGTATAACACTATAAGTGCTTATAGTGTTGTTTTTATAAAGCCCTAAGCTTTATAATTTTATAAAGCTTAGGGCGTTATTAAAATAGCACTATAAGAGTTTACCGTGCTATTCTTATAAAACTATAACATGTCAATTTATAGTGCTTAGTTTGTTGTTTCATAAAGCCTTAAGCTCAAAATACGTACTGTTTAGCTTAGTTCAACCAAATTACTCTTTCAAATATGGATATTGAAAATTGCAAGAAATTTAAATGCAGTGGAACATATTTTAGATGTTTGCGGAAACATCGTTCAGAACTTGGTGGAATATCAAAAGGTGCTCAAAACTGTTGAAAGTTTGCAAATAGTTCGGGTAGCTCTGTGCAGCTTAGTGATGTCCGAAAGTCAATAAAAGCAAATTGTTCACTTGATCATAGTTATACTCAGTTATCACAAGAATAATGGAAAATAGCCTCTCAAATATAGAAGGAAATTGTGAAGTGCACACTGTGAAATATAAATGGTTTAATGAAGAAAAAGAGGATAATTGTAAACATGAATTGACGCATATTTTCCGTAATGGCCGCTCTTCTTGTGCTATTACGCAATTGTATTGGCAGGAACTTATTTAAAGTGTCATAAGTGAAATTTCGGTCAGCCTTGTAGATGAATACTTCAAATCGATTATGTTACGGTATGATTTCATTGCACCTTTCCTGTCATTTCCTCTAGACGCTCCTGACCATGAGGGTTTTGTTAAAAATGCTCGTGCAAATAGTTTGTCCAATATGGAGAAACAGCAATCATATGCTTTGTTTATGCACGCTCCATTGGTACCATATATTGAACATAGATGATTTATGTACAACAACAAAATATTAAAAACTAGAAAAATAAGACAATTTTTATATGAAATGTTATAAAAATAAAAAATAAAAAAACACATACACATGTCTTTTTAAATTCGTCGTTTTCTAATTTGGCATTTACATCAATTCATTCTTCTTCATTCGTTATTTGTTGAAATGTATTATTCAATGCAGATTTTGAGCTTGATGGTTCTAAAGTTTGTTTTTTAAACGTAGCTGAGTTGTTACTTTGAATTAATTGTTCAAATTGAGCGTTCAATCCTGATATTCCATTTAAAATTTTTCTTAACATTCCGTGCATAGCTTTTTGATTTGTTACTAATAGTTGAAAATTTTCATCTGACATTTTTGCATATTCAGGAATATAAATTATATAAATTATAAGTACTATAGTGCTTGTTATCGATTACTGTTACAGTTCTATAAAATGATTATACTGCTTCTATAGGATTATAATAACGCTTATGTAAATGAAATAGTTTATATTGGAATTTTCATCAAGTAGTGTTTAGGATCAGATAGCTGAATGGTCAACAGCGAGAGAATAAGAGAAAACAAGTGAAAAAGTATTTTAT
Source organism: Dioctria rufipes (assembly GCA_963924295.1). Classification (NCBI taxonomy): domain Eukaryota; kingdom Metazoa; phylum Arthropoda; class Insecta; order Diptera; family Asilidae; genus Dioctria; species Dioctria rufipes. The sequence goes on from CAWUPM010001252.1 coordinate 128,983, forward strand.
TTTTTTAAGAAAAATTGCCTTTATAACAGCACTATAATATTCTTATAAAAACTTTATAGAATAATTATACAAGTCCTATTGCAGTTTTATATGAAACTTTATTGTAGCATCCCGAATGACTCTACACAGCGTTTATAAAACTAAAATAGGTTTTATAATGATGCACCGAAGGCGCTTTAACAGCAAAAATACAAACCTTTTAAAGCTAAATGGCGCATCTATAGTGCTTAAAATTACACATTATAAGCAACTTTATAGGTATTCTCTCAGCCTTTATAAAGCACAAATTGTTACTTGGGTTATCATGTGAAAAAATGATATACGACGAAATCTATACTGCGGAAACTTAATAGTCTCATTTGCTAAAGACATTCAAAAGAATCCAAGAAAAACAGTTCTTTATAAAATCATCTTCATAAAAATTGTACTTTTCCTTCCGTTTTGTGCATTCTCATTTTTCATAGGACGAAGGAGGATGAAATTTTTACATTTTGCTCTGATGACCTCTTGTCTTTGCAGTAGAGTTTTGTTGGTTAATAATTCATATTCCAAGGATTTAAGAGAGAGTTCATGTCAAATGGTATGCAACACAACATGAATTCAGCTTTCTGCATAATGTGTACACTCTGAAATCTTTAATCGTGAAGAAAGAAGTCGCACTATATTCTGCTTGGAGCATTATGATAGCAAGGAGGGCGAAAATCCAATTTGACCGTTCTTTGATTCAAAAGCAAAGTGTTTGTCATAAATAATAAAGAATTTATAGATTTATTACACAACTTTTTTTACTAGTGTTCTGTATATAGTTCCAACGATCAAACATGTATGTATGCTTATTTCAAAAGATGCAAAAAAATATCTTTCGCATGAGAGATTTTATTTAGTTAAAAATGGAAATACATAGATATAGAAATATTTATTTAAGGATTCTCTGAGTTAATAATCGTTTTTTGTACTTTAGATATAAAGGTGCTGGAAATCGAGTTTTCAAAGAAGAAAAATAAATATAAAGTTTTTCTAAATTAGAAGAAATGAGAAAATTTACTACTACTATTAGAACTTAATTTCATTTTAGAGCTGTATTTAAAAATTTACACATAAATTCTGCTGTGGAGATCTTGAATTTAAACCATAATAACAAACCATAATATTATACAATAAGTGTTTCAATGTTCCGCTTAAATTCACCGACAGTGCCTGCAGTTTGGACACTCAAGGGAAGGTTATTCCATAGACCGGCAATTTAGACAAGATAAGAACTTTCCATGTAAGATTTATACAAACGTAAGAGCAGTATATCCCTCTTACGTGATACGTGATATTGTGAACTGGAAAAATTCTCGTAAGTATCAAGGTCTATCACAATTAATTAGATTATATAAGAAAACTAGAACATGTCGCCGCAGATAGGGAAACAGTGGACAGCCAATTACTCGTGATTGAAAAGGTGAAACAGTCGTTGAATTCTACTCCCATCTTGCCTGTACAACAACTATCCAGTTTAGGAAATATAATACTACAATCAGTGAAGTGGGGCAAAATTAGAGCTCTAATGAATAAAATGCTATTTTCAGTAGATATGATCTCGCTGAAAGTCAGAGACTCCGAAGCCCTGCATAAACTTTTCTGAAAATAATGTTAACGAGGTCGCAACACTTCATTTCGTTCTGTCAAATAATACCAAGAGTAGTGACATAGGTAGCGTAGAGTTGCTAAAACTACTGGTATTTATCACAAAAATTCAGTTTTTTATTGCAAAAGTAAATACAGAGAGACTTGACAGTATTTAAAACCAACCGATTACTCTTCTACCAGAAATAGAGTCTGTTCAGATCACAATTCATTCGTTCAATCCAGTCTTCTAAAAGCCAAATAAGTCTACAGAAATATAACTGGACATCATCCACATATCAAATGGATACATACATCCTGGAGTTCATAAAAGCAACGGCTGAGTTGCTAAAGAGAGTTAAAGAAGGGTTAACTAGTTTATCGATGAGTATGGGTATTTCACGCTATCAAACGTCTTAGAGAAACCAGGAATTACTAGGCCCGTTAAATGGTCTCGGTCTAGAAAGCTTCTTATGCCAGAACTAACTTTCAACACAGCTGCTTCACAGCTATGAAATCCTCGGATCAGTGGCGCTACTAAAGATGTATGGTCCCCCTGCAAATTAACATACTTTTGCAAAAAAATTTAATTTTTTATGTCAGTTGTAAGGAAATATTTTCTGAACTTTGGATGTATGATGTTTCCCATAATTTTGTACGGGGCGACGAAATTATCCCCTTCTCCATTTTAATATTTTCTTCAGGTCAGAAATTCCCACGATCTTACAACAGTGCCTTCACTCCACTCAATCCCGGCAAACAGTGCCTTCACTCCACTTACTCCAAGCCAGAGTTTAGCAAAAAAAATATAAAAAGGTTTCGAGGGTGCTACGATTTGGATTGCCAAACTTATTTGTTTAGATTTACTTCGTGCTCTACATTTATCATTAAGCCTGTTAAAAAATCACTGGCAGCCCTAGCATATGCCTACGAAAGCATGTTAAAAGAAAAACAGATAAGTATCTGAGAGAAACGGTTAAGCAAGCCAACGCAAAAGTGGAAAAAGTTTTCACATAAGAAGCCGGAAATATCCGATTACTTAAAGTAAGAGCCCGAGTCCACTGATCACCGGGAATTACAAAATTTTCCAACGTGAAAAATTTTATCATATACACATTTTAATATTCGTTCAATGTTTACTTATAGTATAATATTCTAAAGTTAAAGTAATACTCTTCTTTTAGAAAGTCAACCAAATATTTCCCGGAAAATAATTTACAGTGTTTCAGTTTCAGGCGTACCGTCTCCGTTTAAATACAAAGAACACATAGTAGAATTCTCGACTTTTTTATTATTGTATCATCACTTCTCTGCACCCAACGTATTTACAGCCTTTCAAAGCCTATGATGGTATGAACACCTTTATATCACAAGAAATTTTTGTTTTATATACATAGTAGTAACCGTATGGTTTCCATTACCGAATTATTTAACCTCTTCGTAACCACTTTAAACCCCTTATAGAGCTTAAATGGAGGATTACTATGACTTGATTTAGGTTACGTTATATAACTAAAAGTTTTATATAATGAGTAATAAAAATATTCTGGTTAACTTAATATAACTTTTTATATAACCCTTATATAACCTGGGGTACTCTCGATTAATTTACTTTGGTCACAGCAGTGGTTGCGGTAATGTTTCGGTTACCTTTATAAACTTTCTTTATAATGGTGATGGAAACTTTTCCACACCGATTGGAATTTTCTCAGACTGATTACTTTTAGTGATTGAAATGTTATTACTTTTCGTTATAAGGCAAATATTTACCAACCTATCTTGACATAGAATTTCGATACCTTTTTGTACTGAATTTTTATAATGTAAGGGTTTAATATTTTTACATCTTAGAATTACAATTTTTCGGCATGTACGTGGTGAAATTCAGTTGCAATTACAATTTTACTGTGAATGTCATCATAGATACTTCTAGAAAATACAGACCCCTCCAAAAATTAGCAGTATTTAATAATTTTCATTAAATATTTCAAAATTTTTAAATTTTCGCTTAGGTGATATTAATTCATAAAAATAACATAACAGAATTTACAAATGTTATATACCTAAAATGATGTATTTTCTTCATATGAAAATAAAACGGAAACCATATATCTGTAATTTAAAAAAATTGGCTTAACTGGCATTTTCTTTTTAATCTGTTATAATGGCTCTATTCGACAGTAAAAGTAATTTGTTTTTATAATGATCACCGTAGTTATTACAGCGCCACAAAAAAATTTCACGATATTTTATAGTAAGTATATGTATTACCGAAAACTTCCAAATTTTATTAAAGTCACCTAAATTACTGAATGTTGTCGAGTTATAGAAGGGTAACCACGGATTCAGCAATAAACACTTATTACCAATAAGTTATATTATAACGTGGTGATAAAAATAATTATAAAACTTTCTTATATATCTTCTAGTAATGGTTACTGTAAGTTACATATACCGGTGATTGAAACAATTCCATCACCACCTTATAAAACCTTTAGTTACTTACTTCCACGATAACCATTAGTAACCTTGAAAAACTCTAATATAACTAGGTCACCAATTGGTAATATTATAAAACTCTTATATAACCACTCAAATTCTTATATAACCGACTAACCATTATGTACCCCTTATAAAACTACGCATAACCTTCAGTCAACAAAAATTGAAAAATTGTTACTTGGGATGGAACTGAAATAATGAAATCATTACAGAGTTAATATAATTATTAATTCAGAAACCGAATTGTAATTGAGTGAATCTAACTGCTTATTAATCCAGCGTTGTTATTGTATGTGGTTTCAAGTTTCAGCCTTCATATGAAAATAATTTTGTAGGCTTTCGTGGGCCCCTAGAAACTGTGGGTTCCCCGGATGGTGGTGTATGTGTGGCGTTATTTACGCTAGTGCGTCGAAGTCCTGATTGCCAGCGTGTCAGGAAATCACTCCAGTCGAGATATCGAATTATGTGTTTATACATTAGCTTTTCAAGGATTTCGGATATAAAGCACAAAATACTAATTGGAATATAGTCTTCTGCAGATTACCGAGAGGATTTATTCGGAATTGGCTTTACGGTTGCAAGCTTCCAATCACTGAGAAAATAAGATGACATAAAATATGATTTAATTATAAGTAGCATATATTTTTGGATAAACGGCAACAAAAGTTCCATGAACCGTAGTGGTAAGCTCTCAGGTCCAGTAGCTTCGGGTTTTATTGAGGAGATAGCAACAAGAAGTTCACTGTAATCTACTTCTCTAAAAGAAAATGCGTTATCATTATTATTAGGCAAAGGAAATGACCTTATTGAATTACCTACGCAGAGCCGAGAGCATTTTCCGAAATATAATTACTGCCTCCCACAGCCCCAGCCCGTCGCAAATTTCGTCACAGCACCTTTGCACTTAGATTGTGGTTAAATTTGGAGCTAAAATCTTGGTGCGTTGCTCATCACATTAGATTAATGAGTATATTTAAACTTCTGACTACAACTCTGTCCATGTCGACATGAGACAAAACCCAACAAACCAAATTGTCCGAATTCTGTACGAAATCGTGCAGACAGTGTAGATGTTTTGTATTAAGGTGTATGTTGATTCTTAAAGAAACTCGCAAGAAATCTGCAGAATGTCGGAAAGAAAATTTCTAGCTATGTCCTCTACGGACGGAATGTTTTCAAAAGAAAATCATAATGTGATTGCAATGTCAAATGTTTACTTTAATACAAATTCACTGATTTCTTCAACAAACACAGAGAAATAAAGACTAATTCAAACCAGTATTTATTTATTTATTTTTATTTTATTCATTACATTAATCGAAAAACCCTGTCACACAATTTTCTATATAGTTAGCAACGTTCCACGCAGACATAGTAACAATATTCCGCATTTTCTGCGCCGTTAAGAGCTCTTTAAGAACATCAGTGAATGAAAATTTTTACTCAATTCAACTTTTGCACTTTCAACATTTTTAAAATACACGTCTTCCAAATGAACACGTTTTCCAGCTGATATATTCTACTGAATATGCCGGAAAACAAGCACGCATTTATCAAAATCCTATTAGAATTAGTTACGACATCTCCAAAGAAAATTTTCAATTTTGGCAGTTACGTGCGATTTCCTTTAAAATTTGTCTAGAGTTCGCCAAGACATGTCCGTAAAAATATAAAAAATTTTCGTGTCTCACTGTACAGTGGACTTTCCATCAGAATTAACCACGATATTTCTCATCAAAGGTTTTTACCACTTCAGACAACTTCGAAACATAAGAATTTACCTGAACTCTGGTTTATTGGCAACCCTGGAGAAATACTTCCCGAGCCAGGAAACTGAAATCTTATGTGTGTGTGTCTCTAACAACTTGTTCTACATATTGATGCTTATGGAAAAATGACTAGACATTGATTCTACAGGGTGGGCTATCTGCTGGTTCTTTGTCAGTCGATGATTTTTCGTAGTTAATGTTACTGTACTAAAAAATTCTTTCACGTATGAAACAACAATGTATTTTGATTGTGCAACTGTATTATGAAAATGGTTGTTCAAAAAGAACAACAAACATTTCATAAATTATGTGAGAGTTTTGGTCGACGTGGACGCCTCCTGAGCGTACAATTGGAAAAATTATTGATCGTTTTGAAGAAACTGGTTCAGTACCAACATGTTCATCCCGTTTGTACTCCTGATGCAGTGGTAGCTGTTAGTGGAAGTGTTCGTAATAAACCCAGCACATCCACCAGGAATCGTTTACAGAAACTAAACATTTCACGAACCATATTAAGATGCATGTTGCATATTGAACTTCATTTTTATCCATACAAAATTCAAATAACTCAACAACTGAAGCCACAAAACCATTTAAAACGTCGTCGTTTCATATATTGGGTGCTTCAACAAAATGAGGAATTTTCAACAAAAATCATTTTTAGCGGTGAAGCACATTTTCATCTGGACAAAACTGTCGAATTTAGGGAGCGGAGAATCCTCATGTTATTCACGAAGAAGAAGTTCATCCTTCAAAAGTGTCTGTTTGATGTGGTCTATGGCCTGGTGGCATAATTGGGCCGTTTTTCTTTAAAAGCGAACAGGAAAATGCCCTTACTGTGAACGGGGAATGTTATCGCAAAACTGGTGCTTTGTGGTCCAAATTGAATGAATTGGGTGTCAACGACGTTTGGTTTCAACAAGACGGAGCGACATGCCACACAAGTCTTACAACACTCCATTTATTGTCACCAAATTTTCCGATCGCTTAATTTCAAGAAATTCTGAATTCCCTTGGCCTCCAAGAAGCTCGGGTTTAACACCACTTGATTATTTTTGGTGGGGTTATTTGAAATGAAAGGTGTATGCTAATCATCTGCAAACCATTCAACAACTTAAACACAACATTCGAGCTGAAATTGAGGTCATAGAGCCACCTTTCATTATCAATAAAAAATTTTGACTTTTCTTACCAAAATATGTGTTTTATTTACAAATGAAAACAGGACTAACAGATGGCCCACCCTGAATATACTATACTAGTGTAGTAAATTAGTTATAATTCACATAGTTGTAGACTAAGTTACCAATCAGCGTTGGCAGCATGTATCAAAATTCACAAGCACAAGGCCACAAGGCAGATCTCCTTAGGAAGCACCTCAAAGAGCAGAACTCCTATATGGGAAATAGGTGGAGCTAGTGCCCACAAGATACCAAATCATGTACTTGATTATGATACCACGGCTTCGTTTATTGTTTATTTTGGCGGCTTATTTTTATGTACAATGACTACCTATAATGTTCAATATTGCAAGATATGGCGTAACTTTTTTGACACGCTTTAAGCATGTCGCTAAGTATATAAACAAGCAGTCACTTCTTATGGTTTACGCAATAACTTAAGTGTGACCTGCATTTGGTTAAGCGCTTGTTTTGCTTAGAATGCATTATGGTATTGAGTTACATTTAATGTGATTGAAGTATTGGAAAACGATTTCAGGTCAGTTGATTGGAATTGTTTTTATGCTGAATGTGCATTCTTGCGTTTTAGTTTTAGTTAATTAGTGCTTCTGGTTTTGGGTAGTTACACCACACTAGGGAGCCAAAACTACTATTTATATAGGAAAATAGTCTTCCAGTAATTGTAGCCCAGGATCAATAACTTCTTAAAGACTACACATACTGTATATTTTAAAACTAATATAGACGGCATAGTTTTTGCACGCGGCGCTCGAAAACGATCAGAGAGCGAGGTTCGCCGGGAAGGGGGTCTGAGCCCAAAAATCGTGTACGGACGTAAAATTTTTCTCATTTGGCTTTCACTTTTCTCTATACATTCTGACGACATGGAGAGAAATGCTGCGCTGAAGGCTGTGTGTACTGTGTGCAGCCTTTAGAGGCATGAAGCGCATCGAATGCACACGTAATCGCTCCAAAGCTCTAGAAACAGAAATTATGAAAACGTAATAAATAATAAAATTTTTCTTGGGTAAAGGAAAAATTATTTTGTATTTGTTATTTATTTTAAAAGTTTTTGTAATATATTTTATTTTCTACTTTTTAGTTATAGCATTTTCGCTTAAAACTCATATAACGGCATATAATCTATCTGACATATGAATCTTAATTCGCATCCACGTTTTACTCTTTATGTCGTGGTGTAATTCGTTTTTCTTTGCAGTGAGTAGTTTAGAAGATTATCGTACTTAAATGTAGGTAAGTACTTCCATGTCAAAAAAAAGTTTACACGAAAAATCTGGAACAATAGATATATTTCACATAAAACTCAATATAACGATTAAATATAGAAAATTTCAATGTTCACATGATATATTTGAAACATTATTCTAAAGCGTTTAAAAAGAAAAATCAGCCCAGCGGACCAACCTATACTTCCTCTGTACACAAATTCTAAAATCACGCCTTTTAACGATATTCGGGTAAAAAAGGTCTATAACAAATTTTAATACAGAAGAAAAGAAAACATGCCATTTAAAAGCACTAAACAAGTTATTTAATTTGTTATCCTACACGGTCCGAATTATACAACCAGACGAGTAGTAATTACCGCCCCCCTAGAACTAGAAAAATGTAAGACAAATTTAGCCCATTCACTTATTCTAAATAAAAAACCCCATGTAAATTCATCCACGTTTACTGTCCTAAAACTATTCCAAAAGTTTCACATTTTCGTCACGAACGGCGCCCTAACGCACAAAGTGGTTTAGTTAAGGGTTAGTGAGTTGATAAATCATATTTAAAAAAAGTAACGAAATCATTACCTTCTGGTAGCTTTCAAATAATTCGAGAGCAAGACCGACACTCGCTTCTGCATATACTTCAGAATAATATCGATAGTTCTATCAGGGTGTGTAAATCAAGTTCGAAACGCTACGCTGGGTTCAGCGAACCATAGCAATATACATGCAATTTCTTGACTGCATATAAGTCGAACAAATTAAATATATTTAACTTTTTTTATTGGCTTTGTTGTTGCAAAGACGCTGCCGGGATTTCAGCCTCACTGCGATGTCAGTGTGCTACGGTAAGTTTGATTCTATTGCTATACCAGACCACTCGAATATTATGTAGTTTGCCGGGCGAGCCGAATATGGAGATTAGATGATGGGTCGTATGATGGTGGGTGGGTTATACACTACATTTTGGTCAGCGTATCATAAAGTAGGTTAGTAGAGATAAATACAATGTAGGATGAAATTGGGCGTTTCTTGGATCTAGTGATGCCAGAGGAGTAAAATTTTTTGAATTTTATATATTCTTTCCTCTAAATATTCTGATTTGTTTTTATGTTTAAATTTTTCCATTTTGTCAAGAGAAGGAGTGCTTCCCTTGCTTCCAACGAGAAACCGGCCCTGATTTCTACTAACGTGGCTAACTTACTAGATGAGTCTAGTTCAGTTATAATGCCAACTCTTGACAAATACCAACCCATCTACTAATTGCATATTTCCATGAAACCGAAAACCTTGCAAGTTGTGACGAAACATAGACCTTTTTCAATTTTAGAAAAACTGACTATTCGGAACTTTCCAGTAGACTTTCCTCTATTGATTTCAAGACTTTGATGTCTTTCAGTAGTGTTGATGAATTACCTTTCTAACTTTTACTCAAATCTTTTATAGTTATTTTCTTCTCATGAACTGAAACGTCTTAAAAATAGAAAGAATAAATTGTTAAGAAGTTATATGAGGGACAAAGACATTGTAAGTCACAACAACTTCCTGATATCCTATAAGGAGTTCAAAGAACTTTCCTCTTTACTCTATGACGAGTATATTTAAAGTATGCATGCGAAATTATTTAGTGACCCAAGTACCTTTTAAGTTTATTAATATGAAGAAAAAAGCAGACAACTACGCCAATACCATGAGATACAAAGATTCTTTTAGTGATGATTCGTCTGATTTTTGCAATACGTTTCCTGGAAATAGAAACCTTAGTCATATGAAAGACTTCCATAACAATTTATTTACTATCCCTACAATCACACTCGTGGATATACCTGATTATATTAATGGGCTTTCAAATGACTTTACAACGGGTCACGATGGCATTCCTCTACAGTTTTTTTAAGCCTTGCTCGATAGTGGTTGGTTTCCACAGCTGTGGAAGAATTCTTACTACGAAGAAGGCTTATTGCGAAATTATCTTGCATACCCAAATTATTCGAATCTATCATTTACATTCACTTATCAATTTCCTACAAGAATTTGCCCTCTTCAAAACAACATAGGTATATTTCGGGTAGGTCTTCAACCACCAACTAATTGGAATTCGTCTCGAATACCATTGGCTGGTTTGCAAAAGCCTGCCAGTCTAATTGTATTTATACTGACTTTAGTAAAGCTTTCGACAAGTTACCTCACTCCATGATATTGCTTAAAATAGAAAAGTATGGATTTCCCTTAACATTCCCAAAATTGACGGAGTCATATTTATATAACAAAACATACCAATCTACTATCTACCATCTATTTCCGCCAATCCATTGTCTCTGTTGTGAAGCACTCCAAATTCTTGATTTATGCCGACGACATCAAATTTTCGCTCAGATTACTTTTAACGATTGTGAATAGCTATAGGGTGACCTCCACAAATTTTACGATTGGTGCAAACCACAAATTTGATACTAAATATAGACAAATATAAGGTTATGACTTTCCACAGGAATCAGAAACCTATGACTCGGATTTCTCGATTCGCCGTGTTAGTTCTGTCTGCGACTTTCGTGTCAAATGTGATCAAAGATTGAGTTTTATCTCCCATATAAACTTCATGATATCAAAGAATAGTTCTATCCTGTGCTTTACACAACATTTGGGTCGAGAGTTCTCGAATCCTACCATAAACTGTGTTTGTACACTTATATTGTTGTTGTTGTCGTATTGAGTCTGTTCAGCGAAACTTCTTCCGATTTGATCTCAGGCACCTACCCTGCAATAATTTATTAATTCTTTCACCCAATGAGGAACGCTTAGAGCTTTAAAATATGCATTCGCTTCAGAAATATGGCAGCGTTGCCGATATGACTTTAGTGAATCAACTCTTAACCGGGAATATTGACTCTCCGTTCTTACTTGGCAAATTTTCTTTTCGTGATAGTAGGCACAATTTGAAAAGGCTACACTCTAAAAACTGAAGGTGTCATTCGAATAAAATTATTTAAATAATTCAATCAAGATTACTAATTTAAAAATATGGAAAATGAAGTCACACTTAAGTGGAAAATTATATTTACTTATTAATGTAGTAATTACATACTGTACGTGAATATATTGCCATGATTTTAATAATAATACTTAATTAAATTTAGCCTGTCACTATACTTTGAAGTAAGTTTACTATGGAGTCAGTACTGGTATACTTGTCTGAGAGCAAACGTAATCTTTAATTAGTAAAATTTTACTTTTCTTAAAGTAAATCTGCTCTGTAGTAAACAGCAGATCACTCTGATTATGCAATTATTAGTGATTAGGCAGCATATGTTTGCTACGTGCCAAGCAAATTTACTATTCTTTAAAGTAACTGAAGGCTTTATGAACATGTGAATATCTTCTTAGAGCATACTTCTTACTCTGAAAATAGTAGTAACTGGTGGGTACACACAAAAGCAAAGCGAGTCTATGAGTTCATTTGGTGTGGTGATTTAGATGGGTGAACAGCGCAGTCCACACGTCTTGTTCTTTTAAGTGCGGTGTTATATAATAATACATTTATGTAATTAGTATTCCTTTGAGCAACTAAATAAACAAATAGATTTATTGTAAAATTTCAATTGTTATGATCTAGTATATTTGCAGAATTTGTAAATTTAACACTGATGAAGTGTTTTCGTACAATAATCATCTGCATTCTCTCAGGAACCTGAAAACGGCTCTTATAAGATTTTTGCGCAAAAATTTTCCAAATACAATACATTTAAAAGTCATATTCGCAGAAGTCATATTAAAGTAAAAAAAGGTGTTTAATTTCAAATGCCGAATTACTAACAGTTTGAAAAGTGTAATCATTAAAATAAATAATTTCGCATTGTTATGAACATTAAAAAAATTTAATTTTCTAGTCAAAATAATTTTTGGGCTCATTAACTCGACAACATTCGAAGGAATGCATTAATAAAACATCAACTATTAAACGGGTGATAGTTAATTTTGAACATATCAACGAAAGCATCGGAAATTCTGTTAAAGCTTCTGATATAACCATTCAGAGAAAATTTCTTCAGTTCGACATAAAAAAAGACAATTGGCCATTTATATTTCAGCGTAAATATTTTAGATAATACTTTGCTCTTTTGCTGAAAGTGAACCAAACAAATTTTGAAAAACGTAAGCAGAACATTTCAAAATTGTTGAAATGCGAACCTACTGCCGAACAAATTATCGATAACTTTTCAAATGCTTCAAAGATTATGGAGAAGATTTGTATAAAAATAGCGAAGTAAGAAAACTTTTGAAGATATTCATTTTAATTTAATGAAAATAAAATATATATTTCTTCCAGTTTAGGACAATTAATGATGGATTACTATCTTAAGTAAGTCAAGTTTAGCAACTTTGTATTCATGTTTGTAGCTCGATAAAATTTTTTAATCGAACATTAAATAGTTATTCTCTACAATAAATTTTAAAGAATATTTTATTGATGATAAGAATGCTTGAGTGATTATAAGATTTATTATACCGTATGTATTCTATAGGGTACATTAAGTTTTTCATTCTATTTGTAATGCACAGAAATAATTCTACTAGAACAAAATGGATTGAACACGCACGCATGATATTAATAGAGTTCCAGAGGACTTAAAAACATCGTATTTTATCACGTGTATTGGTTCAGAACTATATAAAGTTTTAAAATCGCTAACATCACTCAAAATTCCAAGTACACTTCGATTTTAAGAGCTCATAAAATTATTGGAGGAGCACTACGCTGCAAAAATTAATATACAGGCAGAGCGATTCAAGTTTCAAAGGTCTAACCAAAACCAAAACCAAAATTTATTGTCCGTCTAAGAAGCTTAGCCAAAATTTTTAAATTTGGTAATTTTATACCAGATACAATAAACGAAAGTGGAAAATCAAAGAATTTAGCTAGAGATAAATTCAATGTCGGCATCCGAGATCCAAAAATACAACAAAGACTACTAAGTGAGGAATCGCTATCATTCGATAAGGCTAGTGAGTTAGCAATCGCGTTAGAAATGTGAACGTCACGAAATATCTCAAGCTACAACAGCTAAAGTCTTTAATGTACATGCAGATCGTAATAAAAGAAAAAAATTCCAAGCATTCAACAATAATAATCAATTTAGCGAAAGAAAGATGCAATTTTCATATTTTAAGGCATTCTTCGGAAGAGATTGGTTAAATAAATGCTAACCTAATTGGAAAAATATACTGGTAGGAAATATTGGTAAAGAAGAGAGTCAGGTAAATATTGTTTCTTCAGTTAATACAAACAAAATTTTTGTGGAAAAAAAAGCAAAATTTCCAAATACGGTATCAGAAAACACTAACCTTATGATTGAGAATTATAGTGCGGAATTCATAATAGAACCATGTACAACTATTTTCCACAAAGCTTATTATGTGCCAGTGCGATTAAAAGAGAAAGTTTCAATAGAATTAGAGCAATTAGTAAAAGAAAATGTACTCAAAGAGTGAAATATAATATGTGGGCTAGTCCTATTGTTGTGGTTCCTAAACACAACGGGGACATAATAATTTGCATTGATTGTAAGATTGCAATAAATCGTTTTATGCAAACTGAGCATTATCCCCTACCACACATAGAGAAAATCTTCGCGAATCCTTCGAATTGTCATTTTTTCTGTGTTATTGATTTATCAGGAGCTTATCGGCAATTGCTTTATCTGATGCTAATAAAGAATGTCTTACTATTAATACGCACAAAGCATTGTTCCAATATAATCGTTTACCATTTGGAGTTAAAAATGTTCCTAGTATATTTCAAGCCGTAATGGATCAAATACTTGTCATTGTCAATTTAGAAAAGGTCTTTTGTTATCTGAATGATATTTTGTTAGGTGCTGCAACAGAAAAGGAGTGTCAAAATAAAATAATGGCTGTTTACAACGTTTAGAACAGCATAAAATTAAAATTAATTTGAGTAAATGTCGATTTCTTTGTACAAGTGTAGAATATTTGGGTCATATTTTAAAATTCAATGAAATTAGTCCAAACCAAAAAAAGGTAAGGGCTATTGTAGATTCTCTATCCCCAAAGGATATTAAAGAATTACAGTCGTACTTAGGACTGTTAAATTACTATAGACGATTTATTCCAAATTTGGCTACGGAACTAAAAAAGTTGTATAGACTTTTACAAAAGGATATTCCATTTCGTTGTCAGGAAACTTTTGAGTGTAGTAAAAGTCTCTTACTGAACCACAATGTTTTAGAGATGCACGGCCCAAATAAAGAAATTATTATTGCTGCAGATTCTAGTGCTTATGGTGGGGGAGCTGTACTATCTCATATAATAAACGGGGTAGAGAAACTTGTTCTTTTCGCATCAAGTTCGTTATCTCCAACTGAGAAGAATTATTCGCAACTACATAGAGAGGCATTGGAAATCATATTTTCCATAAAAAAAATATTCATAAATATATTTAAGGACGTCGCTTGACGATATATACGGATCATGAAGTGCTTAAAGAAATTTTTCATCCACCTAAAGGAACACCCACAATTGCAGCTGCACGTTTGCAAAGGTGGGTGATAACGCTTTCTATGTATAGTAATAAAATTCCTTACCGTACAGGAAAAAAAACTTGGAAATGCTGACGCATTATCTCGTTTACTCCTTCCAGAAAGTACAGGTGTAGAGACTATACATTTCCTAAATTTCTCTTCCCAATTACCAATTAATAATATTAATGAAGTAAAAGGTCAAATAAAAGCCGATACATTATTGTCTAAGGAGTTCGAAAAATACGTGACGGTTGGCCAAAAGTAGTATCTGACGAATCGGAACAGTATAAAACAAAGCAAACAAGTTTGAGTATAGATAATGGTTGTATATTTTACATTAATCGGGTAGTAATTCCTTCTGCATTACGTGATAAAATATTGCAACAGTTACATGAAAACCATGTTGTTGTAGTGAAAATGAAAATATTGGCTAGATCTTATTTTTGGTGGCCTAATTGAAATAAACATATATAGTCATTCGTAAATAGCTGTGAAGAGTGCCAAGTAACACAAACTGTCAAAAAAGAAATTGTTGTTTCCGTTCGAACGTGTTCATCTAGATATTTTTTAATTTAATGATGAATCTTTCTTGATAATCGTCGAATCGTATACAAGATTTGTGAATATAGCATACGTGAAAATCACTAGGGCGAAAAAAAAACAATTTTAAAATTAATTTCATTTTTTACTGTATATGGACTTCCTAGTAAATTCATTACTGACAACGGTCCACCCTTTACAACATATCAGTTCAAAAATTTCTGTAATAAACATAATATTGAAGTAATACACTCCCCAGCCTATCATCCTCAAGTAAATGGGTTAGCGGAAAGAAATGTACAGACAGTTAAAAAAGTTTTTAAAAAATTTTTACTTTGTAATTTGAAATTAACAACAGAAGAAAAGATAAATAAGTATTTAGGTCGAATTAGGCATTTGACATTTAAATGGACAATTTAACTCTAAATTTACTTTTCCTTCACTTAGGGTGTTATGTCATTAAACGCCATCTAAATCTTCAGATGGAATACTAAGTCAACTCATGGAGACCTAGCTTAATGTACATAATTGTAAGGTCTGCGATGACGTTTGCCAATGGCGACGCGCTTTCTCTTAGCCATGGAGCCGAGACATAGCAAAGGTTGTCTTTAATATTTATATAATTAGCAATATTTGACGAGCTTTTGGTTGAAAAGGAGAGTAAGGGTAAAAGTGGATCTACGTTTGTGATAGAAGCCGGCCTCAGTTAAGAAGAAGAGGATAGCGTAATAGGAGTGAATAATTACGATATTGCAGATTAACGATATTCATCGACTTCTAATTGTGCGGCTACTTTAACATCTCCAAAAGCTACTATTCTCCTATCATTCAATAAATACAGAGCTATAACTATTATCTGAGATACAGGAGCTAAGGAAGCAAAAGTAGACCATTTTAATAAAAAAATTGAGTTGGAGGAACGGAAAATGTTGCTGCTGCAACAAGGAAAATAATCATTTATACAAAAAATGTATAAGCGAATAAGGTATTTATGTTTTATTTAGTTTATTTTCTTTCTTTAAATGCAGTAATTAAGTCGTGATAACTGCACTCAAGAAATATTGTACTTTAATGAAGAAATATTTATTTTATTTTATATTTTATTTATGTTTTAAAGTTTAAGATTTATTTTAAGATTTGTCAAGTTTCTAAATTCAGAAGATGATTTTACCCTAGATGAAATCATAATGCATAGAAATTATTTTTAAGCAAAATGAATTGGACACCCACGCATAATTTTAAAAGTTATTTTGATATTTGCATGTCCGTCCGTCTGTCCGGTCGTCCTTATGATAACCCGAGAAGGCAAAAAAGTAAATTCAAGCTCGGAAATGGAACAAATCAGGTATCTTTCGTGCAACCGCCATACAAATATATCATAGAGAGATGTTGCAGATTAATCTCTGCGCAGAATTAATCTTCTATAATGAGGTTGGGAATAAAATTCTTGTCACTTGGATTAAACTCCGAATCAAATGAGCTCTGAACCAAGAATGATTTTCTGCTACGGCTTGTCGGCTTTATATAGCCAGTTATGAGCTATCGCCTCTCGGTGTTGCCCTAGCGACGTTTAAATTTGATGACTGAGGCGAAATAAAATGATTTCACGTAAAGTCACGATGTGACATTATGTAATGTAAATATACAATAGGGATGTACACTTTCGGTAAGTTGATGATATTTTTATAGAATTTTATTATAAATAATAACCATTTTGTATGTTTTAGGTGTTAAATCTGTTTGTTTGAGTGTTTGGACATCACTGGACTAAAGGAGGGAAGTTCCCGGCTATCAGATGAGTATTTTTGATTGATTTATTTTAGGCTTTGGTTCTTGGTGTTTCCTTTATTTTGTCTGTTTTGGAAGAAATAAATTTGCAGCAACAAGGAAAAGCATCGGAGGAATAAATTACGTCGGTGGACTGAAGAAAACCTTTATATCATATTAATACTTGCATGGAAATCAAATTAAACTGTATTATTTTGTCATATTTCAGGTGAAGATTCTCTTAGAAATGATTTTAAGTGTGTATAAGCCATAAAAAAAATTAATTGTTAAAAAAAAATTATTTTGATTAATGTAAATTGTGTCTGTTTCAAAGGTGCGTTCTAATTTTTCGTAGCATCGTACGACATTTCAACAATAAAATTTTCTGGGAAGTTAATTTTCCAACAGAGGCAGTCAGAAATATAACGATGAAAAATGAATCTTACATTAATTTCATTCTACCTAGCTAAAATTTATTTCTGTAAACACAAGTTCAAGTTGGTTCATATATACACATAATTTAAAACTGTCAATGTTAATATATAGAAAAACATTAAAGATTACCAACACAGAAAAATAACAAACATTGCTCCTTATAGTAATTAAGTTCCGAACTTTATGTACGGGAACATCGGATGACATGAGTATGCCATACATAATTGCCACGTTCGGGACATGTAGCCGCCGCTACGTTCCACTGGAAAAGTGTACCCCTCTGTAGCGACAAGCACATCATGGGCACATTGCTGCGATGTTCCTCACCATATAAATACTAAGTAGTCGGCGATTTTGATAGGGATTAAGCACAGACATATACATAAATGGACTGCTTGATCTCCTGTTTCATGTGGCACCAATTTTGATTTCAGAAAGTATGCTCTCACTGTCAATGCTACCAACTGTCGTAAACTGACGTTATATTTAAATTATTTGGGGCAAGAAGCTGAATATATGTGTCTGGAACTTCACTACTTAAATCAATTAAAGTATTTATTGACCCTAAAACGTCTTTTATATCTGAATTTGATTCCTCGAAATCGTTCATAGTACTTTCAAGTTTACTTTTACCCATTTTTGTTTTTTTAATTATAGGAGGGCTCCATAGAAAACCTATACGCTGTATATATATTTTACTTAATACTGATGCAAAGAACTTAACCAAGAAACACACACAGAATAAGGCGCGTTCTACATGGATTATATGCATTATTTTACATCTCAAATATAGTTTAACCAAAAAAATGGGTAACAGATTATAATGGGCTTTCGTGAAGGCTTCTCTTTGACCAGTTTCCGTCCAGCCATGGAGTTCATCAGAAGTGTTCTAAACTGGAAATGTTCAGTTTTCTTAATCGTGTATGTCTGCAGTGTACAATGTTAAAACTATTAAATTACTATTTGTCAAATTTTTGTTTTCTGGACACACCCTATCCCATTTTCTTAGTTTAAATGTTTCCCGATCATATGATTGTTCATTATTTTGTGCAATGTCGCTCTTGTCATTGCAATTAATTTTGAACACGAACACATGTTACTATTTTAAGCTCTTGGAGGAACTGTCTTGCTCATTTCGTCTTTCAAGGATTTATCTAAACTACCCTCTCTATTTATCATTCATAAGCATTTTTTCAACAATATAAATATGAGAATTATAATTTAATAAAATAAAAATAAGAAATAAATAAAAAATAAATAATACAAAAAATAAACAATACAAGTTATGTGCTTTATATGTGTGGACAAATTAGAAAAGTCTTAACCAAACTAGTATCCTCTTTATTTCACGATTTCCACACTACTGACTTACAAATTACAGTTTTCTACCAAATATTTTTTTCCTATTTTTCTAAAATGCTTCAAGAAATAAAATTTTAAAAACGGCAAATAAGACAATTCAGTTACTTTAATTAAAATTAAATAAATTGCAAGTTCGGGCTTGGTATGAGGTTTAGTCAATCAACGTGGCCTTAAATATGAAAATTTGCCTATTCAGTGAACTCGTTCACGTTGTTTGCAATTTATTTGGTTTTATCACAAGAAGATTAATGAATGTGAAAAATTATGAATGATAATTATTTCCATGGTGTTAACTTATATAAAATTGTTTTTAAAAAATTATATCCTTCTAACTTATTACTTATCCCTATCCTTCCTGTTTCTATTTTTAATAACATATAGAGCTGAAATTTAGTGCATGGTGTTTTCATAGTAGACATTTTTAATGTACCAAAGATTTCTTCAGAATATTAAATCCCCTAAAATTGCTTATATTTTTTTTTTATGGAACGAGCCGTTCTAGGGATATGTGAAAAAAAAACCATACGAAATTTCATACGGGCATTAATCTAGGGTATCATAAGAATTGGTCTTACCTAGACCAATTTTAGCTTTTTTACTTGTTATTTATTAATGTTAAGCTTTTCTTGAGTTTATCATTTTCTTCTGTCAATCGAACGCAGGTTTTAGCATTGCTTATACATTCATCCCTGAAGTATTCAATATTACGCCGCTCTGATTTGCAATCGCTGCAACCAATTCCACTATCGTCAGTAGAGGATCTTCCACGTCTTGGGGAGATTTCAGACAATTTCACTTAATGTGAAGACCACATAATAAGGTCTTTTTTTTTACGCTGGCCCTTCGTAAATTTTCTTTGGAAAAATAATTTCAACTGTATACGAAACATCTTTTTCTCTATTTGCACCTTTGGCCCATATGGGATTTCCGTTGTCTTCAAAAATATCCAAATATTTTGTCGTCCAAGCACCTTTTCGAAGTTTTTCTTTGTTCTTTAATCTTTAGAAAGTCAAACAGACTGCAGAAGATCCGTCATTATATGGTACGTAAACCAGACGCTGTATCTTTCGATGACAAGGAAATACTATTTCTAGCTTTCTTATCTTTTGTTTTATCAATGGAGTCGATTGAAGACACGAATATATTAGTTAATTTACAATTTGCACATTTTCGCAGCAAATTTGTCAAATAAATTCTCATTCGTGGGAAAATGTTATAAAACAAAATTTTCCTCAGAATGAATTATTGCAGAACTCATACTGCAATTAATACAATACAACAATGCATAAGCTCTGAAAAGGGCTGTGCATTTGAGTCACTTAATATGCTGATCATATCAAAAAAAGAGAAAGAGAGCCTGAGGCAACCGAACACATTCTGTATGCTTGCCCGTCCTTTGTCTGGAGCAGGCTGGACACGCTTAGGTCTGCCCTCCTATCTGTGGAAGAGCTGAAATATTTACCTCACCAAGACCTGATGCACTTCATTAAGAGGACAGGAAGGTTTTGGTGGTGGAATTTCTACGATGTTAGCACAATTTGCCGACCTGGAATCCGTGTTTAGGATATCCCGCCACCCTACCTGGGGGGAGGGGAGATAGGTCATTAAGGAGCAGAATGTCTGAACAAAAAGTAGCATCACGTGATCGAGCAGAAGGTAGTTCAAGTGATCTCAATTCAAAATCGACCATTATTTCATGTTATTTTCTTCAGTTTAATTCCTGAAAAAACAGGCAGCGTCAAAATTGTGTTAAATGCGACCAGCTAAAGAAAATTAGGGGAACCAGTATCTCGACATCAAATTTCCGAAGACTTCCTATGATACATTTCCAAAATATTTAATCTAGATCAATAATTACTTTGAAATTAAATGAACATATACTGTAGCTACAGGTACTGACAATGGTAGTTATTTTGTTAAAGTATACGTAAATACGGAGTTATTGAAAATCGATGATCCTATGAAAGATATCCAGATAAATAAGTTACCTTCATTATATCCAATCGGTACTTTAATGCAACATATTCGCTGTGCCTCGCATTTTAATCATTGTTCTGCTCTGGTTACAGTTTTTTCCATTTATTTTGTGTTTTTTCGGATAGTTCGGTTTGCATAGCCATACCACAGTATATATCATACAGTAGCCCAGCTCTGTCAAAACTGTCAAGTGAGCAGGATGCTTCTATAAAGAGACTATACTTTCTCTTTCAACAGTTTTAACTAACACACTAGTCAATTTTTAATACATGGATTCCTATGTAAATCTAAAGTGGAAGAAAGAGAACTGATGGCATTCTTAAACTTTTACTAGAGGGAAAGAGGCAAAATGACACCACTTTACCGTCAAACAGCTGTTTAGTAATGGAACAATACATTTGTCGCCGATTGCCGATATGTGTACATACATAAAACTAATACTTCCGTCAACGGTCGTGCAGCTACTGTTCGCCCATTTATGTCCGTATCATACTTAATAGTTCCCTCTTGTGGGAGAAATTTTAAGGTTATGCTTTTTAATTGAAATTCTAAAATTCACTTTTCAGTAGTTAGTTCTAAGCTATTCTACTGTATGATATATACTGTGGCCATACACTTACGTCACCCACGAACATTATTTTCCTTTTTTCTAGTCTGAACGAAGAAGGGCGAAACTTTGCTTTTGTCTGTTCTTTTTCTTCTTTCCCAGCTAACACCTGAATTGCATGTCACATAATTGTGTTGGAAGTATTCAAAATAGTATCTGATAGAGCTTTAAAAGCTTTTGATCTTTTGACAAATAATTGGTGACTAAGAATTTTGATTATCTCCCTACTATTTACGGCTCTGTCGTTGGCAATTCCAGAAATGTCATTGGACCAAGATTGTTGAATATTTTAATGCCTAAGATATTAAGGGATGATGAGTTCGGGATATCTTCACCCATAGGACAGGTGAAATAGTTTACCTAGAGGTTTAGCTAAAGTAGAGGCGCAGGACTTGTCTACTGGGGGCGAAATAACATCAAGCCCAGAAGCCTTAGACACATTAATACTCGCGAGCACTTGGAATAACCGCCTTGCCCGGAAATGTAATATTCTTTGACTGTTATTGCATGTTCGTGGACTGTGGAAGAGTAGGTGCTTGCGAAGAAGGTGGTTAGAAAGAAGTCGCAGCAAACATAGCTGCAAATATATCGGATTTGTCTAATATTTCGCGTACACATTTCCGTTATGAATCAGGAGAAATGGTGAAGTTTTTCTTGACTGTTTTAACACGAACTCAGGAAGTCTTCTATCCTTTCGACTAGTACGCTTAGTGAACTATTAATCTTAGTAACTGAAATTTAGTCTTTGTCATAACTGCTCAAATTAATCCGAGCATGCCGTCTACGTTCCAGCTGGAGCTACTCCAGAGCAGTTATAATCGCTTTGCTCTGACACCCAGCTCAAAGTGACATTATCGCCAGAGCTGGGCAAGTACCAAAGAAAAATTTCTTAAGTATAAGTACCGAAGGCCTGAGTACTTCAGCGTAAGTATAAGTACCTCATGTATGAAAAGTACTTGTAATTAAGTACTAAGTCTATGAAAAGTACTGAGTACTTTTTAGAATCATTGTACGTTGGCAGTAATATAATGAAATTTGTCGAGTTCAGTTAATAGATATTAATAAATAAATACCTTTTGAAAACTATAGTATGTATAGTAACCAGTGGCTACTATTTATAGTTTTTCATAGCTTTTGGTGGATCAAGTAGAGTAAAACTTTCACCTCTTCTTGCTACACTCACAAAAACTAGAGGTTCGCCTAAGCACCCATTATCGCCTCCAATAATGCATAACTATTCTAAGGAAAAAATTTCCAGTAAATTTCTAAAAAAAAAATTGTGGCCTTCCCTACATCAGTTCGAAGCAACGTTGATTTTATATTGGAGCGAGGCATTGCTTGCTTAACCTTGATTATGTCCACTGACATATAGAATATGGACTGCCTACGTTTCTAGTTAACGTGGGCATAATTACTTGTGTCAAAAGAGTTCTTACGTCGGTAAAATCATTGGCGGGAAGTTGAAAAAGTGAGCACGCAGCTCGGAAAGTGATTTTAATAAAATATTTAGAAATTCTTCTGCGTATCTAATGAATACATTGTCTTTGATAAAACAGTTTTTGTCAGCAAACACCCTAAATGATTATTTTAAAAACATTTATTTCGACGAATCCACTAATTTATTTGTTGTTTTCAGTTCTGTCTCAGTTGGTACTTGGTGCTTAGGCCGAAAAAACCAGCAATATAGAAGTAAGCCCACTTTTTGCAATCCATATTATACATTTCAGTGGTTATGTCATCAAGTCGAGGCATCGTCGATTTTATACTCGAGCGAGACTTTACTGGTTTTTGTTCTACTTGCCAGTCTTGCTTGTACGTTATTAGTTTGTCTAAGGTTCTGCCTTGACGTGTGAGTGCGGAACATTTTTTCTAGTTCTTTGCGTGCTTTAAAACACAAAAAAAAGTAGTTGCAGTAGAGATTGTGTTTGCTTTTCTACGAAGAGTTAAATATTTGTATGTACTTAATAGACTCAGAAATACCTAAGTAAAAATCTTGGTACTTACGTACAAAACTAAGTCTTAAGTACAAGTAAAAAGAAGAAAGTACTTATGTTCAAGTATTAAGTAGGGGCATTTCAAAAGTATTGAGTAATAAGTCTTAAGTAACGAAAATGTACTTTAAGTCGTACTTAGGTCTTTTTTTACTTAAGTATTGCCCAGCTCTGATTATCGCGTATACAATCATATTCCATATTAGTTTTTATAATATTATACTAGTAAATTTCACTATGAATATTATTCCGCTTTTATAGCCATATGCTTTTACGTCCAATCATTTCCTACAGATTTCTGTTAAGTGTAATTTTTTATTTCCCGTCATCTGTAAAATGCATTATATTTATTCACAGATACACTCGTCAACAAATAAATACTATTCTCTAAAGTTTAATGATTATTTATAAAAATAAAAAGAAAATAATTAAGGAACACTGTTAGAGATTATGCTCTAATTATGTGGCGTGTTGTGTCTCGCATATTGCCGAGATGTGTGGTGTATGATGTGTTGTGTGGGGTATTAATTAGAAGCACCGTGTGCTATGGGTTTGACTAATCCGTTTTATTTGCACAAGACTGATTCCAGATAGATTTTAACTAAGTACTTTAAATTTAGAGAAATGAGAAATATTTAAATCAAACTTGCATAGCTGCGATCGAGATCCAAGTGATCAAAACAAAAGAATTGCATCGATCTCACGGGAGATAAGCAGACCAACAAGCAGTATATTTGTGAGATGCTACTGCTGATAAGAAGAGGATGAGTTTTAACGATAAATCCAGGGAAGTAAAATCTTAATGTGCTGTAAATAATTATTAAATAAATGAATTCATATTTGTGAAATAAATATTGATAGCTTCGTTTCTTTTCAGATTGACTTATGCTCCAACAAACAAAATAAAACTGAAAAAACAAAGTTTTCAAATATTCTGAACTTTCAAATTGTTGGGTATAATTGATATAATCTTTTACCGTAAAAACACATAAATTAAAAAGAATGACCATTTTCAGTTATACAACGACACAATTGCTATAAAATTATTGTATACCTATGTACATTTCCCTCCATTAACAGTAATTCCCTCATTTGCGCCAAACTTTTTCACTTTAAATTTTCCAGGGCACCATGTTAAAAGGAGAATAAGACTTTATAACAAATTTTACTCATAAGTTTCAGAACATATTATATGAAATACTTTTACAAGCACTGCACGTTCCAACGTATACCAATCAACAATTTTAATTTTATAAAAATTTCACCAGCGAGAAAAGGAGCCAGTAAGCGACTGAGCAAAAGTACCGTGCCACGTTTAGATATCTTCAAAAATCTCGTTTCGCTGCAATAAATTTCCTTTTCTGGACTGTGAAGTACACGGTGGAATTAAATGGATTTGATAAACGATAAACTTGGATGGGTGCACTCCTCCACAAAAATAAAATCGAGTTTCACAGAAATTCAGTGAAAAATTTATCAGTTCCCAGAGTACCCCATCCCAAGCCACTTCACAGTTCAATAAAGGCTTGGACCAGGGTAAAGTACAAGTAGAAGTACCTACATATAGAGGCTGTTGGTATAGGTATACATATGAGAATGCACAAGGGGCTTCGTGGTACACTCCTGTGTCCTGATAAAGTGCTTCAAGCATGATTTTATATACATATCCTTTGCCGAATTTATCCTTGGACAGTATCTAGAAAATTTTATTCCTCTGAGTGGGTAATTGATGTTTGCATAGCAAATTAACAGATCCTTTCGAACTTGTTGATGCCCTGAACTCGTCGATTAGAAATACAATGAACCGGCTGGAACTGAAACGATCTAGCTTCAGTGTATTGTGGTGGTGGGAATACAAGCTCGAAGAAAGGGATTTTCAATGAAAATTTATTTCATGCCGTTGGACTTTCAAAGCTTGGACCAAATTGGCCATGATGCTCTTAACTTAACCGAGTTCATCCATTAAGGTCCAAGGGGTTCAAGCTTTGTGTTATTAGGAAGCGTGGGTGGGGGGGGGGGGGGGTGGTTCAGGTCAATTTCGATTGCCATATCAGATTTCGGGCAGATTCCAGAAGAGCTTGTTTACTGCTTTATGGAAAAGTTTGTTTTTGAAAAATTTGGTTTAGAGCTAAATATTTTCCATGTTACCTGCCTGCAACACAACACCTTCTAGGTTTTGTTATTGAAAAGATGCACCCACTGGCGTACATATGAACTTTAAGCTGAACATTTATGATATTTAATATACAGAGAATCTTTGTTTTTGGATGACAGAAATTGAGTTCTCGTCTAAAATTTAAATATTTCAATTAGAAAGACGAACAAGAGCAAAAAATATGTCCTTGATATAAAAACTTTACAGGATCAAGGATGACACTGCAAATTTGTATAAGATTTTTTTAAGAATTCAAGTTTAAAGCTCGATAATTGAAACAGGTGATCATAAATCGTAACATGTTGCATATCGTAATAACCAGTGTCTAAGTTTTATCCGGTGGTATTCTCGAAAGAACTTCTGATCATTTAAGTGACACACTTGCTTCGAAAAATGAAAAATTTTTCAGTCGTAAATTTGAAGGGAAGGAGTGATTTTAGGGAAGATTCTGAACAAAAATATGATCAGGACCCACCAAAGAATCCATTGACATACTTCATCCTTATTATTTATGGAGCAAACTGCATACAATCAAGCAACTGAGTACACGTAATCAATTTTAGTTTTCTGAACTAAATTTATTTAAAAAATAACTGCATCCAACCTTCATACTAAAACTAAAACCAAACTACGTAAGATTTTATCAAAATTTGAGATGACCGATGTACAGAATTTACACAATATTTGTCGATTTTATGTGGATTGACCAGAAACTCAATAAACGGTGATGGAGTAACCTCGCAGGAACTTGTTCCAGAGAAGCCAGACATATCATATTTTCAACATCATGCATCGTCGATAAATGTTTTTTTTAGTAATGATGTCAACCACAGATGTAAAAGGATGCCTTCTTTGGTTTACTGTAACTATGTATAGGTAAGAAGTTAGGTCCATTCAAAACTGTTTATTCCTCTGTGAGCAAGTGCCCATCCACGCGAGGAGGCTGGTGGGGCTTAATCCCCTCCAGAGACAAGTAAAGCAGAAAGGATAAAAGATAATTGATATATGTAGATATGCAAAAATTAAAATAATTATTTATTTTCCCGGAAGGGAATCGAACCCAAATTTGATAGAAAATAGAAGAATTTAAGAACTTTTAATTTTACCGATTCTAAATCAAATCATTAATAGAAAAGGAAATAACGAAAATTTTAAAAACTGAATTTACAATATATTTGTGTGCTTTCATCATTACTGGTTAATGCCAGCTGAAAGCAAAGTATGAATTAATAGGCATTAAGATATGCAAGAGGGAAAATCATCTGTTTCGTTAACTCAGTGGTACGAGCAGTCGCCCGGAAAGCGGAAGGTCCCGGCTTCAAAGTTCGGACGAGGCGCTTGTTTTTCCTTTTATCCTGATTGGATTTAGAATTATTAAAAACAGAAGTTCTTAAATCTTCTATTCTCCAATCAAAATAACTTTTACACTATTTTACACTATTACTTAACAATTTACATGGAATTTCTTATTTAAAGTCAAGAAAGCAAACTGGGGACGTGTTGCTTGAAATATCTACATCAAAGGAAAGTATCGTTTAGTCTAATGAATTAAAGCAGAATGGAAAGCTGTGATATTGAAATGAACGACAATTACGTAATTATTAATGAAAGCAGTACCCAAACTCCAAACAAATCAACATCGTTCCAGCTACCGCAGAATAAAGAGAAAATGGATGATGATTTTGGCAAGTTATTCATTGAATTTCTAAAGGAAAAAAAAACAAAAAATTGAAGAAAGATCATGTGGTCCTGATATAAACTTTCTTAAGTCTCTAGTCCACAACAGAATAACTGTAATCAAACACTTTTTTATTTTTGTTCCCACTTTACTACAAAATACAAATATTTAAGACATTTCGAGAAATAGATGTGGATTATACCGTTTAGAATTGAAAAGTCGCTAACACGATTAATTTTGTACTGTGAACTGTTCAAACAAAAAATTTTATAATTAAATTATACAGAAAAAAACATTAAGATAAAAAAGTTTAATTAATAAGTTAATGTAATTAATAGAATCCACTGTTGGCACTTGCTGGAAATATTTTGTGTGTACCATTTTAATAGTAAAAAAAAAACTTGTTACCGTATTCCACGGAATATCTAATTAAGCATAACAAAACTAAACACAAATTTTTTCAGAGAGGCCGAAGCGTTTCATCTGACTTAGGGTACGTAGACAACAAGGCGAGGCGAGGTGAGGTTAGACAGTTGATAGAGTCGAGGTGAATATACATCTCAAGGTGTAGTGTTCACAACAAGCTTCTTGGTAAATCGCGAAGTAAGAGCATAAATTATGTCATCAGAGTCTGAAGAAGAAATTTTGGTGTTTGTCATGTAATGCAACTATATTACATTATTCACATAAGCGTATTTTCCACTGTCTTACTTGCCACCCATAAATACAAAACGTCTGGAATTTAGCGAATTTCATCATCTATATGAAGATTTACATATTGATCCTTATAGATTCTTGCAGTATATGAGAATAAGTACAGAACCCTTCAATTATATCAAAGAAAACTGCAATTAGAATATGCCAGCTATCAAAATTAGCGCGCTACACCTCGTGAATAAATTCGCGCGTTGCTACATCGTTGTTATGAATACTCTCATAGTATAGCGTATAGTCATTTTATTTCTTCAAATCTTGCTATAGCCTCGCCCCGCCACGCCTCATTGTGCACATACCCTAAGGCATTATCAAAGACTACACTGAACTTAGTGGCTTACATCCACACAAAAATATTCTGAGGCACATTATGTTGCGAAATCATTAAAAAGGAGAAAATAGCAGAGACCGTAACAGGTATGAATGTTTTAACAAAAAATCATATGTATAAAACTATTTTCTGATTTTATTTCTAAAAGTTAAAAATTAAAAATCGATTTTTATTTAAAACATCAATAATAAAAATCATAAAATAATTTTTATTTCACAAAACTATTTTTCGGGTGAAAAATATGTGTCGAAATATGCCGAAGATTGTACAACAGATGAGAGTGGATGGAAGCAACATACGGGCTTTAGTCTCAGGTATCATAAGAATTGGTCTAGATTTTTTGTTGATTTTTATATTTGATATTTAAATTTAAAATAATTTTTTGATTTTTAAAATAAAAATCAGGTTATGATTTTTATTTTTAAAATAAAAATCAATTTTTAATTATTACATCTGATTTTTAAAATGTAAATCCAAAAAGAAAGTTACTTTTTATAATTTCGAACAAAAATCATAAATTTAAAAAGTATAGGAACTTTGTGAACATTCGGTAATAAGAATCATAATGCTACATTTCCATCAATCCTCCTATAACCCTTTCTAAATGATTTTTGGTTAGAAAAAATGAAAATAATTGTTATTTTCAGTCCATGGAAAATAAATATAAGTACATGCAATGAAAATTTGTTAATTTTACAAAAAGTCGAATTGTTAGTAATTAAGTAGCCAATTAAGTAGTAGAGTTAATCGATCGCACCCACTTAAGCTAAAGGTGGGTAAACAACGATTTTCTCACAAATTTGAAAACGCTGATATAAGAAAAAACTGTATGAGTAGAATTCCTTCTAGTTAGTCAGAAAACTTGTGTATAGAAAGTCAGAATAAATTTTAATCTTTATTTAAAATCGAGTTTAATTTTCCGTAACTTTAAAAATAAAAGGAAGATCTAGTTTAAAAAGGGCATATTGTGCCAATAAGAAATTCTATTCCGGTGAATACCCATTTTCATTCATTGCCGGCAGGTTGATTTAATCACCCATTACTGAGCCTTTATTGAAAAAAAAAAGTGTTGGTACAACCAAAAGGAAGGCAAAAAAAGAATCCGTGGCGAAACATTTTAGAATTTTGTCAGTCCACCGATTGAATTAAGTACACTTTCAACTGAAGTAATCAATGCCTGCTTTCAACTGTTTGTCTTTGAATGATTCGTTGAAAGCACACTCTTCTCGCAGCATATACTAAGGCACTCACACACAGATACTTACCACCTTAATGAAGTCAGCCATTTGCAAAATTTTCCAGAGAAAAACAAAGCCAGAAGTTCGATAAAAAATAACACACCACCAAAGGCTGAACTATAATGGACATACGTTGACGGGCGTAGGACCACGAAAGCACAAATTCAAATGGATGCAGCTATATTAAACTTTACGTGATTATTCAAAGTTTCGTTAAAATTTCGTTCACTTGTGGTTGCACGGTTATTCGTGGCTAACTTCAGTCATAAAATTCTCAATTGAGTAAGTGTTACTTCAACAATATCTGCTCCTTTCAGTATTTTCGTTTTTTATTATATATTTACGTCCTTTTGAACTATGGAAAATACAGAAAAGTATTACGAAGGGCTTATTTATGCTGTACGTGAGAAAGAAGTTCTGTACAAAAAAAGACACCCAATGCATTTCAATAAATTTAAGAGGGAAAAAACTTGGCAAGAGATTTCTGCTAATTTGGATCAAAACTGTAAGTGCATATAAACAAATAAAATAAAAACAGGAATTTAATTTATAAATATAATATAGCTGAAGAATGTCAAAAAAGTTGGAAATATCTTAGGGAGAAATTCGTGAGGGAACTAAAAAACTTGGTCGCCCTCGGGGAGTGCGGCTGAACTGCAAGAACTTTAGACATTTTTCGATAATCTTATGTTTTTAAAAAACTATGTTCGACCGAAAAGGTAAAATATTTGCACTATATGTCCACTTCTTTTATTAAACATATACTTATAACTAGAACACAATGCAATGAAATCATTGATGAATTGGAGTTTCTGGAAAATTCAAGCAATAGCTCCTTTTCTACATATATTCCACACACAAATGAAAATCCAAGAGAATCTGCAAATAAAGGAACAATTGAAAGTGTGTTGCAGACAATATAAGAGACTGCCAATATTATAAAAGAACGTGCAAAGGAAGGAAACCAGATGAAAACTATTGCAGAACTCTAACATCATTACTGAAAGCATTTACGAAAGAATCGGAAGATGATATTATATTGAAAATTTTCAATTATATAATAAATTTGAAAAAAACTGTACACAACAGCAGGTGTAAACCATATTATTGAATATAAACTTTTTTCTTGAGAAATTTTAGAAAAGAACTGTCACAAATTTGTTTTGTGATTTCATTCCTTTGTTTCATTATTGGAAATGTTTTGTTTTATTATTATTTTTTTAAGTATTATTGAACATGTTTAGTTTTTAGTTCAACAGCTTTTCCGACAGGCAGTAGAAGTTATTAAAATACTGATGGTTTTTATATAGAAATATATTAATTTCATAAAATCTTCTGTTCATTTTAATTTTTAAATTAATATTCACAAATTTTGTTTCCGATATCTGTAGAGCGTTGACCATCTAGCCGATTAAGGACACTTGAAGCCTGGATGGAGGATATATATCTGTTATTTATAAGAGATCTCCACTCTTCAGGGTTATCATTTCCATTGGCATCAGTCCAATCAACAAATTGTGAGCAATAATATTGAGAACGACTTATTTTATTAAACATAATAAAGTTGTGCAGAGAAATGCATGCCAGAACGACTTTTTCCGCATTCTGTGGGTCAAGCTGGAGTGTCTTTAAAAGTATACGCCAACGAGAGGTCAAAATCCCAAAGGAATTTTCAATAACTCTCCTGGCTCGTGAAAGCCTTTTATTGAAATATCCTTTTTCTGTAGATAACAACCCCCCAGGAAATAGTTTCGTTATATTTTCCGATAGAGGAAAAGCCGCACCCGCTACAAAGAAATGTGGCAATACAACCTCGGTTCCTGGAAGTGCTTGAGGTCCTAGCAAGGGTAACATTATGTGTCGAATTCTTTTCCGAAACTGCTGGCCTGGAAAACTCCTACGAAAAAATCGTCAAGTTTTAACAAAATCTCATCCATTTTTCCTATACCTCCATCACTATGTCCTCCATACACTCCAACATCTATGTATGTGAATATATATCTAGTATAACATGCTGCCATTAATACAATGCTACAGAAGTTTTTATAGTTAAAATATTCTGTATTACAACTCCTTGGCTTTTTCGTAGCAATATACTTGTCATCTATTCGGCCCACGCAATTGGTCATATTCCAAATTAAGGATGTCTTCAGAAATTTGGAGAAAATCAGTGGAATTAGGTTAACTGACGTATAGAGGAGATAAAATTGCCCACATTATTTCGCAAGTCTCCAACACTATTCTGCGTACTGTTTCTCTCCCGAGCGTGAAGCTCCATGCAATATATTGCATGGTTACTCCTTGCGAAAAAATAGCTATAAATTTCTGATAGTTTTATACAGATTTAAATTATAAAACCACTTACATTAAGGCTGTAGCTAGAAGATATTCTTACTCAATTGGTTTCCGTATAGACGTCATTTCTAAATCATTGCTTAAAAAATTCAATAACATGCCGTATGTGGTTAAGTCCACCCTATTGTGCTTAAAAAATAAAGCAAAATGTTTTTTCTTGATTTGTAAATAAGATGTAAGGTAGTATCCCTTCATATTCTGATATCTATTTACTTTCCTCACACAAGATGAAAGTTTCCTTTTTTCCTAAGAGATTTTATTTTTCTTACTTCATTAACAAGACATACTAAGTATTTAAGGTTTTCTAAGGCCGACAAATCTCCATCTTTTCCGATAGTTAACTGCAAGCTATTATGTAAGACAAACCCAATTTAACTTTTGACAGATTATAATTTTTTTAAATTTTACTTAAAACTTAACTCTTTTCTTCATGGTGGTCACTAGAAATAAAAATCCAATTTTGTAACGAGCAACAGAAGAAAATATTATGTATATATGCACCCGTAACTTGAAGAACATAAGAAAAATTAGGTCACTAGCATTTCGACCAAAATAAAACGGACGCAGATATTATCACCGAACTCGAAACAATAAATGTTACGAGGAAAAAAAAATTTTTTTAAGTCCCGCTTGAATTCCAAATTGGGATGGAAATTCAAACTTGTTCTAAGGCACTGCGACTGCAAAAACCTCACAAACCCGAATTAAATTACGGTCCCCAGATAAGACCCCATTCGATTTGTCAATGTATGGACGCAATAACTACATTCATTTTCAGCTATGCGTGGTGGTAATATTGCGCTTATCTATCGAATCGTCCGTAATTTCAGAAAATGATTGCATTTCGGGTGATCATGGTGACTATTTTTGTTTTTGAAAGTCCGCTGGAATTTCTATGAAGAACCGATAATTCGGTGAAGAGCAGATCATTTGATTTTGTGATCCTACGGGGGACCGTCAAACAGCCGAGTATTCTCTCAAGTGTACAAAGTGGAAGGTCAAGTCTGTTTTTTTTAAGGCGATCTATATCCTCTAAAATGAGAACCCTTATACAACAGGGTAGGTTTATTTTGTGTATTTACGGAAGAGCATAGTAAAATGTGAATCTCATACGGATACAGGATTTGGAAAAAAAACGATAAGCAGAGGAGCATAATAAATAGCTGTAAACAAGTCAGCGCGCTACATTCAATTAACGGAGCACCAAACTCCAATAGTAGCAAAGGCTGAAGTAGCCAGGTGTCTTTAGTGAATCAAACAGAGAAGAAAAAAGTCAGTTTTACTCAATCGTGTCATCTACCACCATGAAATTCTTTTTACTTATAGTTATCATAAGTTTTCTCGTAGAGCTTAGCATATTAATAGAAAGCATTGATTCTTGTGAACTTCTTCCAACCCTCGCGGTTCGTTCGTTTTTATTTGCATAAAGTTTGTTTTGTTTCTTGCTGTATGCCTAGTTACAACAGATATCTACGGCTAAAGCTTCAACCAGAAGGAAGAATATGCAAGTAGATACTCAAGCCCAATTAAAAAAAAAAAGAAAAGAAAACATTTAAATTTATTAAAAACTTTATTAGAAATTTTGTTGGCAAATTTTGTGCATTCATATGAATTTAATGTATATATAAAAACTAATTTAATATATAACTATTGAATACATATATATATAATACATATGCCTACGTATATTCATCAATTGAACTACATATAATAAGTACGCACAATTAAAAATAAGTAGGGATACGCTCTACATCCCCTCAGTTCCAGAAAATAAAACTAGAAGCAAGATTATTAATTGTCGCCGAATAGTTCAGACACGCATAGAAATTTTAAAATAAAATCTTGAGTAGTTCGAACGCCCATAGAAATTTAGAAATAAAATTTTGTAAGTGTTTTCTCGACAATAAAAATTCACAGTTACATCATACAGGCGCGGTCATCTTCAATTTAGACCATACAAGGTCGCCGCCATACATATCCTTGCAGTGTATAGTGATATATAGTTATACAACTAAATTTAGGACGCACACGCGATAACGAGTGAAAAATACATACATAGTGATAGTGACACAAAACCAAAAAAAGTCATAGTCGCAACCAACAGTGAACTGTTAACGTATTTCTGCATACATAATAAGTTTAACGAAGCGTTGATAACAAGTGATACCAATAAACGATTAATCCTCGCTAATGCTATATAGACACCACAACAGCCTTCATATATATATATATATACAATTAGCTCCCGCCAAGATACCACTTCTAGGCAGCCATTGCACCTCCACGGTAACAACGATAACTAGCGATACCTCCATACGCTCAACCAGTTGACATCCCTCAGACATAATACTGGAAATTATATATATATGCAACAACAAGGCATTACCCACTCACCTTACGATTTCGACGATCCACATAGAAATCACACTCCACATTTCAGGCAGATTGCCAGCACCAAATTTAAACAGGCCAGCTCAACCTGAAAGAATAATTTTACCAACGATCACGAGCTCACAGGCCACTTCTCACAACATCAACTCGGAAACCACACACTTTCACCATAAAGTCACACCCACTCTAAAAAAAAAATAATAATAGAAAATACATTTATTGATTGGATTAAGTCCTTTCGGAAAACAGCCTGAACGGCAAACAGCCAACTCCATTAAAATTCCGGAACATAATCAGCACACCCATTCTTCATACATAGCAAATAGCAATAAATCATACCGCGCCGCGAGCAACAACATTAAGTGCATTAGACACAGAAAAATGATAATATAGTGAAATAAAGTGCGGCATATATCAGCACCGTTTGAGGCATCCTACAACCAACAGCACAACAACTCAAAAGCAAATTATTTGGTAAGTCCATACCTTTAGTATACCTTATAAATCATTCACAGCAATCCCATGTAACAATATTGAGAAAAGGCCCTTTTGACAATGAGGTCCATTAGAATCCATAGTATATATAGTTATCCAAACTCAGCACCAATATCAGCCACGCAGATACACCCAGAACGTTGAGCATTTACAGACAACGTACATATAAAATTTAGTCATATGACCAAGAATGCCTCCCCACGCACAGTACCCCCAAAAACTAGCACCCCAAGATTTAAAAACACACACATTCACACGCACCTCGAGAATTAGTAAGAGATTTTTATTAGGCAAATGATACACTTCAAAACATAGGAAATAAATACAAAAACTACAAAATATGCATATAAAAAATTATTATAGAAAATAAAAAAGTGGAATAAAATAAATTAAATAATAAATTAGAAAATGATCTGAACCACGGCACTTTTTGACACTTCAGAAAAAATAATTATTTGTAGAAGCAGCAAACTCAAGGCTAGCTAAAATAGAAAGAATTTTTAGTCAAGAGGTAACCTGTGAGCATATTCTAAACGAATATCCACAGCATTAAACTCAGAATATAATGTAACATTTCATTAGATTTTCATAAGATATTATAAGATTTTTAATACTTAAGCATACTTACCAGGATACAACGTACTACTTCCCCTCAAAAAACACCTGTGAATCCATATGATACACATTCACGTTTTCTAACATTCTGACCATAATCCGAGGTCAGCATTATTATCTATTATAAGAAATTCTTGCACCAAAACTAACCACTGCAACCCAATGAAATAGTTAAAAATAGGGAAATTTGCACAACGCAAACTTCGTCCAGTAAGTTTCTAAGAAAAATTGCGGCCATTCCTGCATGAAGTTGAGACATCATTGATTTTATATTCTAGAGAGGCGTTACTCGTTGTTCTACTTCCCTTTTTATATTATTGGTTTGTCTATGCTCATACGGCTTATCCCTTGAACACCTTGTCAATACTTCGGTTGGAGAGTTTTTAGCGACTATGTAAGGAAGACTGCTCAAAGTGGTACAAGTGAAGCTATCAGATATTATAACGAGGAAGCATTTTCGCAATCACTATATATGTAGTTCTATATACAAGGGTAATATTTATTGATATGTTCATTGGCCATAAGAATGCTGAATAGTAGAAAACAAACGAATGCTTGTATGTCAACACATATATATACCGACCTAAAAAAATGTACTAGAGGTATAAATTATACAACTTCGTAGTGAAACAAGCCGGCCAGCAACAACTACACAAGGACGGTACACTACATTCGAACATAATTATTAATCTTTTTGCTGAAAAATTATTAATGTGTTTAAAATATTTCAAAATCAACTTTTATTGTAAATTTACTAAAAATTGAGAAGGCAAGAAATTTGAAATTAGGCAAAGTTTATTTACAAACACTTTTATTCGACACGGCCACACTTCAAACAACAGATAAAGAAGTATCTTGTAATTGTTGTTTTGCAAATTATTGGTCCTACGACAATTATTGTTGTCATGCCCCATTGAATTCCATCATAGACAAGACTGGACACGTAGAACAAAAGTATGCAACGCTTTTCGCGAATATAAAAGCTATGTTCTTTTGTCTCCGCAGAACAGAGCAGAACAGACATACACAAAAGAACGCCTCATACACACAGCTAAAATTAACGATGCCTCGACTTGGGAATTGATGATGTAACCAAAGGGTAAGGTAATGCATCGCTCCAATACAAAATCAACGTTGCCTTGATACGATGAAAGGAAGCCGCAATTTTTTCTTAGAATTTTATTGGAAATTTTTTCCTTAGAATTTGTATACATTATTGATGCCGACAAAGAGTGCTTGGGCTAGGCCACTAAAAATTTTTATGAGCGTAGACGCCTAGCAAGAATTAATTCTTTTATTTAATTTGCATTTGTTCAAGAAGGCATTTTTTTTTTATTCTCCGGTATATAGCAAAAGCTAAAAAAAATGTTATTTGTTATTTCATCACACAACCCATTTCATTTTTGGTGACAAGTTTCAAGTCTTGGTTTTGACTCATCAACAGGTCCCAAATAGCGAAATTAAGTGACTTGCAAAACAAATGAAAAAATAGAACAAAGAAAAGAAATGAAAAGACCAAAAAATTAAGAAAAAGAGAAAAAAAAATTAAAAACAGATTCATTCGAAACCTGTGTATGCCCGCAGTTGGCTGAAAAAAGAAAAGGGAGAAAGGAAGAAGAAGAAGCGTTTCAAGTTAGCAGAAAACCTCACATTCATCGGTACAGCTTGGTTTCTGCCTGCTGTAGACGCTTGAAAAAAATCAAATTCATCTCCTCTCATATAAACTCGGAATAAATTCTGGGTGTGAATTATATGAGGCAAAAAGTCCTATATTACACCACGGAGGGAAACATAAAAAACTGTTTTTGCTATATACCTACAGGAGAATAAAAAAAAAAAGTCCTTCTTGAACAAATATAAGTTTGCCCCGGTAAAAATCTTAAAGAGTAATAAAGCGGTTTACTTAAATCATCATCTTTCTCGTTAGCTCAGTGGTAAACCAGTCGCCCGGCAAGCTGTAGGTCCCGGTTTCAAACCCCAGACGAGGCGGTTGTTTTTTCCTCTTGTATTTATGATTTGATTTGTTACCATTGAAATATATTCTGTTGTCAGATAATTAATTCTGTTTTTCTTCTTATTTCAGAACAAATAATGTGTGTCCAACTGGTGGCCAGTTTCATATTAAATTTTAATTTTTAATTTGTTTAAGTTGAATTTGTTGTTGTTGTTGGTATGTTAATTTGCTTTTATTGAATTATTACTTAAATTTATTATTTATTAAAATATTGAATAAAATTTTATATATGAAGTGGAATGACTGAGTTGTCCTTTACACCGGATTTCTTCCCTTACGTACGAGACTAGATCTCATAATAACAGTTAAAAAAGCAAAATTCTCGGTTATAATTAATATTTTCCTGAGGGATTTCTTCCTTTCCGTTCTCAACATTATTTAGTAAAAACTGACTGTCATAAATTTTTATAATGTACATATATCTTTAAAATTACAGGGCATATGATCACAGTAATGAAATCATTTTAAGCAGAACTTCATGGTCTTTCCAATGACTCCTCAACCATCCCCGTACTCCTCTCTACCCAGGAGTTATAGTTGTCTAAACTAAATATTTCGGATTTCCTTACTTAATTTTTTTACTTTGACCTCAATTTTTTCTTTTTTGCAAAAACATGGTTAACATAACTTTTTTCATAAAAACTGTTAAATGTAGACTCTCCTCTTTCCTATGTGCTACCTGTAGCCGTTTAGGAGTTATTAGCTCATAACCTATTCTCAAACCTAATCTCAAAAATTATTTGTTCCCGTAATAACTGAAAACACGTGAGTTTAAAAAATTTCGGCTAATTTCGGAATGACCGTAATAGGTGAGCTAATAACTCTTTAACGGCTACAGTTAATACATAGGGTGTAATAGGTTCAAAGTAAAGAGGAGAGTCCCCGGCTTACGGTTTTCGTAGAAAAATGTTATGTGAACTAACTAATTATAAAAAATAAAGATGTCAAATTAAAAAAAAAAGTTAAAAAAATTTAAAATTTTTAGTTTTGATTTGAACGGGTTATGCATCATTGTTTGAATATCGATCGTTACCAAGTATAGAATATTTCCTTAAAAAATAAATGCATTTCTTAATCACTGAGAGCTTGGTAGTTTGATTTTTAATTTTTCTACGAAGGAAGACGTAAAGCGGTGTTGTGAATATGGGTAATCCTTGCACACCTCCCTTAAATTTCGTTGACTATATATTCAGGAAATTTTGAAGACGCTCTTGAACTTTGCGGTATTTTTTTTTAAAAATGCCAAGATGTTATCAAATAAAATAAAACTTAACTTGGCTTTTAACGATCAATTCTTTTAATAATCAATGCTCTTATTGACGTACTTTAAATCTTCTTATTAATATAAATCACCTTCACAAATTCTTAGTTTAAAAACAGTTCATATGTAAATTCACAGTTCTAATAATTATTTTATAACAAAACTCTCCTTTTAAATACATAAGTCGTAAGAAATGTTTTAGGTTTTAATAACAGTTAAACAAACAAAATTCTCGATTATAATTAATATTTTCCTGCGGGATTTCTTGTTTCCCATTCTCAACATTAATGGCTGGAACAGAATGAACGGATCAATGCCGGAGTAAACACGCAGCTAACTGTCAAACAACGCAAGAAATAAAGTGCTGCCCAGAACGAAATTGCCACGACTGCGTTTAATGACAATTCAATGCAATTTTCATATTTTCAATATTGTGCTTGTGGATATTTTTATATTGTTAAAACTTGTGCGAATAATAAGAGTAACATTTGAAACATCCCGCAGCTCAATAATTAATTTTACATTACAAATTTCATTCAAAGCAAACGTTTGGTTCAGCTGTCAAAAATTTTCAATCCGGCACTTGCGTAAAACTTGAAAGTTGACAAACTTTCTTGCGGCAAATGCGGTAACTGCGTTCACTGTGTGCGCATTAATGTATTTCAAATGCATTCAACTTTTGCGTGACATTTCCATCCGGCATTGATCCGTTCATTCCATTCCAGCAGTAATTAGAAAAAACTGACTGACATAAATTTTTCTAATGTTTTTGTTTTTAATTATAAATCGGGGCTTACTGCATACAGTCGATTCGGTTTCATAAATTACATTCTTAACGAAGATTGCAGTACTAGATCCCAGTTAAAAGTTGAACTGCGAAGCTAATATAATGGCCAACTTGGAACTACAACCTAGTTGTAAAAGACCTCATAGACTCCCCATAGACTTAGTAGGGTAAGCTTCTTCTGAGTTTAAAGATTTTTATTCATAACGTAGTTGCTTTCTTCTAGCGTCTTTTCAAAAAGTAATTTACGAATTAAGAAATTATTTCCGCACCCAAAGCGAAGTCAATGTCGGAATTTGTAAACTCTTCCTCCACTTTGACCTAATTTTATTATACATCTTAAACAACACCTGTTATACATCAAAAAGAAGTACATTTAACTTGAAAGCAAAATTAATAGAACTTTTTCAAAAATAAACAATACTATGAGAACTTCCCTACAAAACACAACAATAAAACTCTCACGAAACTACTTTTGGTAAATCCAGGACGATAAGCAATTAAAACGAACGAGCACGCAAACTTGATGTGCAAGCATCAGTAGAAGAAGGGAAAAATCATTAAAGCTTCTCATAAAAATTATCTTTTCACAACCACGGCCCTATGTCGCGCATGTATTAATTAAAAAAAGATTGACAAAGTTCTGTCATCGCATTATGCCCGAAGTGTCTATTTCAATAAGCTCACGCCTAGCTCATGCTGAGAATGCGTACTTACGTACAAAGGTCTAAAGGGTGTACATATAATATACTAAATTCAGGAGGAGCGAAGGGCTACAGGTGACTGTATTCTGTGCAAGCATGTATGCATGGCTTCGTTTAAATTTTCCCCATTATCGCGACCTACTTGCTAGCGTTATTTTGCATATGCCAACTTCTTCCAAACTATAATTATAAAAACGACGGCAGACAAACATGGTGAAAAATGTACTAATAAAGTGCGCATGTTACTTAAATGTTAAGATTGCTCTGTCTGCTGGTAAAAATGTGTGCATTTTACCCATTGGGATACGTAAAGTGTATAGCATCCTTGTAAAGTGACACGGTTTCGGTGTGTAACTAGTGGAAATGGGCCACAGGGATTCTACCCAATGGGCTTAAGTATAACATCAAAAGCAAAAAGGACATAATTGTGCAAAGGCGATCTTAGTCAGCAGGCAAAAAGTATAATTTTTCATATTTTCTGGACTGTGGAGTGATGCTAGGAGATATTTTCATGCATTTCGAACCTGTCAGCTTAACAGTTTTCGAGGAAAGTTTTTGTATGATTGGGGGTGACATGGCACATATAATCCCTTTCATAATTAACTTCAGGGGACTCACTGTTGGATTTTGCAAAGCTGTTAACTTGTCGCTGCTGCTGGAATTTGTATTTATAAAATCAAAGCGCAGGACGTGTAATCGGATAACAATTCCAAAGGTATGGCCTTTGTTACCAAACATATAAATAAACAAATGTATCCTTTAAATGTAGTTCTAGTACGACCTCTCGTCGTTTTGATCAGTACTGGACCTGCAAAGTTAATACCGCTATGCAAAAAAGCTCGAACAGTTGTTATAAGAACAGATGGGAGACTTCCCATTAACTGTTTTCTCGTCTCAGCTTGGTGACTTGCACAGGTTACGCAATGATGTATTAGTCGTTTGACGAAATTACGAAAGCGTAATATCCAAAATCTTTTCCTGAGGTGGCAAAGCATAAGCTGAACACCACCAAGTAATGTGGATATATGAGCATCTAAGATAATCAGTTTGGTTAGAGCACATTTTTTCGTTAGGAGAATTTGATGTTCTGTATCTGTTGGTAGATTGAACAGTTTCAGTCGTCGTCCTACTCTGAGCAATTCATCGTCTGCTATAAAAGAATTGAGAGAGCAAATCTCACTTTTTGCACTGACCGGTTGATAATGTCTAAGTCGAGAAATCTCGTCTGAGAATTCAATGGATTGTGATAATTTGCACAATGCAGCAAGAGCAACTTTGAGCTCAGGCGCGGTCAGTAGTCCTGAAACCTTCGTTGATGGTTTCCTAATGTTATTAATAAATCTCACACACCATGCTGTATTCTTCAAAAGCTTTAATTAGCTGGAAAATCGTGTGAGGATGTTAACTTTGACATCTATATTTGTAAGGAAGGAGTTCTAAGATTTACGATCTTATAAATTTGTGTCCAATGAATCCAATCCATTTTGATTTTGGAGTCGAAAGCCAAGTAGGTTTTTTCCACCATGGGTGATGGGAAGCTAGCTGAGAGGGTCGAATTCCTCGGAAGGCGTAGTCCGCCGGATTACCAACTGATGAGATATAATGCCATTGATTAGAGATGATAGTCCTGTGTATTTCACTCACGCGATTCGCTACGAACCTTTTCCATCTGGATGGGTGACAGCGTAACCAAGATAATACAATAGTGGAATCACTCCATACATATAAGTTAATATTAGGACAATTTAGTGCAGTTTTAATACTACTTAAAAGCCTCGAGATAAGTACTGCCGCACATAACTCCAAACGGGGTAATGATATCTGTTTTACTGGAGATACTCGGGACTTTGCTGCAATTAACGACACGTTTATGCTGCCCCCTTCATCTATCATTCTTACATACACAACAGCTACATATGTAGGTACGTGTTGAGGCATCTGCGAAGCCGTGAAGTTCAACTTGACTTAGATTTGGTTGAAGACCTATCCATCTTGGGAACTTTATATTAGACAACATATGAAATTCCGCACGATATTTCTGCCATTCTTTACTCAATTCATTCGTTATAGCTTGATCCCAAGTTAATCCAAGTAACCATATTTGTTGCAAAAAGAGCTTGGTGATAAGAAAGCTAGATGTAAGCCATCCCAACGGATCGAACAGACGGGCTATATATGATAATATCGTTCTTTTTGTGGAAGAATTCGAGATGTCAGGTAGTTCAATTTTAAACTCGAACTCATCATTGCGAGGACACCAATAGTCTCCAAGAGTTTTGATAGCGCCGCTTTCTCCTAAGTGTTTCGAGTGACACCCCATTCACGATATTCCGTAGGTAACTTTGTAGAAGTTTTTCTCGGTTTGATGACCACTTCCTTAAACTGAAGCCGCCTTTATTTAAAAGTTCAATGAGTTCGCCTTGCAGTGCGTTTTTTATTTGCACCGAACATAACATCGTCCCCATAAAGTTTTTCGAATACTAGTTGACTAGCATGAGGAAATTCTGATTTGTAATCGAAGGCTAATTGTCATAAGCTACGTATTGCCAAATAAGGAGCGCTCAAGGTGTCATATGTAGCTATATTTAAACGGTAGGAGCTTACTGGATCAGAAGCTGCTTCACGGCATAGGATACGTTGATAATCCCCTATCTACAGAATCAACGATAATCTGGCGATACATTTTTGTAATGTCTGCTACTAAAGCAACAACTCGTCATGTACGCCACTGTAAGAGAACTACAAATAAATAAACAACGTATCATTTAAAGATGTTCCAGTGGTACCTTTTGTTGATCCATCGAATACAACTCTTAACTTCGTTGTTGAACTGCTTTGTTTAAGTACGGCATGGTGCGGAAGATAGTAGATATTATTATTTTCACTATTATTCCGGACGGCCTCCATATGACCAAGGCTTAGG
This sequence comes from Dioctria rufipes, assembly GCA_963924295.1. Classification (NCBI taxonomy): domain Eukaryota; kingdom Metazoa; phylum Arthropoda; class Insecta; order Diptera; family Asilidae; genus Dioctria; species Dioctria rufipes. Next base: position 172,157 of record CAWUPM010001252.1, read on the forward strand.
CACTCCCTCATAAATTTGGTATACTCTGCCTTGATCGTAGTTTGATGCTTAAATTTTTTTCTCTAAGTTGTGCAGACGGCTAGGTGCTATATTACATGTATCACCCAATTCGGGTTTAGAAAGGCCATTGAATGACCTCTTAAAAGGCAACTAAACTATGTAGCAGCCTATGCTATTTCTCGTAGAACTCATTTGTAAAAAGATTTATAAGCTTCTTCTTCTGGTATCTTTAATTTATTAGAAGGAATTTCTTCCACTTCCCAAAATTTCCCAAGTTGATCAATCAACTCAAGGTCGTCTGAAGTTGTTAAAGAAAAGTGGGATTTAATATGCTGACTAGACGACGAACAGCCGCATGGACCTGATAGACTTCAACCGGAAATTGTTTTCTTGGCGATTGGAATAATATTGGAGCCCTTTTAGGTCCTTCTAAAATGATCTGTGAGTAGTCATCAGTTCCCAATAAAAGATCAATACGGCCAGGGCTGAAGTAGGATTGGTCAGCAAGCTCTATATCTTGGAAATGATTTCGTATGTGTGGAACAGATATTTCAATTGATGGTATCATACCAGGCAATTTGAGTAGCACCAATGCAGTGAGCTAGATTCTAGGCTGAAGACGTGTAACAGGGTGAATAAAAAGAAATACTTTGCGATTTGCTGTTATGTTATTATGTTATTAAGCCAAGCTCAGGGGATACCCTATGATGCAAAGCACAGCGTGGCAGGAAGGAGATAGGGAAAGGATTAAGGGATATGAGGAGAGTGGCGGAGGTGCCGATGTATGTCGCCCTTAAACTTTTGCAGGTTGTATACCGGAGGAAAGACAGAAGATGGTAGACTGTTCCACATTCGCACAGTTCGGGATAAGAAAGCATCACGGAATTTAAGTGTACGGCCGAAGGTAATTTTAAGGGTAAAAGGATGAGCGCGGGATGCAGCGCGGGTATTGCGTGCAGGAACTATTCTACAAGGGATCAGACTAGATATTTCATCAGAACATTGGCCATGTATATAGCGATAAAGGAGCGAAAGGCATCCAACATTGCGACGGTGCTCGAGCGAGTCGATATGACGAGTAATTGCCACATCGCCAATGAGCTTGCAGGCTCTCTTTTGGACAATATCCAATGAAGCTAAGGCTGTGCGACCAGCCCCGGCCCAGATATGGGAATTGTATTCCATTCTGGGTCTGATGTAGGACTTGTAGAGGAGCGCTATATTTGATGGGCTGAAATATTTCTTACACCTTTTCAAAAAACCAAGACATTTGGATGCTTCTTTGGCAACCGAGAACATGTGATCTGTCCAGCTTAACTTACTGGAAATATTAATGCCAAGAATTCTTAGTGACGGTGATTCAGAAATTAATGCACCATCAAACGAAACGGGAGTGGTTAAGTGATGGTCTTGTTTTAATGAGATGAGACAGCTTTTGGTCTTAGATGCATTGAATTCGACGCGATTCACTTTGCCCCAAGCGAGAATACTGTCAAAATCGTTATTCAATGATCTAATCATGCAGTCTCGTTTAACACATGCGGCATTCCCTCTGAAATCCGCAAGGGTGTCAAAGGAGAATGCGAAATCAAGGGTACTGTCATCAGCAAAGCTATGGATAGGATTGAAAGTAAGGGAAAGCAGATCATTAATGAAGATTAGAAATAGAGTCGGAGAAATAACAGAGCCCTGGGGGACACCGGCATTAATAGGATGAGGATCAGATATAACGCCATCTAATACAACTCGTATTTGGCGACTAGATAAAAAACTTTCAATCCATAATAGAAGAGGAGGGGAAAGACCAAGTGCTTTGAGTTTGGCTAAAAGGGCTGAATGCCAGACTCTATCATAGGCCCTTGAAATATCTAGAGCAACGATTTTGGACTCACCAAAATTGTGAAGACTACGATTCCAACGTTCCGTAAAAAAAGTCAGCAAGTCTCCAGATGAGCGTCCGTGCCGGAAGCCGTATTGGCGATCGTTGATTAGCTGATTGGTTTCCAGATACTTCATTAATTTGGAGTTAATGATAGATTCAAAAACCTTTGAAAGAATCGAAGTGATTGCAATTGGTCGATAATTTGAGGGATCGCTACCCTCTCCTTTCTTGGGAATAGGCTGAACGTGAGCTAGTTTCCAAGCAGTTGGAAATTTTCCTGTCGAGTAGGACAGGTAGAATAGTTTGCGCAGAGGTTTAGCCAATGATGAGGCACAGCTTTTAATTAATAAGGGCGAGAAACCATCAGGGCCTGTGGCTTTAGAGACGTTGATTCCTTTAAGGACCTTGAACACATCCCTCGTACGGATGTGTATTGGCTCTTGTACATATCCGCACGGGGGATGCACGACAGGTGCCTGTGAAGTGGGTGGAAGAAAAGAATTTGATGCGAATCTAGCAGCCAAAATATTAGCTTTATCCAGGGAGTCAACAACCACTTCACCATTATTAAGTAGTGAAGGTATAGAGGAACTGCTGAAGTTGTTCCTGATGGTTTTGACCAGGGACCAGAAACCTTTACTACCTTTGCGGCTTGCCAAGATTCTTTGTCTAACATTCTGGTCAAAAAGAAATTTTTCTCTCTGGATAATGGACTTGCAGGTGTTCCGTGCAGTCTTGTAGATTCCTTTCAGTTCTGGACAAGGATGCACTTGATAGGCGCGAAAAGCAGACTCTTTCGCTTTTATAGCTTGGTTGCACTTATCGTTAAACCAAGAGCGATTTTGTTGTTGTTGAGATCTGCTGTAAAAATACGGAATATATTCACGCATGCCTAGACTTAGTATGTTACTAAGTTCTAATGTGCATTCATCAGCATCCCTCGAAGCAAAACAGACCGACCAATCTATACCTCTAAGATACTGATTGAGGCTTTCCCAATCAGCGTTCTTATAGTGCCAGAGAAGCCTACTTGTAGGTGGAGAAGTAGGGCGGCGCAGAGTTGAGGTGATAAATTGAGCCGTGATTAGACAGTGGTCTGAATTACCAAGAGGGGAGCCGACTGAGATGGAATATTTGTCAGGGTGAGATGACAGAAACAAATCTAGTAAATTGGCCCTATCTCCAGCTGCATCCGGGATTCTCGTCGGTGTCGGAATGGTAACGGCCACATCATTCCGAATATATATTGCGATCCCCCTATGTGGAGAAAAAAGAGGCACTAAGCTATAACCAGGGACGTGATATTGATTAGAATCAGCATCAGAAACGACCTTGGTTTCACTTAGCGCAAGAATTGTCGACTTCACGGTTCCTATACCTCGAACCGTCGTAGTAGAGGGCAGTGTGGGTAATTGTAATAACTGAACGGTTGCTACTGTTATGAATAATCCGTCAGATGCTTGATCGATCAATTCCCTTAATAAATAAAACCACTTGGTGTCTACACAGAGACAATGGTGGTAGCTAACAAACCTTGGCAAGTTTCTCCATCATGTATACTTGTAAAGGCATGCACAGACCTAGAGTTCTCTTGGGCGTGAGGCAGTCTAGACTGGCTAGGAGCTGTTGAACCACGAGTGTCCGAAGTAGGAATGTTGACTACGTGATAATTGGCAGATGAGGGTATTGAGTCAATGTGCAATAATGTGTGGTGTTTCTTGCCACATCTCTTACATTTGGTCGATTGTTGACATTTTGGGGATATATGCCCCGGTACTAGATAGTTAAAGCATATAAATTTACTACTTAAAAATTCTCGACGAGTTTACTTTGGCATGGATTTTAACTGGTCACATTTATATAGTTAGTTGATCTATTACATTATCATAACTGCGAATTGTATGACTTGACTTGTTTCCTGATTGAGAGTGATGATTTGGCTTCCCCTTTCCAGCTGATAGAACTTCTAACGCGGAATCTGCTTTCTATAATTTTTTTTTAAGATCTTGTAACGAAGATAATTCGATTGGTCCAACAACTTCCTGTTTTCCGCATCAACTTTCTGAACAGTTAAAAAACTATAAAGGGATCGCACGATGGCGTATCAATATCTAAATTCGATAAAGCAATCAATATTTCGGTGGTAACGTCAAATAAACGCCCGACTTCCGACGGTGACTCTGTATTTAGAGTAGGTTTCGCAAGTAATGTATTCAGTAAAGAATTGACGATGATACGCTTGTTATCATACCGTTCTGTGATAGTTCTCCAAGCTTCATCATAATTAGTCTTTGTTACTTGGATGTTTCGTAAAAGCTGGGCGGTCTCACCCCCCAAATTCGACTTCAAATAATGGAGTTTCAGGACCTTTGGAATACTTTCATTATTCTGAATCAAGGATGTATATAAGTCACGAAATGAAATCCAAGTCTGATAATTTCCAGAAAAATACGGAATATCTACTGGAGGTAACTTGGGTTGTAAGCGGCTAGCCAGTCATGTTCCCCTCTGAGCGTGGCCGCTTTCCGACCTTCGAACTCAGCGCGACAGATGACTTGCTATGGCTACTTTTTGCCCCTTGGTTGGTATTTAGGGACAATGAGGGTTGACCTTTAGTTGAGCAGATAAAGACTTTTGCCGGCTCAAGCTCAGGGCTTGGGTAGGTTCTTTGCTCTTGGGTTTTTTTCGTTTTCTCCTATCATTGGATTTTGCTGGCCTCTCCTCCGTTCCGCTATCAAGTTCTGACGATGATTTTGGATGGTTTTTAACCCCAAGGAAATCTTTTGGGCGCTCTAGACGGCGCCAGGTTCGGCCCTATCGATGCTGCGCAAACTTTACTGGCCGATTTCTGTACTTTTTTTTTGTCTGTTACTTTGTCCTTTCCCTCCGGCACTGATCCACACCGTGCAGGCCAAAGACTGTCACCTGATATCTGTACTCGAAACCAACAGAAAGAAGAAACCTCACTAAATAAATTTTTCCCGGCAATGAGCAAGTAATCACACCTCACCTTAGATTTATCCAAAATTCCCTTCTTTGAGGGCAGAAAAAAGAGCTTATGCTGTCACTCAGTAACTATCGAGTCACATCCACAAATAAATTTATAAAAAAAAAAATGTAAACTTCTCGGATAAACGTTTCAATATTTCCGGCATGCACGCACAATTGCTCGATGCCCGGTCTTTATTTAAAGAAATATTATTATAGTCACTACTACTTCTGATTTGATTTTTTTTTAAATTCTGTAAGGGCGCACAAGACGAACGAAAAACAAAACACAAAACTGGACGAGCTCCCGCGGAAGATCTTTCTTCCATCGATTTGCTTTACTATGTGGGGTTTTGATCGCCACATACCGAAAATACGATACGAGGGAAAATTACCCAAGTGCATTGCACCTGATTGATCAGCACCTTTTTTGGGTGATCGGAAATGCTCAAATTGCATTTTCTTTGTTTTTACCTTCTTTCTTTTCCAAAAAGAAACGTTTAGTGGGCGATTTATTTTATTGAGTTTCTCGCGATTGATTTCCGCTTGGACTCAGTTTACTAACTTTACTTTGCAAGAATTTATTATAATAAAAAAAAATGTGTTTTTCCTGTGTATTTGGATAAGAAGTTCATTTACTTTAATTAAATTATTTTTCCAGGGACTGGGTTTGGGATGTATCTGACTATTGATGATTACATATGCCCTGTTGCCCTAGATATACGAAGTTAGAATTTTGCAAATGAGGAAGAATATTATAGCCGTTACAGGGTGAATCGTAGTTTGTAGTAACGTGATTAGATTTAGTCATAGGGACTTGTAAAGTATCTACTATCTTGTCTTGTAGTACTGAGATCATATCAGTCCTGTCTTCCTGTAAGTTAATATACAAATCTTCAAAACTATTGAATGTCCCATCTAGAAAATAATCCGCTTTATAAAGCTCTTTATTTTTTGCCGGGAACGCGATTAACTGAGTATTATTTCTCCTAAACTCCTCCCAGCCATTCATCGAGGACTCAAATACGACCAGTAAAATGTCCGATAGTTTTTATAATAGTGGGAGTCGTGCCTAAATTATTTTGAAATCTTGCTAATCGTTCGAGCAGCGATTGCTATTCTTGCAACAGAGCGTCACTCTTTTTGTTAATGCAGCGGGTTAGACCGATTGATTAATAAATGTCCGTGTAATGAATTAAAATTGATAATAGGAAATGGTCAATCAGGTTATGACTACGAATGGAAATATTTCGCATACGCACATCTATGTCAATATTGTCCGTCACTAAATCACAGCTGCCTGCATAAATTGGAAAATACGGACATCGATTTGTTTATTTATACTAAGAAACATAATGACGTAGGTACAGGTATTTGTTAATGAGACAAAAATATTTGAATTCGACCTTTACTCTTCATCGTTTGACTAATTTAATAATAATTTAATAATAATAATTAACCAAAATCGTTGCATATGATTTGCAAAATTAAATTGTTTGAAAACATAGATCATTTTATTCACTCAATATATGCTGTGTAATTGTTATTTTAAATGGCGAAATGTCTGAAAAGATTTATTTTGTTCATTTATATTATAACACTTATATATATGTGTATTATTATAAAATTTATATTATTATAAAATGAAATTAAAAATTTATATAATTTCTTCTTCTTTATCTGTTGGTTTCAGAGTTGGAACTGTGGACTGCACTGAGTGGGAGGTGGAGTTCCTTCCCTCCTGGCTCGACCTTATGAGGTATAACGCCAAATAGTATAACAAATTATTGGTGAGGATGATATTTAGCTGGTTTATAGTTGTATGCTGTGTCGACTAGAGTGGGAGTCAAGTTAGTGGGTGTTGAAAGTTATGGAAGGCGGGATATAGGTAGGGAAAGAGTAGATGTATTGTTGGGTGAGGAGTGGAATGGCCAATAAGGTGGTCTGTTTGCAGGAGTAATGTGTCAACATCAGGTCAACAGGCTAGAAGTCCAGCCTCACTGGCATATTTGACAATCTGCTTGAGATTGTCTTGGCTGATTGGAATTAATACTTCTGCTATCGTGGTTGAATTCATTAGTATGTCGAATTTACTTCTCGTGTTGTCCAACATTTTACAACTGATTAGACTATGTTCGATGGTGTTTGGCACGCCAGATTCAAGGCACATAACTAGGTCAGATTTAGCTATAATTATAAGTTTACCATCATAGTTGTGCCCGGAAAAGAGAATATTTAGGAATCTGTTTTCCTTAGCGGATAGGAACCATTCATGCCAGGGGGTATATGGGGGATGAGAAAATTTGTTGCAAAAAAGGTACTCTTGTTAAGGCTTCTGGACGAGAACCCGTCGTGCCAGGCAAATTGTAATTTTTCTTCAATCATGGAAAGTGCTTATCGCAGCCAGCTATTGGCTAATCAGCAAAACAACCGACAGTTGCAGAAGAATACCATGCGAGGTTATTGTTTAGAAATTGCTGATTATTTCACTGTAATGCCTCGGGCTGCTGGAAGAATTTTCCGTATATTGGGCCATAACACTTATTGACTTTTTTGCTATTGCTCCACCAATTTCTTTGGCCGTAAATAGAGTTATTCGGTAGTCCGGAGGCAGTTCGTTTGCAAGGGTATAAATAATGTGTACTGGGGTGGTGGGCGACAGCCCTAGGCAATTCCTGAGGCACGCGTTGGAGAAGGTTGTGAGCCTTTTATCAATGTATTTTGGACGTGTAGCCATTAAGGTTCTCGCGAATTCCAGTTTTGGTCTGATGACTGATCTATATAGCTTTAGCGCTAGGTTAGGATGTACAGGGTTGGCTCTGGAGGTAAGCAGTTTCAGCATGTTCACTTGTAGGTTTGCAGATTTCGTTGCATGTAGGAGTTGTTGTTTCAGTCTTAGGTTTGAGGTGAAGAACCTGCCTATGAATTTTAGTTCGGAGGCTATTGGTATTCTTACGTTCATGATGGAAACTGAATCCGCAGACCAGCTCTAAAGTGGATTGGGACTATAGATACTTTAGTGGGATTTATCGATAAGTGTAAGGCACTTGCGAAGTGTGTGAACCGCAGTGTCGCAATTATCAGGGCATACAGAGATGATTTATGTGTGGAGCCTGAACCTACAAACATGAAGTCGTTGGCAAATTGGAAAATCTTCGCAAGAGTTTCTGATGCCTCGTGAAGCTTGGTGGTGTATAAGTTGAAGAGAATTGGGCTAATGACACTGTCTTAAGATAGTCCATCATTTAACACAGTTTGGGAGGCGCCTAGTTTTACCCTTCTAGAGTTCAGAGAGCTCTCGATCCATATGACAATATCAAGGGGCATTTTCATTCCCACAAGAATTTTGGTGAGTTTGTCTACAGCCACAGTATTGTAGGCAGACTGGATGTCGATACAAAGTAATGCTGACTTGAGTCCATTCGATTAGTTGAAAGCAATTTCGTTTAAGATTTGATTGAGACATTTGTTGACAGATTTGCCCTTGGTGTAGGCAAAAGACTTATCTGGCAGTATGTTGAGTTATGACACCACTTTGTTTAGTCTCTTCGTGATACCGCCATTTATACATTTAGTCGCTGTAAGAATGAGATTGATTGGTCTGTATGAGTTTATATTATGTCTTGGCTTGTTTTTCCTTAATAAGGGGACAACTTTTATAATCTTCAGTTGCCCAGGGAGTGAATTTTGAAGCCAATAACTGTTTAGGACATCCAGATAGGATTGATGAGCTGCTGGATTTAGGTTCTTTATGTTAAAAAAGGGGATACCATCAACTCCAGGAGCGGAGAAGTTTGATTTGTTTTTAGCGAGAGCTTAAGCTCGGTGAGTTTAATAGGAAGTCTGGGGAATGTGCTAGCCACTAGGGGTGTCACAGTGCTTGTGCTATCAGATTTAGTATTGAGTGCTAGCATGCTCAAAAAAGGTGCCGATTTAGCGTCGTCACAGTGGGTGTTTCAGTCTGTTGACCTGAATTTAGAACATTTGTTTTTTATTGAGTTAAAGAAGGATCTAGAGTCAGAGGTTTCCAACTTCTCAACATAGACATATCAGTAGCTTTAGCCTTCTCGACTTCTTTTTTAAGTTTGATTTTGATGGCTCTGAACTTGCTTGAATTGGCCGTTGATGTCGTCTTTACACATTCCGAGAAAACTCTACTCTTCATCTCAAAAAGCTTGCTAATTGTCTCTTTCCACCACGCTTTGGGCGAAAAGTTTGAATGGGGCGATTGAAAAGTGTTCGCTTTAATAATGTCCTATATTTTGAAAAAAATCTCAGTACTGGGTTCCAGGTTGTTTGTGTCAGCAATAATTTTACTGCGATTTTGGTGAGGTCTGGTGCGATGTGTTTTTAGGTTACCGTCAATTTTGTGGGACACGGGTAGGTGGTGCCAAGAACCAATTTGCAGTTGCAGCGTACTGGCTCTAACCGTTGTTATGTGTTGTTTTCACTGAAAGTACTGAACAGCCTGATCCTGCCGAGATATTTTCTTACTTTCAGAATACGCAACCGTGCCTGAAGCGAGCTATGGACCCGATAGAAGATTGTTACCTGCGCTACAAGTCCCACGAGCCGAGCTCACGTACATCCATAGCATGCCACTAAGTTGGCATTACAATAGGAACAAACACGCACACACCCACAACACGCAACTGAAACATGTTTACCAAGCTACACGGGAAGCAAAGTTTAGCTTGGAAAATTTATGCAAATAGGTTTCTTAGGATAAGTAGGCATATTGTATCATTCTCTTATATTTTTCATATAGATAAATTTTAGATTTCTGTAACTTCTCTTCCGTCAACATTGTCGACACTGATAATTAGTCTTACACACCATTCAATTCCAACTTTTTGAATGGATAATTTCTTTTGTCCCCATCAACCACGGCAGTCCACAATCAGCATCGGGACAATATTTAATTCGAAAATGTGTAAAAGTTTAAGTTCGATCCAGCCCTCACTAAACATAAATAAGTGCGAATACATAATAAGACAAGTTATCAGCAATTATAATTGACCGACCTCATAAGGATAAACTAGTACTCGCTGCGCTTCACAAGTTTCCGAATTGAGAAACAGATTGCAAAGCAAACCAATGTGGACGGGCGTTAATAAGTTTCGTTAAGAAACTTATATATCGAAACCTTGTCCGAATTTGGTGCATAAAAAGAAATAAAGTGGCGACACTGTTTTTCCGGCGGGGCATTAAGTCAGAGTTGAGTCGGTTGTCAAGATCGAGGAACGGAGAAATAAAGAAAAGGTCGATCGGAAAGAAAAGAAAATAATAAGATAAAAAAACAAAATTAAAGAAAGAAGTGTAGGCGCTTATTTAGCACTCGTGAGTGAGTTCTGGATCAAGAACCAAAAAGAAACGGGAAAGGAAAAGGCTAAACAGGATCCTTTTTTTTAAAGGAGCCACGTGTTGATTGTGGAGGCAGGTAGATGGTATTTCTATTTTCTTTTTTTTTTGTGGTTAGAATTACATATTTAGTAGAATAGATTTGATACTGGTATTCGTAACGAAATTTATATTCTAAAATTGAATTATAATGTTATATTTAAACGGAAAATACGGTTGATTTAGGTTTGGTCATACCCATATTTATTTTCGAGAGTACATACATATATATTGAAGTGCAATAAATAAACAGAAATTTGGTAATTACATTGTGTGTGAAGTAATTTTGGTCGAAGAGGGAGTTTTCGTGGTTTCCCCCAAAAACAAAAAAAACTACGTGGCGCCCAAGAAATGGTTCTGTACTACATCGGTGAATACTGTGCTCAGTATCGTATGTCCTGTTAACTCACGCTCCAGTCAAGGGGACCCATACCCAATCCTCCAAGAACTAGCCGCGCTCGCGCAATTAACGGGCGTGACAAGTTTGGCGCCCAACGTGGGGCCTAATTTAATCGAAGTTTACAAACTATAGACCGCAAATTTTATATGTTTTCAGTATTAATATAATCCTACGATTTAGTTTTGAAATATAAATTTTGGTTTTATGTAAATTTACGTAAATATTGGTGGAACAATTACATAGTGTACATAACGGGTACCTCAGGTACCGCTTTATGAGCTACGGGACTCACACATTTTTTTTCCTTGGGAATGCGAGAACACGTATCACATATTCGTAGCGCACGTTTTATTGCGGTCAGTATAAATTTTGGGTTTACATTGTTCGAGGAAATTTTGTTTGAAATTCGTAAAGTGAGGTGTAGTCAAAGGAGAACTTTCCGTAATTTTGGCTATCCCCAGTTCATAAAATTCAAATTGTTTCATTAAACGTTACAGTTAAATTTTTCAAGCTTTTAATTGGTCGCGCATAGGCCCGGATATTTTATTTTCCATTCAACAACTCTGTGCTTGTATATTCTGTATATTATTTGCGTTACGTGACAAAAAAAAAAGGATTATTTTTCTTGAATATATTTGCTTTACTTTTATAGGTTTATATAATTACATATTGACACATTTTAAATTCCTAGCATAATGCTCATCTTAGTATGAAGTGGGGAAGTGTATCCGTAATTTGAATTATTATGAGGAATGCACATGAAGTTCCAACGCGCATTTTAAAATAGTAATTAGTCCAATCAGAATCTACTGGATGGAATGGGATTTGAGGTAATATTTAGCAACGGCATTACTGTGGTGAAAATAAGTATCCAGTCGTGTAAATTATTTCACTGATAGCATAATATATTTCATAAGGGAATGAACTTCACCCAGTTTTTTCAATTTAGTTTTAAAGATCCATATCAATCCACGTGAATAATAAATTTTAGTAGCTATTGGGAAATAAAAGGTGGGAAGAAAAATAATTTTCCTTTACCGGCATTAAATAATTTTGTATTTTTGGTTGTGGTATTCCGTGTTAAGTAGTACTGTGTATAAAAGATCATATAGTAACAGAATCTGTTATGAGCGGTAGAACAGTTCTTCAGGCGCAGGAAATCAAATACGGCGGTCACATTTTCAGAATATGGATATATACATACAGTTATAGCTTATGTGAAACTATAAAAGCGTGGTCTTGAATGTTTCTTGATCTTTTCTTTTTAATTTTATAGAATTAATAAAGTGGGAAATAAGACCGAATCCTATCTAATTTAAATTCATCTAATCTACTGTGTGCCGGTAAGTGCCACAGTTCAAAAGGTTACAGAAAATAATTTCCGCGGATTTGGAGAGTGAGAGAAAAGAAAATTATTCACAGAAAGAGCAAGCGTATCACAGACACAATCTTCAATTTCAATTCGAGGTAAATTAAATATTAATTGTTTTCGATAATTTTAAAATTCATTGTTTGCGATAATTTAGCCAGTACGTATATAATCAGGTGGTAGTAACAGATTTCGGATTACTGTTAAAGAATCGGTTGTGTACGCTACATCATTGGGTCTTGAAACCTAGAAATATGTGTGTCGGATTGATTAGATAGTAGAGAGGCGGAAGATAAAAGCTTGTACCGGCGTGTCCTTATCAAGTACCTTTTTCCAGAAGACAAGCTTACTACGATAAATCATTGCATTTCTGAACGTCCGATTCCAGTACTTCTACTGGGAAAAAAAAATTATATTGTGGGGGAAAAACTAGATAATCCGAACGCCGTGTAAATAGGAATATAAAGGTTGTGGTGGCAAATACGGACGCTCGCGTATGTACATTCAAACCGATGCCGTCGTCACGTCCCCATTTAGCGAAGATAATACGGCTCTTTCCGAATTATTGGTTCTACCAGTCTCAAGACGAACAGGCTGATTCAGTTATTTCTTTTATTTTTCTTTTCCATTACATAAGCAAAATTTGTATACGTTAATATTTAGCCTTAAGTCCTTTATAGGAAATTGTAGAAATCTGTGGAAATACACGCTCCCCGAACTATAGTTCCGTTTAGCAATATCCAAGTTCGCTCGTGAATAAGGGGATTTTCCATCTGAAGCTCCTCGAACCAAGATCCTTTAAGATTTCAGGATCAGATCAGATACATTGGCATAAAAAAAAAAACTACACTATACATTTGCTTCTTTCAATTGGGTTTTGATTACGTACGAGGCTCGGATCTTGTGGTATATTGACGCTGTGGCTAGCAGTAAATCATACACTTCGAATTATTTTCACAATCTTTGTTAGGCTTTTATTGGGAGAAGTTTCGATATTAGGCAACTGTTTGGTTTTTGCTAGCTATCACCGGTCTCAGGCAATACACAGAGAATATTTGCAGTTGTCTTAGCATCGGACGGCAACCTTCTTGATTCAAGAAACTTCAACAGACTTTTTTTGCTTCATCTATAACCTTGAGTAAAACGAGCTAAAATGGAGGTGAATCGGTTGAGTCAAGAAGAATTGAGCTACGAAATCCTAGCTCGCGGATTGAAGACAGGTTCAGTGGATGAAATGAGGAAGGTCTTACGTGGTGCGATTAAAAGTGAAAAAAATGGCTCTAGCTTTCCGTCAGCTGTGTATCCATACACGTTCGCAGAGGACATAGATGCTGTTGAGGGAAAAATTCGGGAAATTATAGGCTTGTTGGAAAAGTTCGATGGCAGTTCAACGTTGAGTGAATATAAAAAGATCCAAACTAAAATTGTGTGGGCCTTGGGTAGGCTTAAGAGATGCCCAGCTAGAAATATCGAAGAAGTTGAGAAGAGGAAGGCTTTAAATAACGAAATAGTCTCGGCTTTGGGTTCGCTGGATATTACAGCCGAAGATAACGATCCACCTGATGAGTCTTCTGGCTCAGAAAGTGACCGAGCTTCATCTATGCATAGTTCGACTATGCGAGTTCCAATTTATAAATGGGGGATAAAATTTTCGGGTGAAAAGGGGCAATCAATCAATTCTTTTCTAGAACGGGTAACTGAATTAAGCGAAGCTCATGGGGTTTCGAAACAGACACTGTTTAGGTCAGCCTTAGACTTATTTTCTGACCGGGCTCTTATTTGGTACAGGGCTTACAAACACCAATTTGAATCATGGAATGACCTTATTAAAGAACTACGCTTAGAATTCTTACCACCAGATTACGATGATCGCCTCTTAGAGGAGATTAAGCGACGCACCCAAGGCCATAACGAGTCAATGGGAACTTATGTGGCGGTCATGTCCAGTTTATACTCTCGTCTCTCTCAACCATTGGAAGAGGCTGAGCGATTGCGCATACTAAAAAGGAATATGAACCCTTTCTACCAAAGTCAGCTTGGCTTAAGCGAAGTTGTATCCATTAAACATTTAATTGATAAAGGTAGGAAACTGGAATCAGTCAGAGCTTCGGTAGAGGCTTTTATTGCCCCACCTTCTCGACGGAATGGTAGTTTATTAGAACCAGATCTAGCATATGTGGCTCAAAACGAACACCAAGTCTCATCAGCCCAAAATAGGAATAGCCAGCCCTCGTTTCAGTGCTCATATTGTAAAAAGAACGGTCATACCATGCAATTTTGCAAGCAAAGGCGAAAATGTTATGGATGTGGCGCCGAAGGAGTCATAAGAGCAACGTGTATGCGTTGCAGGAATAGACCAGGGAATAGTAGGGCAATTGATAAGGGTCCAACTGGTACACGAGGCCCTTTCCAAGAGAGAGGTCCACGTCCTTCGACTTCGAGGAATGAAGCCAATACCGAACTTGCCAGAACTAATAGTATGGGAAACGGGAACAGAGTTCAGCCATAGGTGGCGAGTTGGGCTCTGACGTACACATGGAAGCCGCAGGTGACAACAATTCAATAGATCACGGACCAGAGACTTGCGCTAGGGGAACTGAATTGTTAACAGCTACGCTGGACTATGTGCTTTCACAAGTTAACAACGATAGCCGACCCTACCTAAAAATTTCGGTTTTTCACACAAATCTTTTTGGGCTTCTTGACTCGGGGGCATCTCGCACCATACTTGGTGGATCAGGATGGAGGTTGCTTGCAGGCTTAGGATTAGTAGTTAAGGAGGCCGATGTAAATTCCGTAACGCTGGCGGATGGGAAGATGATTGATGTCCTTGGAACTGTGCAGTTACCAATAGAATTACAGAATCATTTAAAGGTTTTCGACCTCCTGGTGATTCCATCTTTACCTAACTGTATTATTCTGGGCTCAGACTTCTGGAGAGAGATGGGTATAGTTGTCGATTTACGTAAAAATTTGTGGGAGTTTTCGAAAGAAATGGGGCCCAATTTTTTATGTTCATTAGAGGGGAAAACGAACCTGTCGTCGGATCAAAAATATCAACTGGAAGCACTATTAAGGGACAACGAAAGCAAAATGGGTAAAGGCTTGGGCTGTTGTACAGAGGTTCAACACGTTATTGTAACGGATTCGCCACCCATTAAACAACGTTATTACCCGGTGTCACCAGCAATGCAGAAAATTATCAATGCGGAGTTGGATAATATGCTCGAGTTAGGCATTGTAGACCCTTCAAACAGTCCCTGGTCGTCTCCTATCGTTATGGTTAAAAAGAAGGACGGCACATATAGGTTTTGTATAGATTACCGTAAAATTAATAAAGTGACAAAAAAAGATGCGTATCCGATCCCGTATGTTTCGGCAACTTTGGATAAACTTAGGGATGCCAAATACATGTCCTCCTTGGATATTAAATCTGCATTTTGGCAAATACCTATGGCGGATAATTCAAAACAATTCACTGCATTTACCGTACCGGGTCGTGGCCTTTTCCAATTTTATCGATTACCATTTGGACTATCAAATTCACCAGCCACATGGCAAAGGCTTATCGACCGAATTTTATCGGGACCACTAGAAAGCCATGTCTTTGTATATTTGGACGATATAATTATGGTAACTCAGACTTTTGAGGATCATTTAAAGGTACTTAGCGAAGTTCTAGGAAGATTGCACCAGGCTGGCCTGATAATAAATTATGAAAAGAGTGAGTTTTGCCGACCGGAACTGAAGTATTTAGGGTATGTGGTGGGAGAAAATGGCTTGCAGGTAGATCCCGATAAAGTAAGATGCATCCTAGATCTAAAAAGTCCGAAGACGATTAAGGAAGTGCGCAGCTTTATTGCAATGGTGGCCTGGTATAGACGCTTCGTCCCAAATCTTTCAACACTGATTGCGCCTCTCACCAAACTTCTAAAAAAGGGGAAGAAGTTTCAATGGGACAAAGACTGCGATGTAGCGTTTCAAGAAATAAAAGAGAAATTAGTTAGTGCTCCTATTCTGTCTTGCCCTGATTTTGAAAAACCATTCGTTGTACACACGGATGCTTCTGGATATGCCATCGGGGCAGTCCTTACTCAGAATCAAAGTGATGGAGATAAAATCATAGCGTACCTAAGCAGATCTTTAAATCGATGTGAGAGAAATTACTCCACAACAGAGCGAGAATGCTTGGCTGTTCTATGGGCCGTGGACAAGTTGCGTCCTTACTTAGAAGGAACCAAATTTACTGTCATTACAGACCATGCTTCCTTAGTTTGGTTAAGCAATCTAAAAGATCCCACAGGTAGACTTGGGAGATGGGCCGTCAAAATGCAACAATATGACTTCGATGTCGTACATCGGAAAGGAAAGGAACACCTCCTACCGGATTGGTTGTCTCGTTCGGTGCCACTAGTCAATTCAAGAGATACTGGAGATTCAGTAGACAAATGGTACGGTGGGATATTGCAGAGGGTGCAGGAGCAACCAGAAAAATATCCGGACTGGAAAATCGAAAATGGTATCCTTTTTAAGCATCGTATGGTAAAGTACCCATCACTTGCACTGGATTCGGATTATTGGCGTGAAGTGGTCCCTAAAAACAAACGAAAAAGGTTAATATTTCAAGCGCATGATGTTGCGACTTCTGGGCACGTTGGTGTACGTAAAACACTGGATCGTTTGGCACAAAACTTTTATTGGCCTAAAATGGAAGCTGATATTGCAAGGTACGTCAAAGGGTGTAGAATTTGTCAAACTGTCAAGCCGCAGTTAAAGAAGCCAGCAGGGCTTATGGCTCAACGCAAACATGCGAATTATCCCTGGGAGGTCATCAGCCTTGACTTCATCGGACCGTTACCTCGCTCAAAGCGGGGCTTCTCCTACATCCTAACAATCGTAGATGAGTTTAGTAAATTTCCTCTTTTTTTCCCTTTGCGTTCTGCTACCAGTAAAGTTTTATGTGAAAGTATAGAAAATTATGTTATCTTGCTATTTGGGGCACCTAAGAACATAATCTGCGACAATGGGGTTCAGTTTAAAAGTAAAGATTTTCAGAATCTCTGCAACTCTTATGGGATAAATCTAAAGCATACGGCGTTTTACCACCCTCAAGCGAACCCGGCTGAACGGACAAACCAGGTCGTCAAGACGATGCTAAGGGCATACGTTTCGGAGAACCACCGAGAGTGGGATAGTCACCTACCTAAGGTAGCTTGCGCGATCCGAACTTCTACCCATGAAGCAACCAAGCTAACGCCTTACTTCGTTAATTTCGGCCGGGAGATGATAGTACAGAGGAATATTGTAAGAGAAATGGGTAAAAATCCTCCCTTGGATGCCACTGCGCACAGTCAAGGTTTAGAGCAAATTAGAGCGGACGTGATAGAGCGACTAAAAAAGGCATCAGACATTGGTAGAAAATCGTACAACCTTCGTAGGCGGGACGAACAATTCCTCCCTAATGACTCGGTTTGGCGGCGGAAGTACGTACTATCCGATGCGAGTAAGTACTTCAGTTCGAAATTAGCCCCCAAGTATGTGGGCCCTTTTAAGGTAATCCGGAAAGTTTCCCCCTGGACGTACGAACTGGGAGGTGAAGATGGGAAATTAAGAGGGGTTTGGCATGCGAAAGACCTTCGTCTTTTGCGCCAGAACTCCCTAATGATTAGGGTCTCTGTGGCCCGGTATTGAGGTCATTAGGTTTTAACTTTTATTAGAAACTATTAAACTGGCCAATTATGAGCGAGAGTTAGACCGCTCGGTAAGAAAATTACGTGGGACCTAAGTATACGGTCGTGCACAACGAGATGCAATATTGCTCAGGTTTATAATGTATTCAACACATGGCCTAGAGGCGACTAAGTAGTATTTAGTTATATGCGTTACCAGTATAGCGTAGGGGTCCCGTGCTGGTGGACGTCTTAGAGTCCGAGTATCATTCGGTAACTAGGATATCATAAACACAGGAACAACCTCACAAGTATTCCACTGGAATTGGAATTTAATTTATTTAATCTGTAATTATTTAGCGGATTTTAAGGGTGTATTAATATCAGATGTAAGCATCAATAGTATTCATCATTCGATATTTGGGTATCAGTTATACTTTTCTTTTAATTTCATGTGTTTCTGCACTGTATTGATTTTTTTTATTTTACATTATTCCAGTGATTTTGTGTGATATTCTCTAATAGGACTACCCACGATTACATCTCGAATTCTTTTCCTTGAACAATTGTCTACCTTTTTTTTTTTATAACGCGGGGATCCCTTAGTATTAGGGGCAGGAAATAATATACTGAACAACAGGTGTTACTATAATATACCCTTTTGGATTTTGCGTGGTAGGTTAACAAATCTTAGGAAACGAAATCGAACGAAATCTTTTTTGTATAAGTTGGATAAACATTTGATGTGTGTACTGTAATTATGTTGTCCTTGTGGTGTTGGGAAAAGATTTTGGTCTATACCACCAAAATCTTTTTGAAAGATGGGGAGAGAATGTTATGTGTTGTTTTCACTGAAAGTACTGAACAGCCTGATCCTGCCGAGATATTTTCTTACTTTCAGAATACGGAACCGTGCCTGAAGCGAGCTATGGACTAGATAGAAGATTGTTACCTGCCCTACAAGTCCCACGAGCCGAGCTCACGTACATCCATAGCATGCCACTAAGTTGGCATTACAATAGGAACAAACACGCACACACCCACAACACGCAACTGAAACATCTTTACCAAGCTACACGGGAAGCAAAATTTAGCTTGGAAAATTTATGCAAATAGGTTTCTTAGGATAAGTAGGCATATTGTATCATTCTCTTATATTTTTCATATAGATAAATTTTAGGTTTCTGTAACTTCTCTTCCGTCAACATTGTCGACACTGATAATTAGTCTTACATACCATTCAATTCCAACTTTTTGAATGGATAATTTCTTTTGTCCCCATCAACCACGGCAGTCCACAATCAGCATCGGGACAATATTTAATTCGAAAATGTGTAAAAGTTTAAGTTCGATCCAGCCCTTACTAAATATAAATAAGTGCGAATACATAATAAGACAAGTTATCAGCAATTATAATTGACCGACCTCATAAGAATAAACTAGTACTCGCTGCGCTTCACAAGTTTCCGAATTGAGAAACAGATTGCAAAGCAAACCAATGTGGACGGGCGTTAATAAGTTTCGTTAAGAAAC
This sequence comes from Dioctria rufipes, assembly GCA_963924295.1. Taxonomy (NCBI): domain Eukaryota; kingdom Metazoa; phylum Arthropoda; class Insecta; order Diptera; family Asilidae; genus Dioctria; species Dioctria rufipes. The sequence goes on from CAWUPM010001252.1 coordinate 191,398, forward strand.
TTATATATCGAAACCTTGTCCGAATTTGGTGCATAAAAAGAAATAGAGTGGCGACACTGTTTTTCCGGCGGGGCATTAAGTCAGAGTTGAGTCGGTTGTCAAGATCGAGGAACGGAGAAATAAAGAAAAGGTCGATCGGAAAGAAAAGAAAATAAGACGATAAAAAAACAAAATTAAAGAAAGAAGTGTAGGCGCTTATTTAGCACTCGTGAGTGAGTTCTGGATCAAGGACCAAAAAGAAACGGGAAAGGAAAAGGCTAAACAGGATCCTTTTTTTTAAAGGTAGATGGTATTTCTATTTTCTTTTTTTTGTGGTTAGAATTACATCTTTAGTAGAATAGATTTGATACTGGTATTCGTAACGAAATTTATATTCTAAAATTGAATTATAATGTTATATTTAAACGGAAAATACGGGATTTAGGTTTGGTCATACCCATATTTATTTTCGAGAGTACATACATATATATTGAAGTGCAATAAATAAACAGAAATTTGGTAATTACATTGTGTGTGAAGTAATTTTGGTCGAAGAGGGAGTTTTCGTGGTTTCCCCCAAAAACAAAAAAAAACTACGTGGCGCCCAAGAAATGGTTCTGTACTACATCGGTGAATACTGTGCTCAGTATCGTATGTCCTGTTAACTCACGCTCCAGTCAAGGGGACCCATACCCAATCCTCCAAGAACTAGCCGCGCTCGCGCAATTAACGGGCGTGACACCGTGTTATGTGGTAGCGATGTGAGGGACAGATCGATTACCGAGCCCGAGGGCATAGAGTTTAGGTTTGCAAAGAAAGTAGGAATGTTTGGGTTTGTGATTGAGAGTTTGCAGAGTAGAAGGGCGTTTTTGAGAACACGGCCTTTTGCTGTTGTTAGGCCATGTGTTTTGATGAGCGGTTCCCAAGATGGATCTCTGGCGTTGAAGTCGCCATACAGGATAACCTATGAAAAACCCGACAGAAAAGTGAATCATTGTTTGTCCCGTTTAGGATTTGTAAGCATCTGTGTTTTTTTCGAGAAATTGTAATTTTTTCTTAAGAAGGGAGATGATATCATTGGTTGGGTGGTTGTCGTTTTTTGATTTTAGGACTTTGCTGATCCAGGAAAGGAGACTTTCCATTTCGGTGGGTTTTTGTCACGTTGGAATACGATCTTTTCGTTAGAACCTTGTTGGTTTCTATTTCTGGAAATCTTGCTCTTTTAGAGGATGTCAGAGGGGGAAAAGAGAAATTGTCCGTTAAATTTCTGAGGATATCGAACCTGTTGGTTGTGGACATGTGTGGGCGATCATGGGTAGACTGAGTGATCAGAGCCCTTGCTGTATTTCGGTTAATACTTCTGACGGCCATGAGTCTCAGCACATCTGACTTTAAAGTTTTGGTTGGACAGTTCTGTGATTCAGCTCTGTGGTTGCCTTTGCAATTAATGCAGAGCAGGGTGGATTTGCAGTTGTCTTGACAATTTTGCAGTGAGCAGTTTGGACAAGCTGATTTGGTGGCTTTACATTGTAGTTCTCTGTAACCCCATCTGAGACATTTTGTACAGAGTCTGGAGTTCGGCATGTAGTAATCTACCCGTTCTTTGGGAATCGTGTTTGCCTTGAAGGAGAGCTTGACTATACATACTAATGTGGATTAAATGGTTTTCAGCAATCTTCTCTTTGAATCTCTCCGCCACTATAACGAGGACTGGAGACGAGATGTTATTGATTAATTCCTCGTCAGTGATGTCAAGAGGTACAGCCTTTATGATGCCCTGTTTCCGTGCGTATGAGGCTGGGTGAAGGAATTGAGTTGGTGTTTGGATAGGTCAGAGGACGCTAGTTTATTTGCATTTTCAACATTTTCGAAAAATACTTCTACAGCATTGATGGCTTATTGTTTGATATTCGTGAAACCTGTTATATTGTTTTTTTTTAACAGTGCGCCCATGCCTATGTCACTGAGGTGCTTTTGATTTTTATCACGGTCATTGTTGGTTCTGGTTACTGGTACCCAAAAAGGGCCTTTATCAGATATATCGTAGAGTATAGTCTGTGGGATTGTAGACTTTGTCGTAGAGTTTGGCCTGGCTGGTTCAGGGGTTTGTGGGGTAGCCGTGGGGTTGCTGGCGATTGTGGAAAATTTGAAAGAAGTATTTGAATTATTTCCAAAGTCGATAGCTTTGTAGGAAGGAGTTCACAATATTAGGTCTTTTGCTTTCTTAGAGTTTGTGTGGTTTTCTGGCAGTTTACGGCATTCTATGATTGATGAACCGGGTAAGGTATTTGATTCTGCTTGTATGGTACAAGAGATGGTTGAGGGAGGCCTTGTGGTTGACCCCCGGGGTCAACATTCATTGCCTCATCTTCCTCACCTTCCATGGTTAGTCCTGAAGTAATTAGCGGGGGATGTCTACGGTAGCGTGCCAAATGTCAAAGAATATATTTGTATTTCCTGATTTAAATTCACTTTAATTAATTAACTGCACTCACCCAAGTAAAATGCCAAATTTTCAATGGACGTAGTGTTATAGACAACGTCCACGAAATTTGGGAAAAAGTCTCTCCCTTTGGTTTTTTTGTTGTTGTTTTGATTCACTGGGGTACTTGTGTTGATGGTTTTAAGTAAGCTAATTACACCGCATCAGATTACTTATGAATTATTTCACTCCAATTTCTTTTTGACTTTTTATTTCTTTTCTTTTTGACTTTTTATTTCTCTTTATTGTGAAAGAAAAATTCTAATTTAATTATAGAAATTGCTGATTATTTGATTCACTTAACTTTCTTTTTATCTTTTTAATTCTCTTTATTTGAAAAAAGATATATAATTCCAAAGTATCTTAGAGAAGTGTGAAAGTTTAATCCAATACGTTTTGTCGACCGTTGCTATCATAAATTTGTTATTGGTTTGTGTAGTTGATAATCTACAAACTTTTTGTTCGCACTGTACGTTTCGCACACCCAAGCTCAAAGATTTTTAACTTTTTTTGTCGAACTGTATTTTGCATATCTTTCCTTTTTTATACCCTAGATGAAATCATAGGGGTATACTAAGTTTGTCATTCCGTTTGTAACACCTCGAAATAATGATGGTAGAGCAAAATGGATTGGACACCCATTCATAATATTAAAAGTTATTTCGATTTTTGCATGTCCGTCTGTCCGTCCGTCCGTACGTCCATCCGTCCATCCGTTCGTCCGTCCGTCCGTCCGTCCGTCCGTCTGTCCGTCCATCCGTCCGTCTGTGCGCACGATAACTCGAGAACGCGTATACTTAGACAGCTGAAATTTTGTACACGGACTTTTAAAAAAAAACGTAAAATTAAGTTCGAAAATGAGACAAATCGGGCAACTCCTTCGTGGGGTTGCCATATAAAAATTTCGTTTTCCGCTATATATTTGCACACTGCATGAGAACGCATCGACGTAGAGAGCTGAAATTTCGTACATGATGTTTTTACTATATTAGCAAATAAAATGTCAAAAATGGACTAAATCGGGCACCTCTTTCTTGGTGTTGCCATATAAAAATTTCGGTTTTTTACGTATACTTTGAAAACGATCAGTCCAAGACATTTTTATTGTACTAAAAACTTCTGCAGAATATGAAATCCTATAAAATTGGTTACAACCATTTTTTCTGTGCGACAAACTGTTCTAGAAATATATGCGAAAAACAACTTCAAAATCAATACTTGAATAGATCGGTGTCCACAAAGGTAAGGTATTGAGAGTGAGGTATTTAGAACTAGCAAAATGAAATTTAACGTAGAACAGCCTACGATTAATACAATGATAAGACTGTATTCAGACAATCTGCCAGCTAAGAACATTAATAACGACACATAGAAATAGGGTTCAAATTAGGTAAAGCTAGATTAGCTTTTTCTATTGTATGTAGGTTTTTTACAATACAAATGTTATGAGTTAATTCTAAATCATTGCACTTGATTTCTTCAATCGCATTTTTGTAATTTCCAAGAATGAGTTTTTGAGTTTGGAAATTTAAACAAAAGGCGTTAAATTAACATACAACAAGTAAAAAAGCTAGAATTGTTTAACGACCAATTTTTATGATACCCAGATGAATGTCCGTATGTAAATTTGTATGGTTACTTCTCTGTGCAAGTATGATTTTGGCAGCAGTTTTTCGCATATATTTCTAAAACTGCTCGTGGGACATTAAAAATGGTTATAAACAATTTCATAGGATTTCACTTTTCAGTACATTAAAAACGTCTAGGGTTGATCGTTTTCAAGTATATTTAAAAAACCTTAATTTTTAGATGGCAACACCAAGAAGAGGTTGCCCTATTTAGTTCATTTTTGAAATTTTATTTGTTTTTACTATGAGAACTCCATGTAGAAAATTTCAGCTCTCTATGTCGACGCGTTCTCAGGCAGTGTGCAAATATATAGTGGAAAACGATATTTTTGTATGGCACCCCCACGAAGGAGTTGCCCGATTTGTGTCAATTTCGAACTAAATTTTAGTTTTTTTTTAATGTCCGTGTGCAAAATATCAGCTCTCTAAGTATAAACGTTCTCGAGTTATCGTGCCCACAGGAAGGCAGACAGACAGACAGACAGAGAGTCAGACAGACGCACGGACGAACAGACGGACATGCAAAAATCAAAATAAGTTTTCATATTATGCGTTTGTTTCCAATCCATTTTGCTCCACCATCAATATTTCTGTGCGTTACAAACGAAATGACAAACTTAGTATATCTAGGGTATAAAAATAATATTTGTCCTATGTACAGAATTATACCCAACGAATTCACACATGAAAAAAAATTTAACGATGTAGGTCTACGAAATATTCGATTTAATTTCGGTATATATAGATAAATAAAATATTTTATTTTGACTATCAGAAGCAGGTTAACACTGGCTCAACACGTTTAATAAATTATCGGCCAACAATACATACTTCACATCACTTAGTCGGTGATAGTACTAGTATGTTAAACTAAACATAAACCAAACCCCTGATGGAAATACATGCAATGAGATTTACAACAAAAAATAAAAAAATAAAAGAAAATTAAATAGAACAAAAATTCAACAACAAAATGCTCACCAGTATTATTAACAGTAATGCACATGCGATTAATGGGTTTGTACATGCTAAAGATCTCGAGGAGCTAACATACAACAGAGGTAACCTTCTCAAATTGTGTCTACTATCACGAAAAGAGATTTTGTCCAGTAACAACGGAGAATCAATATTCGCGGTTAAGAGTTGATGCACAAAAGTTACATCGGCAACCATGCGACGCTTCTCAAACGAGTTCATATTTAAAAGTTTCAGGCGTTCCTCATAGGGTGGAATAATTAACGAATTATTTCAGGGTAGGCCTTGAGAGCAAATCTTAAAAAGTTTCTCTGAATAGACTCAATACCATCGATGTGTGTTCCGTAAAATGGAGACTAGACCTGGGTAGCGTATTCAAGAAGTGCTCTCACAAAGCAAGTGTACAAACGCAATTTTATGGCAGGATTCAAAAACTTTCGGGACCAACTTTTTATAAAGCCCAGCATGGAACTACTCTTTGATACCGTATGGTTTATACAGGAGATAAAATTTAATCTGTGATCACATTTGACAGACAGAATCAGTAGATAAGCTATGGCGCTTCTGGCGCACTGTTTTAGCTTCCAGAATTTCACGACAGATGGCGCCACCGTCGCTAGGTGGTGTAAATCCATACTAAATGTGGGTTTGTGTCTTGGATGTCCTGGTTTGTGTCTCGGATGTTGGGGATACGAGACCACTTTGGGGGATACGAGACCACTTTTAGCACTCTCCAGCATAGGGAAATAGCATAGGATTTCGATTTTGTTCCTGAAGTTCGCTTATTTTTCATCTCGAATCTTGGGGATACGAGACCACTTTGGGGGATACGAGACCACTTTTAGCTCTCTCCAGCATAGGGAAATAGCATAGGATTTCAATTTTGTTTCTGGAGTTCGCTTATTTTTCATCTCAGACTCGTAGCCTCTAAGTTTTTCATCTCGAATTTTGGGATACGAGATCACTTTCAGTTGTGAAGGGGGTGGGAAGCTTTATTGATGGATTGGGTCTTGACTGCGCCCTAGTGGCATTAGTCGGTACTACGGTTTTCTTGGATAGATATGTGGTGCGCCTAAATGTAGGCTTTTGGTTTTGAACTAATATTAGTAATAATTAAAGTTAACGGTAGGAAATTTTTGTTCATGCCAATGGATTCTAGATGGTAGGTTTGTGAGGGGGTATTATAGTATAGGATAGGGAGGGGGGGTAATGAAATATTCATCAGAAATCCCCTACGGGCTGTGGTTTTCGAGATATTAGCGTATTAATAATTCAAGTTATTTTTGTTCATGCCAATGGATTCTAGGTGGTGTAGGGTGGGAGGGGGGATGAAATTCTCATCAGAAATCCGCTACGGGCTCGCCATTTCTTGAGTAAGGTTACCTAGCGGCATTAGTCGGAACTACTAGCATGCCTTGGTTTTGCTGTTTTCTTTTATTAGCGGGGAAGTTCTAGATATCAGCATGACGTCATCTTGGTTTTTTTGTTTTCAAGTGCTGTTGTAGATATCAGCATCATTCGAATTTCACAACATGATATCACTATTAGCGGGGAGGTTCTAGATATCAGCATGACGTCATCTTGGTTTTTTTGTTTTCAAGTGCTGTTGTAGATATCAGCATCATTCGAATTTCACAACATGATATCACCTTGGCTTGATGTTTTCTTATTATTATTGGGTCCTGGGGGTGCGTGTAAAAGTAACAGTTGCTCTTTCGAGTGCAAGCACCATTTCTTTAGCAAGGTCCCCTAGCGGCATTAGTCGGTACTTACATATGTCGTTCATCTCGGGCTTGGGGATACGAGATTACTTTCAGCACTCTTCAGCCCTAGGATATTTTTTGTCCATGCCAATAGTATTAGTACTAGTGGGGTAAAATTTTCATCAGAAATCCTCTACGGGCTATGGTTCGAGATATTAGCGATCTTACCTTCTCAGGTGTAATTAATATTAGTAGCTCAAAAACAAAAAAGCAACAACAACTATAACCTAAGTTGTGGATTAAAGATTTGATGATATTAATCTGTCGGTGTTTTTTCTAAACAAGATTGCACCATATGATCATATATCTAAAAATAGATCAGGCGAAGCTGATTGGGGCGAATGTAGGTAGACATGTTCACTTAGATAAGTAATGGAAATTAGTAAATGTGTAATTTTGCTCTTCAGGTGGAATGCTTCTGATTTTATTCCTTGCATAAACAAATTCGCACAGTCCAGCAAAGTAAACAAATTCGCAGTCGAATAATGTAAACAAATTCGCATAGCAGCCGAGTAAAGTAAACAAATTGAGCGATTTATGTAAGATTCCCAATTTCTTTAACTGAAAACAACAACAACCGATATTAATCTGTGGGATATGATGTCTTAGATGAGTAGTGGAAGATATACTTTAAAATTTCTTTTGCTGAAAAAAACAACAACAACAACTATTACGTAAGTTGTGGTCTATAGGTGTCTTTTATAAACAAGAGTGATCATGTTATGATATTCGATGTGTAAAAATTGATCACGGCTGCTTGGGATGGTAAGACACATGAAATCATTAGAAGTAATGGAAATTAAAGCATTAGAAAAGGTGGCCAGGTCGCTGGTAATTTGATATCTTGCGTAAACAAATATAGCCGAGTAAAGCAGGCAAATTGAGCGATTAATGTTTTTTTTTTGTATCTAGGAGTTTGTATTGAAAAGTCTTTATGACGAATTGTTTTTTTATTTTCAATAAAATTTCTCAACCAGTCACACTGTTATGAGATTTGATTGATTCCCCGATATCATAGTTCACATGAAGCTGATAAGAATATGATAATTTTATCTTCATACCCAATAGTATGAACAGGTACATTGTTTACTTACCATTAAGTTGAGAGTGGGTTAAATTAAAAGCTTTAATAGACGAACGCTGTGTTATGATATTAATGTGGTATGATATGTTGTCTGAGGTGAGTAGTGGAAGTTGTATGGGAGCTATGAATAAGCAGTAAAATCCTAATCAGCAATCTCGCTGGATATGTGATAATTCTCCATGTCCATAGTGAAGATCGTGGTGGTAGGTTGAGAGTAGGTATTGTAAGTTATGTATTGAGTTAAAAGTTTTGCTGGATGGTATTTGACATTTATCTCCTCGAAATGGTGTTGTATGAGTATCAGGAAGGTTGAAAAAAAGTTGATAATGCTTCAAGTTCAATAGTGAACTGCGATGTTGAGAGTGGGTATTTGGAATGATATAACTCTAGTAGGATATCTTACCACAAATTACATAATATGATTAAGAAAGCTTCATGATATATATCAAAAGTGATCCCAATGGATTACATAAGGAAAGTATGTTCACTTCATCTGCAAACAACAAATTTGGCTGAAAGCGACACACGGTGTGAGCAATAATCATTTTTTTGCTTCAATTATCACTATTAAGCGACATGTGTCGCAGAAAATATATTAAGTCTAGTCTAGTCTAAAATATGTATTGTAAATAAAAATTGTATTATGGTTATAATGCCATTTATTGAAATAATTTGTTTTAATTACATTATAGTTTAAGTCTAAGGTCTTTTTTCTTTAACTCAGGAAAGCCAGGATTTCAAAAACTGATCCTTATAATGAATATTCCTTATACCTTTAGACCAACATGACTTTAGAAGGTTCCTTGTGCACCATTTTCACAAATAATATCTCTCCGTCTTTACTTTTTGCAATCTTTGTTGGAATATCCTGATTTATCGACCTGTTGGTAGGGGACAGTCGACTCGTTTTTGGATGAAAAACTTTCTTCTTTATTTCTGGAAAGCATCGATTTCATAGATGTAGACTTAGCTTTATATGAATATTCTTTACTCCTTTCTTCCGTAGGCTTTAGAAGGTTTGTAGTGTCCTTAGAACTCATGTTGAAATTATTGCGTAATTAGCTTGCCAAGAAACAGTGATCTGTTTGGGTAAAGAGCAAAATATCAACTGAAAAAACAAGTTATGAAACTACTATTTATATATATTTGACACATGGGCCTGAAGGCAGCAATTTGTCATTGACCTCTGGCGTCACCTTAATCTTTGAAACCGAAAGTGTCTGCTCTTGGGTTCACTTGGATGATGATGAGTAGTGCAAGTTGTATGGGAGATTATAATTAGCTGTGCTTCAAGTTCAATAGTGAAGACCGCGATGTGGAGAGTGGATATTTGGAATGATATAAGTCTATTAGGATATGGAAGTATTATTTATTCATCTTTAAATCTTACCATGAATGTATTAGGTTGGGAGTGGATTAAATTAAATGTTTTGACGAAAGAAGGTGGAGTTATTATATTAATATAGTATAATATGTTATCTTAGATGAGTATATTGAGAGCTGTGAGTAATATCTCACTCGGGATTTGGTCATATACTTGCCAGCTGTGGATATGTATGTATGCAACACTGAAATGAATTAATGTAATATGTTGTGTAGTGTAAAAGAAAAACTTTCATGGGCGATATGGGGATTGAATCGATGTATGTTATGCACTAGATTGGTGATATTTGTGCTTATTTGATTGAAGTAAAATAGTTTCACGGCTTCCTTACCAAGACTTAAATATATTCATAAAAACGTTGAATCGATGTCAAGAACATATTAATACTATGAGCAGAGGAAATCGTGATCATTGAAGCATGTTATGAAATTCGATATCTAAAAATAGACCACATGAAGGTTATTGGGGTGGTAAAAAAACATGAAGGCATTAGGTTGAGAATGGCTTCAATTTAAGGCTTTGGTGAAAGAAGGCGGCATCAGTCAGTTTTGGTGAGCCTCAGCGATAGGTCAAATAAAAAAAATGTCAACCGCGCTAATAAATGAAAGTTTTTCCAGTAAAAAGAGTGGTACAAAACGGCATATGGGGAGCTGCATTGGGCAGACTAAATCACCGAGATTGTTATTGAAAGCCACCAGTCGAGGTGGAGAAATTACTCAGCGTGTAAGAAAAAGTGATTTTGTAAAGTGGGAGGAAATGAGTTCAGTATTCACAGACAGAATTAGAGCTGGAATTATTGTAAATATAAACCATACAGATCCTAAGCTATTTATACATGATGCTGCTCATTTATTTATACGCCGTATTAAGAATATTTTAAAACGCCATCTCAATATTAAAGTTAATACAAAGTTGTGTGCTGATTTTGTTAAGAATATCGGTGACAATGAGGTTATAAACGATATTAAATATTTACAAGCAAGAACTGCTCCAATCAATGTGGACGATAATTTAAATGAGTGGTATAAAGTTAACATTTTGGATTCAATACTCACTCAGCTGGAGGAGTTTCAGAAAAAAGATAGTGGCTGGACATTGGAGTCCATTATACATTTAGCAGTACATATCAACAAATTTGAACAGCAGCGAGGATCTTCGTATATACCTCTACCGAAGGAGATTGCTTTAAAGCAAGCTTGCATCAATGTAAAAAATAGTGATGAAGCATGCTTCGCTTGGGCCGTAACATCAGCGCTATATCCTGCAAATGTTCACTCCGATAGGACCTCATCATATTCACATTATTCTACTGTAGTAAATTTAATTGGAATAGCATTTCCTATGACGCTTAAGCAAATTAAACAATTTGAAGACCAGAACGATATATCAATAAACGTATTCATCCTAAAGAAAGAGCGTTCCTTCAGCACTGTTCTAGTTAGACCAACGAAACATAATATGAAGCGACATGTGAATCTATTAATGATACAAAATAACTATGAGCAGGATGATGATGATGATGATGCTGCTGCTGATGATGATTATGATGATAATGATGATGACAGTACCAGGTTTCATTTCTGCTGGATTAAATACCTTTCACGGCTAGCATGGAAACAAGCTTCAAAACATAAGGCTAGATTGTATATATGCGATAGATGTTTGTTCTATTTTTATTCGGCTAAAGCAGTAGCATCACATATTCCTGAATGTGAGAAACAAAAAATTTATCTTGAATTAAGGAAGCCCAACCGTAAAATGAAATGCTAGTAGTACAACGGATACTCTACCATTGACAAACATTACTGAATTCCATCAGAGCAACAAGGAGCAGCCGCAGAAAACATATGACCTAATTCTAGTGTATTGTAAATAAAAAAAAAATGTATTACATATAGTTATAGTTCCATTTATTTAAGTAATTTGTTTTAATTGTATTATAGTCTAAGATACACATTATTGGAAAATAAAGAATATATTATAGTTATAGGTGTATTCAAATAAGGAAGCCCAACAATAGAATGACACACTAAGAATTAAATGTTAATATTTTTTTAATTTATAATAAATCGATAATGATATTTTATATATGTTATTGTTTTTATTCAATTTCCCTACTAAGTCCAGAACTCCTGAAAGTATTCTTTAATAGTATTTGTCTACTACAGAGGGCTCTTAATCGGACGGTTGAACCTTTTACCCAGAATGCTAGGTTGAGCGTGAGCGTGAGAAAACATGTTGACACGTGGGCTTGACCTTGGCCTCTGGCATCACCTTTGAAACCGGAAGGGTATTTTGTCCTTGACCTTGATCCAGAAGTGTTTGTCTTGGCGGCTATAACCTTAATCAATTACGTCACAGGGGACTCTATACAGCTTTTCAAAACAAATTTGATAACAGATAAACAGCTTTCAAACAGCTCTGATAACAGGTAAACAGCTTTTAAACAGGTCTGATAACAGGTAAACAGCTTTTAAACAGGTCTGATAACAGCTTAACAGCTTTTCAAACAGCTCTGATAACAGCTTAACAGCTTTTCAAACAGCTCTGATAACAGCTTAACAGCTTTTCAAACAGCTCTGATAACAGCTTAACAGCTTTTCAAACAGCTCTGATAACAGCATAACAGCTTTTTAAACAGGTCTGATAACAGCTTAACAGCTTTTCAAACAGCTCTGATAACAGCTTAACAGCTTTTAAGTAGGTCAAATAACAGCTAAACAGCTTTTTATACAGGTCTGATAACAGCTTAACAGCTTTTCAAACAGCTCTGATAACAGGTAAACAGCTTTTAAACAGGTCTGATAACAGCTTAACAGCTCTGATAACAGCTCTGATAACAGCTTAACAGCTTTTTAAACAGGTCTGATAATAGCTTAACAGCTTTTCAAGCAGCTCTGATAACAGCTTAACAGCTTTTAAATAGGTTAAATAACAGCTAAACAGCTTTTTATACAGGTCTGATAACAGCTTAACAGCTTTTCAAACAGCTCTGATAACAGCTTAACAGCTTTTCAAACAGCTCTGATAACAGCTTAACAGCTTTTCAAACAGCTCTGATAACAGCTTAACAGCTTTTAAATTATTATAATAAATAACACGTTTTTATCTAACCATCGATCTCGAATATATTCTGATAACTGTAGTTCGTTAAGGACTTGTCGACTCGATTTCACAAGAAGCAGTACGTCATCTAGTTGCCTGGCAGAAGTTTTCGGTTGGAAGAAGTACTCGGTTGGAGGTTCGCCTTCCCTCAGCCAGCGTGATTGATTGCGCAACACAAACTCCAAGCTGTGCTTGTAAGTTTGTGCTCCAAGTGTTTATTTATTCTATTAAAATAAAGAATCAACTCCGATTGGGAGAAGAGCTGCCATCCGATATACTTTGGACAACAAACTGGAAGCTTGATACCCAGTTCGGTTGAAACTCGTTTCGATAAAGGATCGAATTTGGAGCTTACCAACATCCCACCGTTGACTAAGAAAAGGAAGTCAGCTTTCCTCTCTTGCCAATCGTGCCAGAATTCAATGAACTCATTGATGAACTGCTTGCTCTGAGTTGATGAATAGCCAGTACGCAGTTCTCCTTCAACTGGAGTGATGGTTGCCCCTACAAGAAGATGATCACGACCGGACACAATTCATGAGTGAAGCCAACGAAATGTTCTAGTATTCCAGGGGGGACGTGAAGTCTATCAATTCTCGAGCCCGCGAGACTTCCATGGATATTTCGCGAGACCCTCGTGTATGATCTAGTCATAGGATGCATCAAACGACAGATATCCATAAGTCTGAAAACACTAACAAAATTCCTCAGTCGAGCAGCATTGAGCTGTTAAGCTGTTATCAGACCTGTATAAAAAGCTGTTTAGCTGTTATTTGACCTATTTAAAAGCTGTTAAGCTGTTATCAGAGCTGTTTGAAAAGCTGTTAAGCTGTTATCAGACCTGTTTAAAAAGCTGTTAAGCTGTTATCAGAGCTGTTATCAGAGCTGTTTAGCTGTTATCAGACCTGTTTAAAAGCTGCTTACCTGTTATAAGAGCTGTTTGAAAAGCTGTTAAGCTGTTATCAGACCTGTTTAAAAGCTGTTAAGCTGTTATCAGAGCTATTTGAAAAGCTGTTAAGCTGTTATCAGAGCTGTTTGAAAAGCTATTAAGCTGTTATCAGAGCTGTTTGAAAAGCTGTTAAGCTGTTATCAGAGCCGTTTGAAAAGCTGTTAAGCTGTTATCAGACCTGTTTAAAAGCTGTTTACCTGTTATCAGACCTGTTTAAAAGCTGTTTACCTGTTATCAGGGCTGTTTGAAAGCTGTTTATCTGTTATCAAATTTGTTTTGAAAAGCTGTATAGAGTCCCCTGTGACGTAATTGATTAAGGTTATAGCCGCCAAGACAAACACTTCTGGATCAAGGTCAAGGACAAAATACCCTTCCGGTTTCAAAGGTGATGCCAGAGGCCAAGGTCAAGCCCACGTGTCAACATGTTTTCTCACGCTCACGCTCAACCTAGCATTCTGGGTAAAAGGTTCAACCGTCCGATTAAGAGCCCTCTGTAGTAGACAAATATTATTAAAGAATACTTTCAGGAGTTCTGGACTTAGTAGGGAAATTGAATAAAAAGAATAACATATATAAAATATCATTATCGATTTATTATAAATTAAAAAAATATTAACATTTAATTCTTAGTGTGTCATTCTATTGTTGGGCTTCCTTATTTGAATACACCTATAACTATAATATATTCTTTATTTTCCAACAATGTATATCTTAGACTATAATACAATTAAAACAAATTACTTAAATAAATGGAACTATAACTATATGTAATACATTTTTTTTTTATTTACAATACACTAGAATTAGGTCATATGTTTTCTGCGGCTGCTCCTTGTTGCTCTGATGGAATTCAGTAATGTTTGTCAATGGTAGAGTATCCGTTGTGCTACTAGCATTTCATTTTACGGTTGGGCTTCCTTAATTCAAGATAAATTTTTTGTTTCTCACAATCAGGAATATGTGATGCTACTGCTTTAGCCGAATAAAAATAGAACAAACATCTATCGCATATATACAATCTAGCCTTATGTTTTGAAGCTTGTTTCCATGCAAGCCGTGAAAGGTATTTAATCCAGCAGAAATGAAACCTGGTACTGTCATCATCATTATCATCATAATCATCATCAGCAGCAGCATCATCATCATCCTGCTCATTGTTATTTTGTATCATTAATAGATTCACATGTCGCTTCATATTATGTTTCGTTGGTCTAACTAGAACAGTGGTGAAGGAACGCTCTTTCTTTAGGATGAATACGTTTATTGATATATCGTTCTGGTCTTCAAATTGTTTAATTTGCTTAAGCGTCATAGGAAATGCTATTCCAGTTAAATTTAGTACAGTAGAATAATGTGAATATGATGAGGTCCTATCGGAGTGAACATTTGCAGGATATAGCGCTGATGTTACGGCCCAAGCGAAGCATGCTTCATCACTATTTTTTACATTGATGCAAGCTTGCTTTAAAGCAATCTCCTTCGGTAGAGGTATATACGAAGATCCTCGGTGCTGTTCAAATTTGTTGATATGTACTGCTAAATGTATAATGGACTCCAATGTCCAGCCACTATCTTTTTTCTGAAACTCCTCCAGCTGAGTGAGTATTGAATCCAAAATGTTAACTTTATACCACTCATTTAAATTATCGTCCACATTGATTGGAGCAGTTCTTGCTTGTAAATATTTAATATCGTTTATAACCTCATTGTCACCGATATTCTTAACAAAATCAGCACACAACTTTGTATTAACTTTAATATTGAGATGGCGTTTTAAAATATTCTTAATACGGCGTATAAATAAATGAGCAGCATCATGTATAAATAGCTTAGGATCTGTATGGTTTATATTTACAATAATTCCAGCTCTAATTCTGTCTGTGAATACTGAACTCATTTCCTCCCACTTTACAAAATCACTTTTTCTTACACGCTGAGTAATTTCTCCACCTCGACTGGTGGCTTTCAATAACAATCTCGGTGATTAAGTCTGTCCAATACAGCTCCCCATATGCCGTTTTGTACCACTCTTTTTACTGGAAAAACTTTCATTTATTAGCGCGGTTGACATTTTTTTTATTTGACCTATCGCTGAGGCTCACCAAAACTGACTGATGCCGCCTTCTTTCACCAAAGCCTTAAATTGAAGCCATTCTCAACCTAATGCCTTCATGTTTTTTTACCACCCCAATAACCTTCATGTGGTCTATTTTTAGATATCGAATTTCATAACATGCTGCAATGATCACGATTTCCTCTGCTCATAGTATTAATATGTTCTTGACATCGATTCAACGTTTTTATGAATATATTTAAGTCTTGGTAAGGAAGCCGTGAAACTATTTTACTTCAATCAAATAAGCATAAATATCACCAATCTAGTGCATAACATACATCGATTCAATCCCCATATCGCCCATGAAAGTTTTTCTTTTACACTACACAACATATTACATTAATTCATTTCAGTGTTGCATACATACATATCCACAGCTGGCAAGTATATGACCAAATCCCGAGTGAGATATTACTCACAGCTCTCAATATACTCATCTAAGATAACATATTATACTATATTAATATAATAACTCCACCTTCTTTCGTCAAAACATTTAATTTAATCCACTCCCAACCTAATACATTCATGGTAAGATTTAAAGATGAATAAATAATACTTCCATATCCTAATAGACTTATATCATTCCAAATATCCACTCTCCACATCGCGGTCTTCACTATTGAACTTGAAGCACAGCTAATTATAATCTCCCATACAACTTGCACTACTCATCATCATCCAAGTGAACCCAAGAGCAGACACTTTCGGTTTCAAAGATTAAGGTGACGCCAGAGGTCAATGACAAATTGCTGCCTTCAGGCCCATGTGTCAAATATATATAAATAGTAGTTTCATAACTTGTTTTTTCAGTTGATATTTTGCTCTTTACCCAAACAGATCACTGTTTCTTGGCAAGCTAATTACGCAATAATTTCAACATGAGTTCTAAGGACACTACAAACCTTCTAAAGCCTACGGAAGAAAGGAGTAAAGAATATTCATATAAAGCTAAGTCTACATCTATGAAATCGATGCTTTCCAGAAATAAAGAAGAAAGTTTTTCATCCAAAAACGAGTCGACTGTCCCCTACCAACAGGTCGATAAATCAGGATATTCCAACAAAGATTGCAAAAAGTAAAGACGGAGAGATATTATTTGTGAAAATGGTGCACAAGGAACCTTCTAAAGTCATGTTGGTCTAAAGGTATAAGGAATATTCATTATAAGGATCAGTTTTTGAAATCCTGGCTTTCCTGAGTTAAAGAAAAAAGACCTTAGACTTAAACTATAATGTAATTAAAACAAATTATTTCAATAAATGGCATTATAACCATAATACAATTTTTATTTACAATACATATTTTAGACTAGACTAGACTTAATATATTTTCTGCGACACATGTCGCTTAATAGTGATAATTGAAGCAAAAAAATGATTATTGCTCACACCGTGTGTCGCTTTCAGCCAAATTTGTTGTTTGCAGATGAAGTGAACATACTTTCCTTATGTAATCCATTGGGATCACTTTTGATATATATCATGAAGCTTTCTTAATCATATTATGTAATTTGTGGTAAGATATCCTACTAGAGTTATATCATTCCAAATACCCACTCTCAACATCGCAGTTCACTATTGAACTTGAAGCATTATCAACTTTTTTTCAACCTTCCTGATACTCATACAACACCATTTCGAGGAGATAAATGTCAAATACCATCCAGCAAAACTTTTAACTCAATACATAACTTACAATACCTACTCTCAACCTACCACCACGATCTTCACTATGGACATGGAGAATTATCACATATCCAGCGAGATTGCTGATTAGGATTTTACTGCTTATTCATAGCTCCCATACAACTTCCACTACTCACCTCAGACAACATATCATACCACATTAATATCATAACACAGCGTTCGTCTATTAAAGCTTTTAATTTAACCCACTCTCAACTTAATGGTAAGTAAACAATGTACCTGTTCATACTATTGGGTATGAAGATAAAATTATCATATTCTTATCAGCTTCATGTGAACTATGATATCGGGGAATCAATCAAATCTCATAACAGTGTGACTGGTTGAGAAATTTTATTGAAAATAAAAAAACAATTCGTCATAAAGACTTTTCAATACAAACTCCTAGATACAAAAAAAAAAACATTAATCGCTCAATTTGCCTGCTTTACTCGGCTATATTTGTTTACGCAAGATATCAAATTACCAGCGACCTGGCCACCTTTTCTAATGCTTTAATTTCCATTACTTCTAATGATTTCATGTGTCTTACCATCCCAAGCAGCCGTGATCAATTTTTACACATCGAATATCATAACATGATCACTCTTGTTTATAAAAGACACCTATAGACCACAACTTACGTAATAGTTGTTGTTGTTATTTTTTTCAGCAAAAGAAATTTTAAAGTATATCTTCCACTACTCATCTAAGACATCATATCCCACAGATTAATATCGGTTGTTGTTGTTTTCAGTTAAAGAAATTGGGAATCTTACATAAATCGCTCAATTTGTTTACTTTACTCGGCTGCTATGCGAATTTGTTTACATTATTCGACTGCGAATTTGTTTACTTTGCTGGACTGTGCGAATTTGTTTATGCAAGGAATAAAATCAGAAGCATTCCACCTGAAGAGCAAAATTACACATTTACTAATTTCCATTACTTATCTAAGTGAACATGTCTACCTACATTCGCCCCAATCAGCTTCGCCTGATCTATTTTTAGATATATGATCATATGGTGCAATCTTGTTTAGAAAAAACACCGACAGATTAATATCATCAAATCTTTAATCCACAACTTAGGTTATAGTTGTTGTTGCTTTTTTGTTTTTGAGCTACTAATATTAATTACACCTGAGAAGGTAAGATCGCTAATATCTCGAACCATAGCCCGTAGAGGATTTCTGATGAAAATTTTACCCCACTAGTACTAATACTATTGGCATGGACAAAAAATATCCTAGGGCTGAAGAGTGCTGAAAGTAATCTCGTATCCCCAAGCCCGAGATGAACGACATATGTAAGTACCGACTAATGCCGCTAGGGGACCTTGCTAAAGAAATGGTGCTTGCACTCGAAAGAGCAACTGTTACTTTTACACGCACCCCCAGGACCCAATAATAATAAGAAAACATCAAGCCAAGGTGATATCATGTTGTGAAATTCGAATGATGCTGATATCTACAACAGCACTTGAAAACAAAAAAACCAAGATGACGTCATGCTGATATCTAGAACCTCCCCGCTAATAGTGATATCATGTTGTGAAATTCGAATGATGCTGATATCTACAACAGCACTTGAAAACAAAAAAACCAAGATGACGTCATGCTGATATCTAGAACTTCCCCGCTAATAAAAGAAAACAGCAAAACCAAGGCATGCTAGTAGTTCCGACTAATGCCGCTAGGTAACCTTACTCAAGAAATGGCGAGCCCGTAGCGGATTTCTGATGAGAATTTCGTCCCCCCTCCCACCCTACACCACCTAGAATCCATTGGCATGAACAAAAATAACTTGAATTATTAATACGCTAATATCTCGAAAACCAGAGCCCGTAGGGGATTTCTGATGAAAATTTCATTACCCCCCCTCCCTATCCTATACTATAATACCCCCTCACAAACCTACCATCTAGAATCCATTGGCATGAACAAAAATTTCCTACCGTTAACTTTAATTATTACTAATATTAGTTCAAAACCAAAAGCCTACATTTAGGCGCACCACATATCTATCCAAGAAAACCGTAGTACCGACTAATGCCACTAGGGCGCAGTCAAGACCAAATCCATCAATAAAGCTTCCCACCCCCTTCACAACTGAAAGTGATCTCGTATCCCAAAATTCGAGATGAAAAACTTAGAGGCTACGAGTCTGAGATGAAAAATAAGCGAACTCCAGAAACAAAATTGAAATCCTATGCTATTTCCCTATGCTGGAGAGAGCTAAAAGTGGTCTCGTATCCCCCAAAGTGGTCTCGTATCCCCAAGATTCGAGATGAAAAATAAGCGAACTTCAGGAACAAAATCGAAATCCTATGCTATTTCCCTATGCTGGAGAGTGCTAAAAGTGGTCTCGTATCCCCCAAAGTGGCCTCGTATCCCCAACATCCGAGACACAAACCAGGACATCCAAGACACAAACCCACATTTAGTATGGATTTACACCACCTAGCGACGGTGGCGCCATCTGTCGTGAAATTCTGGAAGCTAAAACAGTGCGCCAGAAACGCCATAGCTTATCTACTAGAATCTACACTGCCAATCGAGGAATCCGAGAGCTCATAATCATAAGTGATTAGTTTCTGATTCCTGTGAAAAGTCATAGCCTCACATTTACCTATAATGAGTATCAAATTATTATTTTTGCATCAATCACTAAATATGTGGAGGTCACCCTGTACCTGTTCACAGTAGTTAACCGATTTAATCTGATCGAAAAGCTTAATGTCGTCAACATATTTCAAGACTTTGCAGTGCCTCACAGTAGAGACAATGTCGTCAGTAGAAAGAATAAAGGGCAATGGAACCAAGTGACTAACCTGAGGTACGCCAGACGAAGCCCTCAAGACTCTAGAGATGGAATGGCTGAAATAGATTTTGTATGTTCTGTTATCTAAATTAGACTCCATCCATTTTAGAGACGGAGGGGGATACCCATACCTTTCCATGTTAAAGAGTATCACCGTGTGAGATAACTCTTCGAATTCTTTACTAAAGTCTGTATAAATGCAATCTGTCTGGTAGCCTTTTTCCAACCCGTGAATGAAATCAGAGACAAATTCCAGTAAGTTAGTGGTTGTAGATCTGCCCGATATACACCCATGTTGGTATAAAGAGACCAAATTCTTGCAAGAAATTGATAGCTGAGAATAGATGATAGATTCGAATAATTTGGGCAGGCAGGATAATTTTGTAATAGGCCTATATTTAGATACTTCATATTTACTACCTTTCTTGTGGATAGGTATGATATGTGAATATTTCCATTGCTGCGGGAAATAACCACTATCGATTAATTTTTGGAAAGTAATTCTCAGCGGAGCTACCAGCGCAAAGCAGCAAGACTTAAAAAAGGCTGGAGGGATTTCATCATTAATATGATCTAATATATTCTCTCGTGCAATTGAAGGGATAGTGAATGAAACGTTATTGGAGTCGTTCACATGACTGAAGTTACTATTTCCAGGTTGCAAATTTGACGAGGCAAATGTATTGTCGAAACATGAACAAAACGTATTACAAATTTGAGACGAATCATAACTAGCAGAATCTTTGTATCTCAGGGTATTGGGGTAGTTGTCCGTTTTTTTCTTCGTGTTAATAAACTTAAAAAAGACACATGGGTCATTAAATAATTTCGCACGCATGCTTTGAATATACTCATAATAAAGTGTAGAAGAAAGCTCTGTGATATCATTATATGATATTAGGAAGTGTGACTTGTGACTTATAATGTCTTTGTTTATTTTTAACAAGTTTCAGTTTTTTATTGAACCATGGCGGTGATGTTTTATGTAACCGTTGATGCTCGTGGGGAACGCCAGAACAGAATAAATCGAAAAGAGTTATGCAAAACTTAGAAACGTTTTCATCACCACTATTGCAAGACAGAAATGTGTTGAAATCAGTAGAGGTAATTCTACTGGATAGTTCCGATATGTCAGCCTTTCTAAAATTTCCTTTCGTCGCAATATGATGTAAGATGTGTAAAGGGGGTAGTACTTGTCAAGTATACACATTATAACTGGGCTAGGTTCAACTAATAAGTTACCCGCGTCAGTTGAAAATACCAGGTCTAACTGCCTACCCATGTCATTCAAAGCATTATTGATTTGGCTTAAACCAACAGATGAAATACTGTCCGAGAAAAGGGATTCCCTAGTTGACAAGTTATTAAGTGGAAGATAGTCATCGTCATCTTTGTTTAGTACCCATTGTACATGGGTAAGTTAAAATCACCGACTAGTAGTAATTCGTTAAAAGGATCCATATTACCATGGATAAAATTATATATTGAAGTAAGTAAGTCGTAAATATTCTGACCTATGTCGTCAAGTATATTTATGGAGTCTGGAGGAATATAGCAACAAACTATGTATAAGTCTTCTTTTAAGAGAGACAGCTTAGGAACTATAAGTTCAACGTCGAGAGTATTGGAGAAACTGGGAAGTTCAATTTGACTCCAATTAAAGCAATTCTTTCAGAAATAGTATGTCTATCCCTTCTAAAAATTTCATACGAATTGTCAAAGATTTCAGCATCGCGAAACCCATAATATGGCCAAGTTTCAGTGAAAACAACTATATCGAAACAAGTCACAACAGAGGACTTGAAGACTTGTGTAGTTTTATTGCGAATCCCCCTTACATTTTGATAGTAAAAAGAAAGCCATGAGTTTTTTTGAATATCGCTGTTTATTTTAATTGTATTTCTATGTTGGTGCCGAGAAGGCATGAACACTTTAGTAAAAGCGCCAGAGGGCCAAAATATGGGATCCAATAACTTATTCTGATCATCCATGGACACATTTAGAACAAATGATGTAACAGGTTTAGAGGATTTACTAATTTTTCGAAGAGGGAATACCCTGTTGCGATATTTTTTTGAGATACTTCGAAATGTCCTCACTCATCTTTTCTGGAGAGAAACGGCTGACGAAAACACTCGAAGATTTTGGTACCATTCTCATGGAGGCATCGTAAAGAGAACACAGATGAAGCATTATTTGCTACTGTGGAACGCTTACTCCCTTCAGCTACAGAAACGGATGTAACGTGACCTGGATCAACGTTTGCTGTAGATTGACCATAGTCATGATTTAAAAGAATAGCGTCATTGGGATCATGGTGGCATCGTCTGCGGTTCCTCTGCTTTGTAGCTGGCTAGCGGCAGATACAGGAGAGTGATAGTCTACTTCCTCCAGCACGTGTGGCAATGGTTGAGAGTCAGACGATTCCTTATCCCCTGGAGTCAATTACCTAACATCACTTGCCATCGAGCTGATTAGCCGTGATTTCTCGGAAACCGTAGATGACCAAGACTCGATATCGCCTCCAATTCGCCGTAAGCTGTGCCGAACGTCATCGATGACTGGAATAAGTAGCGTATTTTTTGGATTCTGAGAGACACTAAAATAATGAAATGTAGATAGGTAGATATATATGAAATACCTTCAGATAATATTGAAGTCACTGTTTTCAGGATTAACAGAAAGTAACAAATGTATTATTGTAATAAATAGTATATAGCATATATGACTTTACTAAAGACAAATTTAATTGACAAAAATTAGAATATAACTTAAATGATTCTAAAAATTAGAGTTTTTATCGCATTAAATAACTATTTTTCAAATTGATTTCCCGTAATATGTAGCCTAAATTAATTTATGAATAAGCATAAATAATTGATTTCATTATTTATGTGATTATTGTCGAAATCCAACACTTTGACGTGATCGTTTCACGAGGGAAACATGTTCTTAAAAATTGAATTTTGTGTGACATTAGTGGGTATCTGTTTTGAAAAATTCTTGCTACTTATCTTGAAATCAGAGCACTCCATGAAACTCTAATAACTTTATCAGTTTCCAAGCACATCTAGCTTACATCACCCGATGGTAGGGTAAGGCCTCACCGGGTTTTTTGAAATATAAAATTATTTTCTCTGCCCGCAGCATCAGTTTTTTCGGCATATAGGGCGTAAATGCATTCAGTGAATTTTATAATCCTGGCCACTTGTATAGCCTATTGTATTTTTCTTAAATTCAGATGTGTTTGAAAACATATCTATGAAGTAGTCGGCTTCATTGTCATTGGATTTCCTTTTTATAATATCAACACTTAAATTTAGGTCATCTGTTCAATCTAGTAACATACGGGTGCTATCTTCTTTATTTGTACTGTGATAGATGATACATTTAAAATTATACATGCCTCTATCTCTTCACAATTTCCTCCGGAGCTTTTAATTTCCGCATGCGTTAACAATGCCTTGAATACGGCAATAAATTATCTGGCAGTAGGATTGTTGTTGCATCCGGATCTATTACCAATTGCGCAAAAGAAAAGCTCTAAGTCGTCCTGGCTGATTTTATATGCTAAAATATATTTTAATGACTGTTATACTATGCAGTGATCATTATATAACCATTTTCTATATTCTAATCCTATATATAGCCCCCGAAAGCCTGTTCTAATTTTGTCTTATATATGGGACTGTGCAAGAAGTATGTTTGCAATATCTTATTATACTTTTTTGGGCTAATGAGAGCTTTTGGTCCATTACCAAAGGGATTTCTGGAGTTTGACAGATTAAATGCCATATTCATCATATGAATAAACTCCACTGTCACTTCACTTCCCTTAAATTCTGGAAATCAGAGTTCTCTGTTGCGAAAGCCGTTAGTTTCGGGAACACTTGCACCGAGAGTTTGTTTGGCGAATTTAACTTTCAATGTATTATGTTCCCACTGGATGTGAAGCTTTGACATTTTATTGCCAAATTTAATATTTTCATTTTATTGTAAGTCATACAATACCTAAGCATAACTCCAGGAAATCAACCCTTGATATAGAGATTTCACTTGCAGCAATGTGGTTTCTAACAAGCTTAATGCTGCTGTTTCGTACAAAAATACTGTTTTGGGTTTGGTAAATCAATAATACTTCCAGTAAGCAGAACAAAGTTTAGTTGTAGCTTGGTCCAACGCAAGTAAGGCAGGCAACATCAACGTCTATGTCTTGTAACCGTTTTATTGCTTCATATACTAATTTTTTCAAATTTTCTGCATTCAACGTATAAATACAGAAATAAGCTATCGAATGTTTCCAATAACTGTTTAAGGATAACCCCCATAAAGACAAGAGTCTGTATAGCTTCGTCCTCGTTATCGTGCGTATTTACCAAAGCCATATAAACATACCCTCGGATTTTATTATGAACTAACTCGACACATATTTTAATTGCCATTTCGTCAATTATTAAACCACAAACAGACTTCTTGTTTTCGCATTCATTACATATACTTTTGCTTTCACTGTATTGAAAGCAGCAGTACAACATCCTGGTTCTGCACCTACGCTGGGGTACCACATCCGGATAGTTGATGACTGAGGTAGCAATTTAAGGAAAGTATTTCTAACATATTCGTATTAAGTTCAACATCTATAATAAAAGGACACATTACTACAAGACATAGCGACAAACAGGAAGGTACATCTGATGACAATCTAATTTGAGCTCGTTCTGTTTCAGAAACGCTTAAAATTCAGACAAAAACCATGATTTCGATGCCTTGTTAAATTGTAATGTATTCGATTTTTAAATCAAGAGAGTATAAAAGTATTGTCATTAGCAAGCAAAATATATATAAAAATATATTTAATTTTTAACTAATGTATATGGTTGAAATATAATACATATATATATAGTTTTTAAAACATAATATGTAAATATATAACAAGATACCTCCAGTCGACAAAATCTTATACCACTTACATGCTGAACACACACAACTTTCCCCATAAAGTTGTAAGGTGTTCCAGGTCTTACGACACCTTTCGACACAGTAGCATGCATAAATAAACCAACGTTTTACTGAAATCCATCACAAGATATCATTGATAAACGACTTGACCCTTGACAGAATACCATCAGGTATTGTATGGCTCCGGAAAAAACGCCCAAAAGTGATAAGTGAAATTAGACCCAAAAGTTCCATATAAATTTTAACATGTTAAATGTGAAATAATGTCCACATTTTTTCGGGATTATTTCACACTTTTAGCTTCTATTTCACTTATCGGTTTTTGGGCTGTTCAGGCAGCAGACACATAACCTACATTAATACAACAACGCATTTAATTTCCATTCAGCGATTTCTATATAATTTTTCTCTTTTATTTAGTCATAATATAACTTGTTGTATTTCTTGCATTCTTGCATTTCTTCAATTTAAAGTTTCACAATAATTTCGTATATTCAGCAATTATAAAAAATTCTATTAATTGTTAATAAGTTCAATTGACTCGCTTTGCAAATATCAGCATTTTTTTGCACAAATAAATTTTTAGCAGTATTAAATTTCATCTGGAAATTCTTTCTGGCGAGACTAAAAATGTTATTTGTAATAATCAGCAAATTGATCATATAAAAAGCCGATAATGGAAAATAAAGTATTCATCAAGTTCTGATTTTCAACTGCAAATTGCAGTTTTACTATACGTTGTCTCTATTTCATACACCGCGCTAATTACAGGCAACGTAATCAGCAGTTTCAACAGTGTAGCGGTCCAAGAACCCTTCCACAATTGCTCAAGGTACTGGTCCTTGAACCAGTGGCATATCTAAACCACGACAAGAGTCCAAGTACAAGAACTTGTACTCTAGCGGAGAAGAAAAGAGTTCCTTCACTATACAAACATTTTCGTGACCCCGACGTGATACAGGCACATCGCTGTATCATATAATCAGCCATTTCAAGAAGACAACTTCGAATCTTTTGTAGACGATACCTCAATCAACATGGATCAATTGGCAAACCAGCAACAAGCAAGTGGCAAGGAGATCCAGACCATAATAGATAATGATAGGAAAGCTCCCTCAAACCGAAAAGATCTGCCTTACTTCAAAGAAAGATTGCGCACCCTACAAGAGGCGTGGGATAAATTCGTAGATGCAGACAACATTATAAGAACTCAGCATGCAGAAGAGTTGCAGCATCAATACTTCGTGAAGAATTATTATGATGCTGTCAAAGAAATCTGCGAAGCTTACCAAGAACAGATGACCACTTACGTAGATGCATTGGAGGCTGGATCAACACCGACAGTTAAAAGGAACACTAGTACAATGCTTCCTATTATTGAGAAGGAAACGAATGCGCCATCGCAGTATCTGGATCAGAATAAGCAACAAGATGCACTCAAGATAGACGCCCAGTCATACAAAATAACTATCTCCCAGGAAGTTCGTAGAGTAATAAGGAAAGAAAAGGGAGTCATAGAATCATTAAGTCGACTCCTCACCAGCATTACCAGTGAAGATCAACAGCAATTTCAACAGTGTTATGACGTGAATTTAAAGACAACCGATCATTATTGGGCTCAAATCGAACAATACAACACTTTGGTATAGGAGCTAACTGAAGATCCAGTCAAGGTAGGGTACATCATCGAGGATTACCTTGAATGGTAGGAAAGCATTTCGCTTACACAAAAAATCAATCCAAGACGACTTCAACAGATAATTCAAGCATCAAGTTACCAAAAATAACTTTGCCTAGTTCCGATGATGACTACCTAAAGTGGACACAGTTTCGGGACTGATATGAGCACATAATTCATTCCCAAGGTATCAGCAAGGCACAGAAGATGTTTTGCCTGACCAACTGCTTAAGTAGTGAAGCAAGAGCATTAATACAGCATCTTGCAGTAACTGAGAACAACTATGATACATTCTGGGATATTCTTCAGTCACGCTACGAGAACAAAAGGTTGTTATGTACAGCACTCCTCAATAGATTCTTAACGCAACCAAACCTTCAACATGAATCAGCAGCTCGATTGAAGAGTACTCATGATGTCACAAAGGAATTCATCCATGGTTTGAAAAACTTAGGAATTGCTACAGAATCTTGGAGTTCACTAGTTGTGCATCTAATCATCAAGAAATTTTAAAAAGATACTCACTCACTTTACGAGCAATCTTTGGAATCGCCATGAGAGCTACCCATCATCAACCAGCTATTGAAATTCTTGGAGATGCGATTTCAAACATTGGAAACATTGGGAAGATGCAAACATACATCTGGGCAAGGCTGTGTATTAATTGCATGAGGGAAAGCTTTCAGTCACACGCTTCACTTCGAAAAACAATTGTTCCAAATGCTCCAAAAGACATAATACACTGCTGAACGTGGATACGACAACGAGATATGTCAAGACTGACCTATCTGCATGGTTAAGAACATAACGCAATCCAATGATCAACAAGGCAGTGATACGATCTCCTGTGCAGAGTGATACCACTGCAGTTCATAAAGCAACCAGCGACATAGTAGCTGAGAAGACAATCCTAGGTGCCCGCACCAATCAACTTGATTCCACCTATGTACTGTTCGGAACAGCTTTAATAGAATTGGTCAACCAAGAAGGAGCTGTAGTACAGTTTCGAGCTCTTCCTGATTCCGGGTCGCAACTAAACTTTATCACATCAGTGGCATTGGAGAGCATACCCAAAGGGCACAACACCGTGAAAACGTGCTTTTACGTTCAAGAGTAAACAATTTCTCAACTCGGTTGGAAGCATTTTTTCTACCCAATATCACTATATATCAACCCGAATGCATGATCCGTATCAATTCTTGGCCAATTCTACACAATATCCACTTATCGGATCCAGAGTATTGAACTCTGGTCGGATTGAGTTTTTAATAGCTGCTGAGCTTTATTACGAACTAATGTCCACTAGATGGATTACGCTTGGTCCAAACTTACCAACATTGCAAGACACTGCGTTTCGATGGATTTTTTCAGGAGCGATCCGAGGAAAGAAATCTACTTTAGCGACATGTGGCCTTTGCAGTGAAAGTGAAAGAACCGGAGATCTCTTTGAGAAGTTTTGAAAGGTAGAAAAAATTGATTCTTCGGATGAATGCTCAAACCTAATAGCAACAGAAGAGAAATACGTAAAGCACTTCAATCGGAACGTGAAAAGAACCTGTCGTGACCCAATATTCAATTTGTGGAATTGTGACATCACCAGTTGAGCTATCCGCAGGTGTACAAGTAATTAAACGATTTGCAATAACTAAGCATTTTACTTCGCACAGTGAAATGCCTGGCGATTGCGAATTATTTACATGAAAACTGTCTCATCCACTGCTGTATGTAACTGCGAATTGAGTCATGGTTAAGTAATGCACTTCGTACTCAGCTGGACCCACTGTTTATTTACATGCAGTATTGGGATCTCCAGCTGTCGGCAGTGATTTGCATTATACTTTGTAATTATGATTACAAGGTATTGCGCTGGTCACTGGATCAAAGTCGCTTCCGCGTGGTTGAATGGAGGTGAGCAAAGCCGACGAATCGGTAGATCACAGTTATTGTTGGATTATCTTTTAGGTAGCGGTTCGGTGTCAATTTAAATAGTTTTTAATTCGAGAGTTCTATTGCAAGTATCGGTTACTGAGTGGTAAATCCATTTAACTTGTGTTCGTAGTAAAACTAATTTAAGTAAGTAAATAAAGTATTACATGTGAATTACGCGAGTGTTTTACTGGGGAGACGACAAACCAGAGAAGGAAGATTCATCGTGAAATTACCATTTTTAAACGATTAAATGAAACTAGGAGAATCCAGGGACATCGCATTTAAAAGATTTCTGTTACTAGAAGGAAAAATCAACAGACACAATACGATAAGGTCGTAATACGTTGAATTCATGAATGAGTATTGCAAACTTGGGCCAAGCAGCATTATTTCTTACGACGCTATTGTGCGCTAAAGCCTAACAGTAACATCAACAAGCTCGAAGTGGTGTTTGACGCATCGGCAAAAACTTCATCAAATATATCGTTAAACGATATCCTACACAAGGGTCCCACTACCCAAGATGAATTATTTCAGACTCTTATCCGATTCAGGCTACCAACACTCGTTCTCAATTCTGACATCGAAAAGATGTATCGCCAAGTTCTACTTGATGAAAACGATCGAAACTACCAGCTGATCTTTTGGGGAGACAATCCAGATAAACTCTTGAAAATCTTCAGACTTTGCACAGTTACATACGGATTAACCTCAGCTCCATTTTTGGCAACAAAATGACAAAATGACTGCAGTTTTTAGCAGACACGGAGAGAGAATGGTTGCCATTGGCCGTAGAAGCTTTGAAATGGGACTTTTATGTCGACGATATAATGACCGGATCTAACAGCTTATCTGACTCCAATTTACTTCAGTCAGCGGTTTTGAATCTGCGAAAGTGTTGTTCAAATCAACTTTAATCAAAAATCGGAAGAACACATCAAAACGGTTGGCCTGACCAAAACCAGATCCCTGTGCAATAAAACAGCCTGGCAAAACAACAAATGCGAAATATATTGACTGACATTGCACACATATTCGACTCTCTGGGCTTCGTGAATTCCGTGACTGTAACGGCAAAGATTTTCATACAGAAACTATGGTCGCTAAAGCTGGACTGGGATGCAGCCATACCCATTGAAATGCAATAAGCTGGCTTAAGTATCGTGAATGTCTAAAGCAAATGAGCAATATCAATATTTCAAGACATGTTGCCTCAACAGCCTAGTTCATTACAGCCTCATGCGTTTTTCGACGCATCTTAACGAGCCTATGCAGCTGCAATTTGCGTCAGATCAATATCGCAAAATGGGATAGTTGTAGAACGATTGTTATCAGCCAAGTTCAAAGTGGCACCCATAAAAACTACAACACTACCTCGACTTGAGTTATACGTCGCAAAATTAGCTGCTCAATTGACTCAACGTGTTGTAAGAGATATGAAGCTGAATAGTCAAAAGATCTACTATTGGACAGATTCAGAGATCGTTCTAGCGTGAATTAATTCAGAGTATTCTTCATATCATACTTTCGCCAATTGAGTAGCTTATATTCGGGGGCAACCGAAAACAGAGCAATGGCGACATGTGAAATCCATTGAAAACCTGCCACACGTCGTATCCCGTGGATTACCCGCAGAGAAATTGAAGAACTGGAACCAACACCTGGTTTTACGGCCCACAATTTTTAAATGGCTCAGAACGGATTTGGCCGTCTAACTATTTCAAAGTAGACACTGATGTTGAAAAGGAAAAAACAAAGATCGTGTTAACAGCCTCAAGAGATTTCTCAGCATTCAGCGGTACCATCAAGCACGGAAATTCAATCATGAAGCTGCAGAGAATAATAGTATACATTCTAAGATTTGTTTATAATTGCAAGGCCGAAAAATTAACATGAAAGGAGCGAGCCTTCAATAAGCATTCAGCAATTGGATGAAGCAGTTATTGTAATCTCAAAAGAGGCACAACAAGAAGGATTCATGGATGATATCAAACAACTAAATCGAACTGGAACGGTTAACAATAGTAGTTCATTAAATAACCTCGCACCCTTTATTGGCGAGGAAGATATGATGGGAGTAGGAGGTAGACTACCCACAGAGCACAAATGTGTCCATGGTATGTTACTGGGAAATCCTGTCAGGATATATCGATTGTCCGTGGGAAATCCCGTTCGGCCCCAGATAATAACTTAGGACATCCCTGGGAGTGCCGAATGTCCGCGCTTCGGATGTCCCTGGGTGATCCCATCACCTTCCCACAGGATTTCCTGAGGTTGTACTCAGGCACATCCAACAGAGCACAAATATATCCGTGGTATGTTAATGGGAAATCATGTTAGGATATATATATTATCCGTGGGAAATCCCGTCCGGTCCCAATCAAGAACTTAGGAGATCCCTGGGACTGCCGAAGTGTGGGAGACAACCTTTTTAAGTTCTATTATTTATAATGGCGTACCACACAATGTCCACAGAAAAAATAAAAATAATTGTTTTTATAGGTAGGCAAAAAAAAAACTCAGTTAAACTCCAAAAAGAATTTACTTCAGCATTATATATCTTATTTGCTATCTTAACTTTTTGTTAAATTTAAGACAAATTTTCCTTAAGTTTAAAATTAAATACCAATTATTTGGATGCTAAGATTTATTATTTACAAAAGATGTTCAAACTGCCATCCTTCAGCTGCAATAGAAGTTCGACATCTCCTTAAAAAGGATCGGGTTATCAGACGGGCAAATCTTCCATTGTTGACAAATTCAACTGCTTGCGTAATTCTGGAGCTCATGTTTTTGCAAAATTTGGTGAGCTATAATTAATTTAGCAATAATAAATAATAAGTTTCCTTCACATTAAACACATGCTAATATCAAATCTTTACACTCGCAAATGGTGTATTCTTACTGAAAACTCACCAAATCACGTTCTAAAAATTACAACTGGCAAACTCTGCGAAAAACCAAGAATGAATTGTAGAGTCAAAAATCTAATGCATATTCATACTATAATTACATATATATATACATATATATACATACAAAGCACACTCCACCCGCAGTGCTTAAAGAATCGACAATATAATTGAGCACATGTATGTACAATGTACATATATAGCAGTCTTAAGCAACGCAGGCCGGATATGGATTCTTTCAATACATATTTTGTTGCTTTGTTTTCGGTCTCCAAAACCGACACACAGAAGCACAGCAAGCGCACAGTACCGCTTTCACTAGAAAACCACGATAAACCGAGAAAATAAAGAAAATGATTCGTATTTTAGAAGTTTCTGGACGGTTGAAAAATGACTTTCCTATGTTTGCCCCAAAATTGTCCTGTACATTCCGTATGCACTTGTCCAGTTCTGAGAATATTTCTTTCGAATTTACCTTTTTGCAAATGTTCCCATGTGAAGTGCTTGTGGGATATCCCAGGGATATCCCAAAATCGTCCTATACACCACGTGTGTATTTGCCCGTTAAATACTGAGAATATTTCGTTCGATTTAATATTGTGCAAATGTTCCTATCTAAAGTAGTTGTGGGATATCCCAAGGAGATCCCAAAATTGTCCTATACATCCCGTATCTTATGTTTCTGTGTGTAAAATACTGAGAGTATTTCGTTCGAACTAAGATTCCGCAAATGTTCCCATCTAAAGTAGTTGTGGGATATTCCAGGGAATAAGTTATGGGAAATTCCTGACAACTCCTAGAAATAAGGTCCCAAGTATATACTGGAGACTTCCTGTATATCCCGGGATAGTTATGGGATCTGTGGGACAAGAATGGGATGTCCCTGGGAAATTTTGTGCTGTGTGGGATAGAACATTCAAATCTATCATACGAGTCAAAACATCCAATATTTTTGTCTTGTGGTCACCCAGTCACCAAGCCACTAATAACAGATATTCACAACAGCAACCTTCATGCTGGCCACCAAACCTTACTGGTACTTTCACTGCCAAGGCTTTGGGCAATCAGGGGGAAGACTATTGCCAGATTGATTGTGCAGAACTGTGTTCATTGCAACCTTGTCAAATCCAAGCTGACTCAGTTAATGAGAAATATCCCCGACGCACGTATATGCGTATATATGAGTGTGTATTTGGGTGGGTGTGTATGTGTAGTGTGTGGTTACGAGTGTCGCAGGCCTGGGTGCGACCATCCCCTCCACCACCCATCTCCCACTACTAGTATTTGGTTATATAGGGTGGTATTACAGTATCGGCGTAAACGGTTTTAGCATTTGATGAAATGACTAAAAATTTCAGACACATAATGTGAAAAGGGGCTAAATCAAAACCAAATTGTTGACACATATTCTGTATTCTTTGGATCCGTACAATGCATTGTAGAATACAGAAGACTACGAATTGAACTGATTGGTAAGGTGTGGAATAATCAAATTGCCATTACTTGAATCCTTTCAAAAAGTCAAAATAGAAGTTTAGCAGGTTTAACGTTTATAAGAATTTAAGTCGTGCCACCTTGATTATTTTCTCTATAATTTTTGAAAGTTTTCTATTTCTATGAACTCTACAAATCAATTCAATTCCAATTTCCTGTGTTCTGTAGTACAGTACACGGAACGAAAACAACACAGCATTTTATAATCTTAAAAAAAGTATGCACACAAACACAAATAAATTTAAGTAATTATGTAAATTATCATTTTTGATAAATGCGACCGCCTTGTAACTGGAAATGATTTAGAAGAAGACGAACAAGTATTTGTATAATGTTGCTTTAACCAATTTGATATTTTGGAATGAGCGGACAGCGTTTCTTCCTCGATATTAAACTCGAAAAAAATTAGAGGTTACTATGCACTTATAAAATGCCTACTGATTCAATTTTATTAGCTTTAAGTAAGACTATATGATTTCGGGCACACATAAAAACTTTTTCATTCTTCTCAAAATCAAGTCATAAATGCATTTTTTACGACTCCACACGTTGCACGTCACTTTCAAGATTAGAAATTTTTTTGTGAATGTCATGCAATTTTTCCTTACACTTAATTTTGAAACCTTATCTATTTTCAATTTCAGGCGAACATTCTCGCTTTCCAGGCTTGAGATACAGGTAACTTTCTTTACCTTGTAAATTATCTAATTGAGATTTGATTTGACTTACAAATTAATTCTTCCCAGATTCTAAATTTTGTATTATTTCGCGATTATATTCATAATGTTTGCGTAAATATGAAATTAAATTTCTCTCCTCATGCTTTTTAGTTTTCGAATGGTACAGGTTCCCCTATAAAGAAAATTCGTAAACTTCAAAACAGGAGGTAAACAAAACGATTAACCTATAGAATTTGGAGCAGCTTCGCTTACACGGTGTGTGAAAATTCTAATATTTGCGAAATCATTTAAAAACGGAGAAAATATAATTATATAATTAATAAGTTAAATTAAACAAAACAAAAAAGGACAAAAAATTAGCGCCCTGCATGCGGTTCTGTTTTCTTGCTGCCCGTTGTCATCTTTTCCTGAAGGAAGCATAGCGGAGAGCCAGCAAGAAAGTTAACACTGGCTGCGGCTCCATGGGACCCTAAGAACGAAAGATAAGTAGACACTAAAATTAAGAACTTTTTTTGTTTCAAATTTTCACCAGTATATTTTATATTTTAAACTCGTCACACGTGTGAAAAGGGAAGGGACTTCCAGCCCTAGAAGCCGTGTTAAAGAAGAGGCGTAGTGCCATATAAAAAAAAACACAAATCATTCTTCCTTTTCGATGTCCAGAAGTCACGGTGGGATCACGCGGACATAACTAAGCCCGCGAATATGTAATTAAGTGACCCAACAAAAAGGACTCTTGAAACACGCAGAAAACAAATAGAAACAAAAACCATTCTCAATACATTTTATAGTGACAGATACTGTCATTGGCTGAGAAGTAGACTCGGTCAAGTTGATAACCTCATTCGTTCCTGGGTGGCGGCTCAGCTAAGTACAGGCAGTAGGGGATACAGGATTCCGTTGAGGGAGGGGCGCAACTATGGTTTAAAAATGTTATATGCTGAAAACTGAACAAAAGTTTGAAGACACTCGCTACCACTCGCAAATGTCAAATGCACAAAATTTATCATTTTAAAGGTACGAGCCAAGCAGATTAGCAAGTGGCTGCCCCTCGCAACGATGGAAGTTGCTCAAGGGTCTTTGCCACTCCGAAAAGTCAAAGAGGATTATTCATTTTGTTTTGTTTTATAAATGGTGGAAGTGTAAAACTTCCCAATCATCCATTTTAGTTAGTAAAACTAGGACAACGTACTTTATTCAAATTCACGAATCATCATAATTTGTATCATTGTAAAATACAGGAATTAAAAATTTACATTTATGTAAAATAGCAATCATGAACAGATGCAATACTTAACTTGTACATATACAACTTTGTCGGCAAGTTAAGGAAGTGTGACTTCTTACGTTTTTTATATTGTTAAGCCAAGCTCAGCAGATATCCTATGAACTATGATGCAAAGCACATTATGGCAAGAAGGTGATAAAGAAAGGAATTAGGCAACGTGAGGATAGTGGCAAAGCTGCCGATGTATGTCACCCTTAAACTTTCGCAGATTGCATGCCGGAGAAAAGAGAGAAGATTGGAGACTGTTCCACGTTCGCACACAACCGAAAGTATTTTGAAGGGTAAAAAGATGTACGCGGCTGGCAGCACGAGTATTATACAGAAGGAATCCGGAATCAGAGTAGACATTTCATCAGAACATTGACCATATTAGTTATTTTATTTTATCAGTTTTTTCTTTTACTTTTGTTTTGTAATTTTTATTAGTACTATCATTGTTATACCGATTGAACTTTGTTTTCTGATTTTGAACTCATGCTTTTCTCTTTTTATTTTCGAATTTATAATGTACTTTAAAAGATTAATAATCCTGTGTATTTTCCGAAATAAAATGAAATTAAAATGAAATGATTGAATGCATGTAGCAATATAGGAGCGAATGGAAACCAATATTGCGACGGTGCTCGTGTAAGTTCTTATGACAAGTGTTTTTCACATCGCCAATGAGCTGAAGACTCTCTTTTTGACAATACCCAACGAAGCTAGGGCTCTGCGACCAGCCTCGGCCTAGATATGGAAATTGCATTCCATTCTAGGTCTGATGTAGCGCTTTTAGAGGAGCGCTAAAATCGATGGGCTGAAATTTTCTTACACCTTTTCAGAAATCGAAGGTATTTCATTGCTTATTTAGCAAGAGAGAAGTTGTGATCTGTTCAGCTTAACTTACGGGAAATATTCATGTCAAGAATGCATAAAGGCGGTGAATCGTCAAGAAGTTTTAAAGAGATGGGACAGATTTGGAAGTTAGATGTATTGAATTCGATGCGATTCGGCTTGCTCCAAGCGAGGATATTATCAAGGTGGGTCAAGGAACTAATCATGCAATCTATTTTGACAGATGTGACATTTCCTTTGTAGTCCCCAAGGATGTCTAAGGAGTAAGCGAAACCAAGGGTACATTCATCGGCAAAACAATACATGGGATTGAGAATAAGGGAAAGCACATCATTAATGAAAATTGAGAAGACAGATGAAGAGATAGCAGAGCCCTGAGGCACCCCGGCATTTATTGGCTGAGATTGAAATGCCACGCCATCTAATATAATTCGTATTAAACGACCAGATAAAACCCTTTTCATTCATAATAGAGGAGGTTGAGAGAGGCCAAGTGCTTTAAGTTTGGCTAAAATGGCTGAACGCCAGACAATATGATAGGCCTCTGTTATATCTAGAGCAACGATTTTGGACTCACCAAAATTGAGAAGACTGCGGCTTCAACGTTCCATAAGAAAAGTCAGAAAAAGAAAAGCCATATTGGCGATCGTTGTGGGTTGGGTTCATTAATTGGGAGTTAATGATTGATTCAAAAACCTTGTAAAGAACTGAAGTGCTTATAATTGGTCGATAATTTGAAGGATCACTACCCTGTCCTTTCTTGGGAATAGGCTGAAAGTGTGATGATTTCCAAACAATTGGAAATTTTCCTGTCGAATAATACGAGTAGAATAATTTACGCAGAGCTTTAGCCAAGAATGAGGCATATGTTTTATTTAACGGGGGCTTGAAACAATCAGGACCTGCAGCTATGAAAACGTTGATCTCCTTAATGAGCTTGAACATATCTCTCGTATGGATGTGTATTGTATTTGGTACATATCTACAAGGGAGATGTAAGTGGATAGAAAAGGAGAATTTGATGTGAATCTAACAGACTAACTTTACTTTTATTCGGGGAGTCAACAATCACTTCATTGTAAAGTAGTGAAGGAATAGAGGAACTGTGAAATTTATTCATATTTTAACAGAATATATTTTATAAATGTTATTACCTTTTAACTGAGGTAGTAAGCAAATTAGACCGAATTCTGCCAATAGAACTTGCAATTTCTTGTCATCATCATGTTCTGGCTCACAAATTTCACCCGTGTTGTTTACACCATTATCATCGATTGAAAATGATAAATTCGGCAAAGTTAACTCACTTATGTTCACTACACTATTTTGCAAATTATCACCTTCTTGATTATTTTTTTCTTCAACATTTAAGCTTATTTCAGCAACAGTAATAATTTAAAACAAAAGTTAAACTTACGATGTTTAGCTACCGATATTTAACTCAGCTACTTTTCAACACACGCTGTTCGATTTAAAGATAACAATGCAAAAAGTTGCAAGTGCAATCTGATTTAAAGTGATATAGCTTTAAAATACCGAAATTCAATTTGATTTAAAGTGATATCACTTAGTTTATTTGCATGTACTGTATAAAGATTACACGGTATACAGAAGAGAAGATCTACTGTATATGGCCGTGACGTATTTTACGCCGTATTCTTAATGGAAACAAAAACAATATTACTATAACAGTTCCAAAAATTGGCCCAAAATGCCAACCGAAAAAAAAACAACATCGCTGCCCTTCTCTGAAACGTGAAATATGTTTTTTTTTCTTAGGTACTTAGATATGGGCAGTCTTGCCACGTTAGGCACTTTTTCTCAATTACGTCGATATCTAATTATTCGCAATAAAACAAATATATTGTTAAAAATGAGCTAAGTTACTCGGTATTATGTATTTTTAGAATAGAAAGTGAGTATATCCAGTTTAAAATAAAATGATAATCCTTTTATTA
The DNA here is from genome assembly GCA_963924295.1 of Dioctria rufipes. Lineage (NCBI taxonomy): Eukaryota > Metazoa > Arthropoda > Insecta > Diptera > Asilidae > Dioctria > Dioctria rufipes. Next base: position 229,105 of record CAWUPM010001252.1, read on the forward strand.
TACATAAAACCAAGTCCGTAAAATAACTCGACATAATTTTAAATCAAATAGATTTTCTCATTATGTCAGGAGTATTGAAATATCAATTTGTTTTAAGATTTTTTTTAAAGGGAAATTTACTTGTTTCAAGCATCCTCTTGAGCATTTTTGAAAAATTTTCCGTTACCTAAAAGTAATATGATATCATTTACTTTTTAAGTGGACATATTTTTCTCAGTGTATGCAATTGGTAGAAGGCCGATAAAATGATTGCATCGAATATTATATTATCTTATTGACTTAGCTATTGTAAATAGCTTCATAATGTGCAAGCATTCGAAAAGGGCTACAAATGCAAAGGTTGGACCAATTATCATTTCCATTTCGATTGGCCAGACAATTTATTGGTGGTTATAGTAGTCGAAAACGCCGAGGTCATCCAGCCATTAATTATTTAAAGCACATGTCACTTCAAAATAAAAATTATCGGAGGTGCAGATTATGTAGTAAAAAAATCCAGAGAAAAGAACCCGATTTACATGTACATTCTGCGATGTGCCATTATGTACAAATCCATGCTTTCCAAAATTTCATGGAAATTTGTAACATTTATCTTATATTAAAACAAATCATATCATATGACATTTTTATATGGGAATTAATTCGCCTGGGAAAGGGGTAAAATACAAGAATTAAGGCAAAACCAAAACTACAGAGAACCGAGAAACTTGAGGACTTTCCATAGTTAAACAACACCAAAAAAACATAAAATAGTTCCAAAACAACGACATAATCCTCAGCAGAAAATTATGTACCCCTTATGGCTTTAAATGCAATTTAATGAGTTTATCTTACCAAAATGCCGCAAACAATCTTTATAAGGAAGATAAATCTCTTTATCTAAACTGCCGTTGTTATAGTCGGAGAATGGGCTATCCACCTTTTGCGTCCCTCCCAAGAAGAGCAGTTCATGTTGGTTTTTGGGGTGGATAACAGCTTCCTTATTCCACTACCGTCACCGTATGCACACCTCAAAAAATTGCGGTTACAGTCGAAGCTCCCGTAGTAAGGCTATTTATTTTATTTACTTCCATCAGCATGGTGGCGGCGTGGCGGAAAACTTTGTAACCATCAGAAAATTTGTGAACGCCATAAAACGTGTTTTTTTCCCATTTCCTATTTTTTTAATGCAAATTCAGATTTCAGCCATAGCCGCATAAATGTTTACATTAACCCAAACCCCTGAGAGTGCAGCTAATAGTCTGGGAACTTAGGAAAACTTAAAGGTGCGCCGCATATACTAAAAATAAATTAAGCCGGACCCGAAGGACCAAAGAATTGTGGAACGGTGCCAGCGGCGGTGGCAATATAAACCCTTTTTTAGAATTGTGGGAAAGTGCAGCGCAAAAGCTCATAAATTTTACTTTCGCATCGTGCAATGTGCAACTCCAGCTTAAATAATTAGAAGAAATATATTCATAAACAGAAACAGGTAGTCCGAAAAGAGTTTCTCGAAACCGGCAAGGATCTCTATATCCGAAGAAAAAATCGGAGTCAAGGTGGAGGTGGATGTGTATATGTGAATGGTATTCGCAGACGCCCGGCATGAAAGGGATTAATATAGTCGTTTTACCTCGAACAGTATGCACATATTACGCCATACCATGGACTTTTCGCTTTATTTATTAACACAGCCCTCTGTAGACACTTGAATCTTTCGTCGGATCCAAATGGAGCGGGCCGTTACATACACATGTGCGAAAATATTTTTTAATATTGACTTTAAAGCTTAAGTTATGGTGAAGAATAGCGCTTCAGATGAGCCTTTTCTGTGCAGTGCTACTAAAATAGTTGCAGTTAATGCCAACCATATTTCTAGGGTAAACAGCCTTCACCCGCGATAAGTATGCAATCAATTAAAGCAGCGAAAGTGAAGAAATTCTAATCTCTAACTTACCAGCAGAGGGAGTGGCTTATTAAGACGTTTCAAAAATGTCTTGAGGATTTTCGTTATCCAATCTTATCTCTTATAAAATATGAGTTGTATTTTAGGAACTCGGTCATTTTCTTAATTGGGTGTTCATGTGTATTATCTAAGTATTTATTTTGGGTATAAAATTTTAGTCGAATAGATCAATGATAAATGTACAGTCCACCTACATGCATATGATCCCAGTCAGATCACCAACAAAATAGCATCAGTATTAAATATGCTATTGTCACTCCTGTCTATAAAAGCAACGATAAAAATAACCCTAGGCATTATGGACCAATCTCGCTATTACCTAACATGGCTAAGATATTTGAAAAATGTATTAAAATTGCCTAATTGCATATCTTGAGTTTAATAATATTATTTTGAAAAATCATCAGAACGGCTTCTAAAGTGGATATGGGCACTTCAGATGCACTTTCTGAAGTGTTTCGGTCAATAAGTTTTGCAATTGATACTAATGAAAAAGTTATAGGTGTATTTTTTTACCTAAGAAAAGCATTTGATACTGTTGAACACAAACTCCTTCTTGAGAAGCTTGATTAGATTGGTATTAAGAATAATGTTCTATCACTCTTTCGGTCCTATCCCTCTGATAGAATAGAGACTGTTACGCCAAACTATCTTGTTTCCCTATTAGTAATTGGTAGGTTGAAGTGATTCACCTGAACCTTGTTGTTCTGTATTTGGTGTTTCACCGACTACACGAAATTTTTAAACCGGAAGGGTACGTTTTTGACTAATAACCCGGGCTAATCGGTTCTTGTACCGGCAGCTATAGCGATTAAAAAATATTTAAATAAAAAGTCAGCTATTGTCCCAAAACGAATGACAAATTTTATTCAATTTATTATAACTTCTATATACAACCTAAAGTCCAAGCACATGTGCTTCACAAACACTTCTGACTCAATAACTTGAGTAATAAATTTCGGAATAAATTCTAAATTTTATACATAAAGAAATTCGGGATTTTCAATGCAATTTTGCGATTTTATACATTCCTCCCGCCTTAAGCTCTGGCTCAAAGCAACAATCTGATGAAATTTGTATGTACTGTTTTAGTGTATAAATGTATCAATTGACGCCAAATAAACTAACTTAGATTGTTACTTAAGTCTATACGAAAACTTCAAATATTGGTTGCGATACCGCTCCGGATAGTGGATTACGTCCTGTCTGCTGGGTTAGTAGCGTTCTTGTCCTAGGTACAGCATTTCGTGTAACTAACAACCAGCAACATATTAGCCATTACAAAGAAATGGACCAATATATCAACATTGTATGACAATGGCTCAATCAAGGACAAGCACCATTTCGAGAATATATAAGCCCTTTAGATCCAGTCCTTAATACCTATTGGACAATCTATTCATCGCTTGTTATGCAAAATGCCTTTTTCTCTCCAGAAAAAAAATGGCGGAACGTGGTTCGTACCGAGAATACCTTGTATTCTATATACCTTGAAGTAGACGAGGTCGGTACGTTACTCAAAGTCCATGAATCCGTCATACCGCAAAATGTTTTCTAAGAATAATAGCTCTAAGGCAATACGCAACTGAATAGAGCTGGAATGGAGAGGTCTGCCATTAATGACTTCTGCTGAAAAACTGAACAATTATGCAACCGAACAAGTTTATTTGTAGTGCAAAAGTAGTGTCACCTGCAGGTGATACTGGTACGTGACGAGTTAAGTGCTCTAATCTCATACTTGATCGCACCCACAATGACCCTAATACTGCAATTTTCCGCGTTTGAATTGTATGAAAGGATAATAGATTTGTCAGATTGTAGTTCAAGTTTGTACATTTAAGGAATTCAGCTTGTGTTAAAAAAATGCACTGCTTAAGTTTTTTCTTAATCGCTATATATTCTGTATTAGTTTAGATAAAATACCAAAGCTGATCCTAATGCTTTTCTGGCATGCTAGTTAGTCTATAAAACTGATAAAAGCCATTTATAAGGGGTATTGAAATTCAAAGCATTAGGACATGAGACTTGTCTGTTGATACTAATCCTTTGTCGTAATTTTTGTCGTTTATTTTTGTCACATATTTCACCATATTTAGTCGCAAACTACTTCGGTGGTCAACCTACGACAAATTTACCAACTGTATTCGAGGTCGTGACAAAACGCTTGAACTATGGGAAATGAATATTCAACATATAAAGGAGGAGCAGGTCTAAAACTTAAAATAATATCTATTTAAAATTAAATTGTCATTTCTAGCTCATTCTAACTCATGTCCGACTTCTTGTGCTAAATAAAAGTACAAAAGAGCCACAAAAAAAGTTCATTTCACTTTGCTATAACTGATGTTGCACAATTTGAGATGGATTAACAGAAACGGGTGGACATTCATCTGCCCCTGTATTCTTAATACTAGTAGGTATGCATATTTTAATTGCGTTAATCTTATTTTTTGTCTAATGATTTCAACAAAATACCATTTACTTATATTATGAAACAGGGCAAGGATACTTGTTTTCACCGGTTTGATACTTTCATAATCAATCCACCTACCATGCCATCGCCATTCCACCCAAAAATTTTCTTATTTGAATTCATATACATCCATTTCATAGTGGTATAGTGTTGCCCAAATAGAGTAACGTTTCAAGACTTGGCATAAATTCCATTACTAATTTATAGAGCTACAAGGCTGCACTTAAATTGCCTGTATTCGGATAGGTGTTAGTGTTGTGTATAAGATTCACTGGAGAAAAGTTTGTGATGAATTGGCCACTTATCCTGCCTGTAGTCCTCCGAAAACAATTTCAGAAATTCCTCTGTAGGTTCCAAATTTATTTTGCATCGATCATAACAACAACAACGATAGGCAGTGGTGGCGGCGATAGCGGCGGGAACAAAAGCTAGTTGGAGGTACACAGCACAGAGCTTGAGCTATTCACCTATTTATAAACATAGATATCCTAAGAAGACGAAGAAATTCTGTAGAGTAGACGTTTTAAATATTCATCCAGCCAGAGTACATGTACAGTCACTATTATTATCCATGTTCCCAGGACTTCCTGATAGGTCGACAGTTCTGTAAAGATTCTGACCAAAACTGATCAGCCAACGCCAATAGGTGTTTTGTATGTAAATTTTAATTGCAATTGACAAACGTATTCCCTGGAAATCAGATGGGGAACCTAAAAAAGTTGCATAAACCTAAAATATACAAGAAGCATAAAACTTTAAGCAGCTGAACTTCTTAGTATCAAATGCCAATCTAAGAAGTTTCTTGGGGAAAATCACAATGGAAACGAATTTCATTTGATTGTACTGAAAAATCTGGACATGGATATCAATGAACAAGTTACTAGAGCTTTTTTTGCAGAAATCTGATTTGAAATTTCATGTCGAGCAGCAAAGCATTAACTTATCATAGAAATGGACGACAACCTACATACTAAAATCAGCCTGCAGATTCTAATTATGTATAAGTCCACATTACCACCACGTCTGGCTACGATGCTTAATCCATTCCAGCCAAGGTGGTTATTTTTTGAAAAGGGCAATTTCAAACTTTAGACACAGTTCAAGAAATAGAAGTAGGAAAAGTTCGAACTATTAGGCAGATAGTTTTGGTTTCAGTTTTTAACTTGGTTTATGTAAATTTAACATTCAAAACACTCTGATTTTACTTTTAACTACTTTTATTATTATGTAGCTATTAGTATGCAGCTTCATCCTAAATATTACCCTACTTAGCATAGAACCAATGAAAGTATGTGTTTTGGTATAATTTATCGTAAATGCTACTTCTACTGGTGACAAAAGTTGCTTTTATGTCATGATACCAGAAGACCAGTTCTGTTAAAGTACTAAACTTGCTGCCCATATTGGTGTAGGTAAGATACATTAGACCATTTGCAACATATTGGCCAAAATACTAAGTTGACTTAGTCTTCACAATCCGCATCAGACTTTAAGTGTAAGGATGTGGAACAGAAACAGAGGCATACGTTAATAGATCAGAACACCCAGGAGGTGCAAGAGAGCCACACCAATATCTTTCTTCACAATCATGCATGTTTTTGGGCTGTGTACTACCCGATTTGGAGTCCATAAGTATGAAAACGGTAACAAATCCTGTCTTTTCGAACCGATGTTTGTCTTATGATTCAGATTCCGATTAATTGCAAGCATTTGTGCGTATGGTCGTCAGAGGGACAACAGTAGGTAAGTAGTTATAGGGTTCGCGTTGGAAACTGAATCTCTAGAGAAGTCTCTGTTGAAGAGCTTTTCTGGCATTGATAGTTATTGGTACCAAGTTGTCGATGGTTACTTTCGGTATTAGATAATCCTATTCTATAACTATTTTTTATTCGATTAAAAGAATCTCTTCTGATGCTTACCCCTGCATGCGTGTAGTTGTGTATATTTTCTGTATAATGAATTCTTTACGACATTGAGTACTCTCCTTTGCAATCATAGCAGCAGAGCTGTCTTGTATGAACTCGCATTTCTCAGTCTAATCGTACTACGCTGACAAAATTCTGTAGTTTGAAGTGGTGAATGAAGTTTGCATCAAAAGATAAAAGTATGATTTTCCTGGATCTCTTTTATTCTTAAGGAAAACTTTCCATTTCGAGATTCATTAAAATTCTTCAAAAATAGATTTCTATGACTCACTGTCTTTGCATTGCTTGATTTCAAAACTTGTCGGGAACACTCGATGCTTTATGGATAAATAAATCATCGAGGACGAGAAAAACATCTCACAACGTTATCCAAAAGATACAACATGATTTCATGTGCATATAAAGAGAACAATAGAACCAGCAGGGAACAACAAGGATTCTTAATTAATTTTGCTGCGATTGATTATTGGAAATCTCTCCTTAAATTTTGATTTCATAGCATTTTTGTATAGAGAGTAATATTGATGAGGCCTGTCTTAAAGTTGTGTGTTGGTTTTGATTTGTTGAAATTATTTTGGCTTTATTATGTTCCACAGAAATTTGTCTCCTGTTATAGCTACTAAGATAGATATTTCCTCTTCCTCTATTCAAATATACGCCAAGCCCCCCCGTTGCTAAATTTACATCCATCTTTTTTTAAATTACGCTATTTCTAAGGATTCATTCAGTCTTTGTTCTAGCTTGTTGGATGATAGAAGTGACTTGTTCTATATGGCGGGTTCGTGATAAAATTCTTCGCCAATCTTAGCTCTAGACTGTTCTTCCAGTATAAAGATTTGATAATTATGTTCTTCCGAAGAGTAAATTTGTCTGAAAGATGACCTGTGGAAGACATTAGAAGGGCTCAGGATGAGTTAAATTCTTGAAGAATAGTAGATGTGAGCCACAAGGCTTTAATGATTCGATAATTTTGTTTATACTTATACGCACACACGTCCTCTGTCTTTCATTATGGATAAATTAATGCATCATTTGAAATCTTTTTCAAGGACTATCAAGTTATGTGCCATTCCTGAATAACTCCTTAGATCACCTTGAATTGGTGTCTTATAATTTTATCGTTCCGCCACAACGTCCAAATACTCAAGAAATTGTCTGATTTTAGTAGATTTCTCATATGCAACTTCAAAGTACCAAAGATATCTTCCATGTTTATATAGAGATGTAACATAAACGAAGAAGTTATAGTATAACATGAATCGAAGGAAAGCACTGAAGCAGGAAAGTACTTTTTCAACTCTGGCAATGAAAACACAGAGATTATCATTGGTAGAGTTAAGCTGCTGTCAAAGTCTTGGTCGAATCATTCTGCTTGAATCTGGGGAAAATTCAGGTGTATTCAGAACCATTTGGAGTCAGAAAATTCTTACAACAGATTGAAACAAAATCGTTCGGCCGGAAAAAATAACGACATGGTTTGAAACAAAGTCTTTCTGAACAAGAAAAGAGATTCCAATAAAAACAAACAGCTTAATTCCATACGATAATATTTCCTAGCTACTCTTGCTCTCACGGTAAAAAAAAAATCCTTTTATGGATTTTCGTTTAAGCGTTATCGTAATTTAAGACATTTTGTAAGTTTGAATCTGCCTCACATCACTGATATCGCGAGGAAAGTCTCTCTCAGATCAACACTATTTCGAATTCTATATCAGAATACAGCAGATAAAGCCGCGAGGGAATCCACGAGTTATGAACTATGAGAAATTCCAGATATGTAGAACTATACTCTCAACTCCCCCAAAGATGAGCAAGTTTAGTACGTGTAGGAGATCCATTTGAGTTGTGGAACCGCAGTATCAGTAATTTTTTCTGGGATAACCTGCAGAAAGACAACTGAGTCTACTACACTACAAGCTGGACCGCATGGATGCAAGAGGTCAGTTCCATCTAAAGGAAAATTTTATGGAGTGTATCACCTCAACATATTATGCTCTTTGCCAAGCAGTTCTGGTGGCCCTATTTAGTTGGGTTTAGAAAATTATCTTTCCCATTTCAAAATATTTGAAACCTTGTCCTGACGAAAGACAATTTTTAAGCCAAGTACGGAAGCAGGTGCTTGCATGCTGGACTTGCGGGAACCTGTCGGTGGTGCGCATAATCTTACTCCCGTTCAACATATATTTTATTTCTTTGTGTAGATTTGTTTAAAAATCTAAAATTTACCAGGGGCCGGGTTCTGTAACAGGGAGAATTTGGGAATTTCGGAGATGAGAGCTTTGTTTTCTTAGAATTCTCCATTCCCAATTCACTGCTTTTGTTGCGTTTTGTGAAGGTACCTACAAAATACAAATCGAGTTATGTATTCAGTGCATATCCTAGCTATATTAAAAAAAAAAAAAAAAAACAAAAAAATTATGGAAATCCATGCAACACTTACAGAGAAACATGGATTTTATGTCTCAAGGTACCCGATAATAATCTTAAATCACGAGAAAATGATCAATTTGGTCGTGATCCAGTACAGAAAAGATGCTGTAAAATTTTTAAATATACACGGTAAAGCTTGTGTGTAGGAAGAAATCGCATCTACATTTTGTCACTTAATTAAATATGTAATTAAGTTTTGAATCCGATACAGGGTTTCGGAGATAACTGTAAAAGAAATGTATTTTTATCATTAAGGTGATAAAATGGCCGTTTTTGGTACAAAAATGGACATCTCATCATCGCGAAGAACTGGTAAGACTAATACCCATGTTAAAGCTGTTCACAACGGAGTACTAATGGATGTAAAACAACGGAAAAAATATATGAATAATATGGGAACTGGGTTATATATGACCCTAGTGCAAAAAAAAAAAACACTTTTGGCGGTAAAAAGACAGCTATCACGCTAAAACGATCAAAAACAAACTACACCACTCGATGAGTCTCTCCTCCGTCTTTAATTTAATACCAAACATGACGTAGTGTGGGCAACAACCCTTAAGAGAGGTGGTGCGACCCCCAACCCCCAAAACACCCCCCCCCCCGCCAAATTTGTCCCCTTTGTACACTAAACCCTTAATCAAAACAACAAAAAAACCAAATACTCTACAGCCCTCCCACACAAAGCTAGGCGCCAGTGAATATTGCGACAACAAAATTTACTGCCGAGGCCCCTGAAATCTACAAATTACCGTTAATCGAAATAAAATAAAATATATATACCCATGCATACCCAATTACCAAAGTGAATTCGTATTTTTTTATTGGGCTTACAGATCCTAAGCTTACCCTCCCGCATTATTGCAGCAGATATTGTCTTTTTTTTTTTAATTTCCGTTAATCAGCTCCCATTTCTACCCTACAGTCTTCCCGGCCAATTTCGTCCACCTATCTTGTTCAGCCTGAGCTCCCATTTTTATTTTACTTTCTCCTTCTTCTGTCCATTCTTCATTCTCTCGTTATCCCGGAAAAACTCGAGAAAACCTACCCTCCTACATCCCTCAAAAAGTACCCCTACAAAAAAAAATTGAATTTTTTTCGACATTGGAAGGTAATAGACAGATGTACCTCAAGTATGAAAAAAAGTTCAACCCTCTACAACAAAACGTGATACCCTTAATCGCCCCAGGGGATTCGCACTTTTTCACATTTCTTACGTTTTCACCAATTCTTCAACTATGTGAGTGAATTGGGAATGGAGAATTAGGGAATTAGAAATTCTAAGAAAACGAAATTCTCATCTCACAGACTCCTAAATTCTCCGTGTTACAGAATCTGGCCCCAGGTAATAATTTCTGCATAATTTCTGCATCATTCTTTTCCCACTTTGCAGTTAATTTAGCTAAGTGGAACTCGGTTTTAGAGGGTGGAAGCCTTGGAACTTCCGGGTACTGGTTCGACTAAAACTCTTCGTTTAAGTTTAAGAACTGATTATTATTACCATTTTTATTGTTTAATTGGGGATGAAGCCAGAGATCCCGCCTTTCATCCAGTCACTACTACCTGTAAGATCTTTTGTGGCACTATTCTGAAGTGCTCTAGGGCGCGCATTCGAACATAAGGTCATTTACAAAGCCTATATATATCGGTCTTGGGGATTATCTTTGAAACATGCTCTGAAAATTGGAATGTCTTTTCTAAAAGTTCTAGCCTTATGGTACTAAGCCCTTGACAATAATAAATATCGCGGACTACTTAGTTTTTTCAGGATACTGAAGTGTGGCTCTTGGCTGAAGATGTCTCTTGCAAGAGTGTAAGAAGTGGCATTCACTCATCTAAAGTTAACTCATGATATTGGTGATTAAGCTATGTCACCTTGTACCAGCAAAGGCTGACCAGCTCCTATACTATCATGTAAAATGCTGCTTGTGCAGATTTTGTTAAGTACCAAAATGCTGGTAACATACTAACCATTAAATCAACGAGAACGACTTTAGTATTTGTCACCAAAAAAAGAAAATTTAGTAACTTGAGGAGCGGACGAACAGAAGGGCATATATACTATTCCTAAAACTTTGCAGAAAATGCATAAAACTGCATAAAACTGCATAAAGTTGCACTTTCGAAATTGTCCATAGCAATATGTTAAGAACATATCCAAAGAAATATACTAGGAGAAAAAAATAAAAAGAAAATAGACATATGCCTTTTTGACTGCACAAGCTGCATGCTTTGAGGGACCAGTGTCTTTTTGTTCACACATTCATGGACATGTTCCTTTTTGCTAAGTTGTCGGCTTGAAGGAATCAATAGATTTTCGTGGACATTTATGCGGTTTTGTACGCAATTATAGTTTTAAGAGTCGGAAATCTTCCACTTTTTGTGCTTTTTAAAGGAACAGTGATTGAAGATAAAGAAAGTTCAGTACAGCGGACCCGATTCCGTCTGAAAACTTCAAGTGGTCGACCACGTGCATGTGACCAATCTTTACCCACTTCGCACTTTGATATCCTTCTATATATATATACGTGACACCGATCATTAATAAGGCATAATTTTTAGACTCTTAAGCTGTCGCAAAAGAACACAATATTATGTAATCCTTCCATTTCCAAGCGTAATCCTATCCACCTCCATACATATACGAAAAAGATACCGAAAATTTGCAATTAATTGTTTGGCTCCTGAGCAATTTAAATTCAAACACAGTTAACTTTGGTTTTGTCACTTTCAGACGTTTTAATGGAGTTTACGTAAACTTGGTGTGGACTGCTGTGGTTTTGCAGCTCTTGATTGTGTTCTTCTGCATTGTATGTTGATAAACTTTCGGGAAAATAATTACAGTTATATGATCGATTTTTCTTTCATCGTAAGCATCCGGAAAAGTGGACGTTGAGTGGGGTTAAAAGTAGTGTTTTGCCACCTTCCTTTCTAGTTCCCCAGAGAAGGTGGATAACGCTATCTGTTGAGTGTAGAGAGTATATAAAGCAACTTAAATCAATTACAATAGGATTAATAAGTATCAAGTTGAGTGCATCATGCAAACTTAGGTACATAATGTACGTATATAGTATAAGCATATTCTTATTATGTACATACATATGCTGCCACTTTGTTCACAAAGTTAAGTAGGATTAGGTTATAGGTTTCGATGAAAGGGTTCAAAGTTTACAAATACGTGAGGCCGTCTTAAGTAGATTGTCGTGCCTTAGAATTTCGTTGAATTAATATGGCATGCAAAATAAAATTTTGGAATTCTTGCAAAATCTCATAAATCTAAAATAAATAAATCTCATAAATCTAAAAGGAATCCTACATCTCAGGATTGCCCCAGATAGTAGGTTTATCAGCCTCCAATACGGTATTTCATATCAATATTTTACTTCATTAGAATGTGGCAACTATATTGAGTAAAAAGGGCGTCAACGATACATATAATTAGCATGTAGCAAACTCTACTTAATTGAAGTTAATACCCACTAGAAAATAGGTATGAAATAGTTTGAAAAATTTTGTGCCAGATGCACTTTTATTTTAAATTTTTTGTCAGAATTCTACAAGTGGAAAGTAACACGACATATAAAGAAACATAAAAAAATCTTGCGGCTGGTTGGTATTTTACATTCGCTTTAATAATATACGTATAAAGATCTTCACCACACGTCTTATGTGTGACACCTCTGTAAGAGGAAAAATTTTTCGTCAAGAAATGTATGATGTAGGTATGTATTTATTCACGGACGCGAGTAAAGCACCTAAAATACAAAAACTTATGGAGATAGAGATGGATAGAATGTGTGCAAGCTCTTCCCCTTAAGTCCGATGTGTTGAACTACTATCTAGGTTTCAATTCGACTTCAAGCATAACCAATCCACGACCTCTGCCCTTATGAAAGGCACGACCGACTTTCGCGGATCATCCATCTCTTACGAAGTCACGTTTCGGTCTCCCAACTTAGCTGACAGCCTCAGATTAGCAAAATATCTGGATCAGGCCATCAGAAAATCTCTTGTATGATCCTTAGTCATGCCGGATTTATTTTATGCTGATGCTGCAATCTATCTTCTGCATGCCTTGGAAATATCCAACCACTCAAAGCCTGCGTGCAATACATTTTTGGACTAAAACGGCATTCTCACGTCTCATCCATGGGACATCTGTTCATGCCTGAGCCCCTCACTAAGCTCCTTGTACTCAGGGTCGTTTGCTTCATCATTCATATATGCCAAACCATGGAGCAATCTTAATAACTCCAGACTAGCTCTACAACGAACGCGCACCGGACTTGGGTCTAATAACTTATTTGCTCAAACTCGTGCTTATGTGTTTAGGGAGCTCGCTTTGCTTTACCTCATGGACCCTTAAGGTTCTTTTTTACTTTAGTTCTTTTCTAATCTTACTCTAGCTTGTACGTTCTCCCCTTCCGGCAGGTTTTAGCTCATAATTTTTGTTGTTGCAATCAAGGCGCACATACTCATGAGTTGTGTTCGATTTTATAGCCCACTCCACTCACGCAAATGAGTGAGCAATTCAATATAAGAAAGCGCACAATCGCGTGTGCATACGAAATTTCTCACTGCTCATTACTCACGTGTGAGTAAATCAAGGGAAAAACGCACACGAAATCTTTCGTTGCTTATTTCCAACTTATGTGTACAGCGTCATTTATGAAATACCTACAAATGTAGAAAACGTGGATAATTAATATTTAATTGTTTATTTGCCTTATGAACATACACATGTACAGGGCTGAAGGGTTTAATAAGGGAATTTGACAAAATGTTTTCCCGTTTTTATGATAAGTTACAATTTATAAGGACTGTCGCTTAACAAATTGGCGGTGATCGGCAATTAAAATACCTAAGAGAATAGTCGAGGGATGATTGTCACCTATCAAAGTCTCTTTTGCACCTATCAGTATAGAAATTATAAATAGTTCAAGGTTTTTACCTTTTCAGCTGCACGGGCGGACAGGCAATAGAACAACAGTTCAAGATTCACATATCTACATCTATAAATAATTTAGGCGTTTATGAAGGTGGGCGGGGACAGCTTGTGTAATATGCAGAGCTATAATGAAAGGTTATATTGAATGGGTCAGTATCAGGTAAAAATAAGATTAGACAATTTATTATGACACCACTGTTATAAATTGAACATCTCTCATTGTTTCAAAATTTAATTTAAGTAATAAGATATTTTCAGGCAGTCAAATTGTAGTATTAAAAAATTAATTTATAAACATACCACAAGAAAATTATTTTTCTGATGATTCAAACTTAAATTCACTTATTAAACTCATAAATCAATAAATAAATGTTTTATTCAAAAGAAATTGACGGTTTTCAAGAAGATATTGATTTAATATAATTTTGCCTAGGTAATAAAACCAGAAATTTATTACATTTTTTTTTTATTTTTCTTGTGTGTTTTATTCTTATTAACTTATATTATCTATGTCAACCTGAATTTCAATGAAACTTAAGCTATAGATAATTGTAGAATATCAAAACTTAATTCTGATAGTAAAATATTCGAAAGAGTTTTCATTTATAGTCTTGTTCTCAGATTCGTAAGTATTGTAGACAGAGCACTAAAAGCGTGTTCCACAGACACATGCATAGCAGGAACAGCAAGTGCAACTTCTCCAAGTTTTGACAATTCTGGATCATTTCGATGAACTTTTTTCCAGTATTCTAAAATATTTGTATCCATTGGTTCCATGCTCTCATCGAAGAGCATAGATACCTTTTGCTTCAGTCATCTTTTGGATGATATACTTGATAGTGGTTTCATTATCATTTTCCTCACGTGTTCAGTGAATTTGTAGTATTTATGTATAATAGAACTGCGAACATCAATTAGGGCCGTTGTATTTTCAATTGTCTGACTTTCATCCTCTGATAGCGATGTTTCTTTCAACTTTTTGATAATATCGTAAGTACGCAATAGATGGTTCTGCAGAAAAATTAAAATTATAATATTACAAAAAAAAAAAAATTATAGTGTTAAATAAATTAGCAGTGCAATTGCTTTTTGGTCATCAGTTAGCATTGCAGATCCTTCATAATTGAACCTTGGGTCTAAATATAATGTTGCAACTAATGCATCATACTCAAATAGTTTCTGTTTTAACTTAGTAATCGCTTCATGTAGGAAGTTTGCATAGCAATTTGTACGAAGTTCCAGTTGAATTCTGTGCTGACGACGACGTCGCGTGCGTCGTCAGATTATCAGTATATTTTTTTGGGATAATATTGAATTTATTATTAAGAGTAGGCATGTTAATACTGATTTTATCTGCTGTAATTGAAGTTCGAAGTTTTTTGACAAGTTTTCTACACTCGTTGATTTCTGGCTCTGTTACTTTAAGCACGTCAAGTGCTGCTAGTATCTTATGGAACTATGTACAGTGATTGACGGCTGGACGTTAAGTCCCGACTGCCAGCATGAGCTGACAGATCACTCGGCGGACAGCGTTGACTGCAGGGAGGCACGCTAGCTCGCCTCGGCTATTGGCGGAAAGTGTGGGGAGGTTCCACGAAAAACCTGCCGCTGCGGTCTGCCATAATCAAAAAGAAATCTCGTGCCTTTAACCAAAACGCGGGCACACATTCAATCCTGAATGGACCTTTACGTCACTTACCTACATCCACATTGAAGACGCAGATGGTAGGCCTTCACTGCATGTCCCAACCACCCAGCTGACTCTGAGGGCAGATATTTTCAGAGTCCCTTTGTTGACCTGAAAGAGAGAAGTAGTGAACCTAGTTGACCTTCACGGTGAGAGGATACCAGGAGAATGAGAGGCGGAAGAAAAAACTTTCGACGTCCATCACGTTATAAACATGTCTATTCACTCCATAATATGTATACAGACATCAGAATCCAAAGATCATAATTCTATAATCCTAGAAGATACTTATTTCGACCACAACCAATAAGTGCATGAAAAGATAACCAAAACTATCCTTACTATTACTTGATTTTAAAATTTATACTTATGCGCGTTTTGAGAATTATTTCCTTATTTATAAATACTATTGATGAAATTATTAGTAGTATATAAGATCAAAAAAAAAAAAAAAAAAAAAAAAAAATTTGAACAAACGAAAATGCTGGTCGAGAAGAGAAAAGAAGAAAAAGGGGGATCCTTTCAATTAACTTTGTCTAGAAAGATCTACTATTCCGTAAGTTCCTTCGTTCTAGTTGGCTAATGTAACGTTTGCTAAGACTTAATTAATTCTGTTGGCCTATACCGCGAAGGCACTCTCTTGCAACAAAAATAAAACCTAATAACAAAACTATGCTCTCACAACACTCCTTGTGTCCCCCTCGAAACATCGGTAAATACCAATCCTTCAAGTATATAAGCTCTTTATAAATATTGTGTATGGAAATGCACGTGTGCATATGTATTACTATATATACAGGGTGATTCAGATCAAAATACCTTACGGTATACCATGCGATTGCTTGAGGTAAAATGATCAAAAAATTGTTCCACATACCCCCCCTTAAAAACCTTCGTTTAGGAGTTGTGGCCAGTTGAAGTTTCGCCGATATTCTTAAGAATAAATGAGTATAAGTTTTGAACCACCCTATAGATTTTGGTTATTGTTAGCTTATTAAATAGCCAAGAATAGTAGCTAACGAAAAGTGTATTACTCTGTATTTTTTAATTAAGCATCTTTAAAATATTCTCAAATATTTCCAAAATTTTCGATTTTTTTACACACAAAAGTTTTTGAAATAAATAACGGTATTTATGAAATTTGTGTGTAAAAAAATCAATGTGACTTTTTACTTTATCAGGTGGTACCACTGGCTTCTCCTACTTGGAGCAAGACCAACTTCATTATGATTGAGAGAAACGGAATGGAATAAACACAAAAAAAACTTCCCCACTATTAATATATCCTGATGACATTCAGGCTGTCACACGTCAAATCACTATGTGACGTTCCTGAAGTTTATTTAATATCGACGACCATAACAAGTTGTACTGTATGATCTGCATATCGTACTACTGAGAATATTGTCGCGATTTCTGATTTGATATCTTCTTCATCTCGGTTATATTATTCAGTAATATTAAGATTTTCCTGCTGAATTTCTTGCAATGATATTTTTATGACATTTGCACCCTTATCAGTAGTATTGGAACATATTTACATATTTGAGATATGTCTGTTTTAAATGCTTGCAAGCACCTAAGGACTTGTTCCTGTACCGTATGTCTCTTGGTTTTTTCAACAATACCTTCGAAGCCAATAATAATAATAAAAAAAATATATATAACTTGTATTGGTCAGATGTTCCAAATAATAAATTCCTAGAAAAAATATATGACAACAAAACTAATAAAAAGAGCTCAAAGAGAATTGCATAAACATGAAACGAATAAGAAAAATAGTTTTATTAAATTAATGTAAATAATAATATTTCATATATCAATTACCTGTTGTGTATTCACACATATTTCACATTATTTTATGTATTGAACATTTATTCCTAATATGCTTTTCTCCATTCGGGTTGCAATATCCACCTTTAATGAAACCATTTTTTTCTTAACCCGTTTAATTCTTGTTTCATTGATTTTTTGGCTTGTTTTTACCAAAACTACCCCTATTTATTGGAATTTACTTTTATATCGAAGTTTTGCTCATACGACGCAATAGTTAAAAAAAAGATCTTCATCGCTATATATTCTAAAAGAAGCATTTTTAACAGTGATTATATTCCAGCAGCCACCGCCTGTTTTATTAGTGAGTTCGGTTCGATGAGATGCCAATTTTTTCCTCTGAGAAAATTCTCGATAGAGGTAGCTACTGTAGTGCCCAGGTATAAAACATGTCGAAACGGTGGAGTGTCGAAATTGTTTGAATAACAGTAGGTTTTTTCTTTGAATATTGAGATAATTGGATAATAAACTCGGAAGAACATTTGTCCTACAAAATGGATATGGTTTGACTGGAGCATCCTCCACTCCGAATATGTCCAAATAACGACGTCATAAAAATTATTAATAACCAGCTGATTTTTTGTATGCAGCTTAGTAAATATTTGTACAATGAAATGGTGACCTACAAATTTATTTGTCCATTCCACGGTAACATTTCTTTCATTAAAAGCAACTAAATTTTAATTTTTTCCTATCGGGAATAAAGTCTAAAACACAATTTTATCACTGTCCTACACAAAAAATGGTATTTATTTCCAGGAATAGATATATTTTGCTCAATACTCATTCAACGCATTTCTTGTAATTTGGAATTTGGAGCTTAAAGAAAGTATATGGGTGAATATTTCAAAAGGCTGATATTCTGTGTTCAGGCAATTTTAACATATACAGAATAAAAATATAAATAAATTTCCTATTGAACTTGTTAGTTAAATATGAGTTTTAATTAACACCAAGTAGAATATTAAAATATTTTCGCAGATTTAAAGAGAAAATATATCTTAAATACGAAAATATCATTACCATGTCATGTCTCCATGCGTACTTACCTATAAATAATTACGATTATTTCAAAAATAGAAAAAAAAATCATAAATCTAAGGATACAGCACTGTATAAAAAGGTTGTTCCATTATTTTTCATATATTAAATTTAAAAAAATAAAATAAATAGTGCCAATTTTAGGTAAAATTAGGAGTGTCCCATCATTTTTTGTCATTTCCGTGACCAAAATGAAAAAGTAAAAAAAAAAACATTTTGGGAATCGAAACATGTTCCATCGTGTTTACAGTTGGAATCGGCGAGCGTACACTAATAGAGCAATCACTTGAACAGCTGTTCAATACACCCTTATTCGCCAGTGTGTAAAAAACAATAGTGAACCACTACACCCTTATCCACCAGTGTGTAATAAACAGCGTGCTTGGTTATTGAAAAATGTAAACATTTCTCCCAGAAAAAAACAAGTATATTTTTCTTTGTCACACACATGCTCAATTTCGTTAAATGCTACATTCAATTCTTTCTTTCAAAGTTTGGATTTTTTTTTTTTTTTTTTTTCAAATGACGCCTACTTTGATGGGTAATCTCTTTCTATTGAACAGCTGTTCAAGTTAGTTCTCTATATATACTTTCTCTATGGTTGGAATGACATTCTAAAAATTTTCCATTACAGTTTGTTTTACTTAGAAAAACAAGTTAGTCTCGCGAAATATTTCGAAGTGAATAGCTGTTTAAAGATTTTGTCAAGTGAATTTGTAATTACCGTGGTAAGTATTATTTATTTATTTATTTATAATATCATTAAATTAAATATCATTTCTAAGAATATTATGTGGTGTAGTATATGTAAAACCAATTTGAGATTAATCTGACATTTTATTAACATTTTGTGGCACAAATACTGCCATATTTGTAATTTCCGTGTTGTCATTTTCATGTTTTCCCATGCGTACACGGTAATTACACAAAGACACGGGAATTACTTTTTCATGAGTTTTCGCTTGTAAACTGTTTGGAATGTATTTTGCAGGTTTGTATATACTTTCATGGCGCCTTCAAGAAGTAAAAAAGGAAAAATCGATTCAAAAAATAAAAAGCCTGAAGACGAAAAAAAAAATACGAGCAGAAAAAGAAAAAGAACGTCGTAGAAAAATTAAAGAAGTTCCCGTAAGAAATGCTCAACAAAAATTAAAGGAAAAGCAGCGATATATAAAAAAGAAAGAAAACAAGGTAGTAAAAAGTATAAAAGATATGACAAAACGGGAGCAACGTATTAAAAGAAAAAAAGTGGAAAATTAATGTGAGGAATCACAGAAAAAATAAAGCAGAAGCAAAAAAAAATGAAGTAGCTGAGGTTCGGTTCATTCAAAATAATACTCCACCATCATCACCTTTAAATCAAGAAATGTTGGTTCCTGATGCTGTAGATGTCGTAATTCCAATTGATCGGCCCGATTTTGAACCACTTCGTCCAATATTAGATAGAACTAGCAATACAGAAGTATATTTATTATCCAAAATTAATAAGTTAGAAAAAAAATTACGTACTGAAAAATATGGGTGGATACAAAAAGTTAAAAGAAAAGAAGATACTATAAAAAAATTTAAAGCAAAATTATTATGTTTAAGGAAACAGATAACACGCACTAAATTAAAAAACAAAAATTTGGAAAATCCTTCTCCAAATACTCGAGTACAAATAATATGTGCAGAGAACCCATGTTCGTCCAGCCCGAAAGTTGTCAAAAGACTTATTTTCTCTGAAGCTTTGCAGGATCAATTGAAAGATAGTTATAATAAGTTAACTAAAAATAGAGAAAAAAAAATGCTTCAAAACATACTAGCAGGAAAGATAATAAAAAAATACAAGCAATTAACAAACAGTCGTTGTATAATAAACAATTGGAGTTACAAAAATACCAAATATGATCGTGCCAAGTTCATGAATTATCAAAAGAAAAAACAGGAAATCAAACAATTTTTCGAGCAGGATATAAATAGTCGGATGTGTGCAGGTAAAAAAAAATATGTTACAAAATTTAAAGAAACACAACAAAAAACATTCTTGACGAACACACTAAAAAATTTACATAAAGCTTTTATAATTGAACATGCTGATTCACCAGTTAGCTATTCATATTTTTGTAAGAATCGTCCTTTCTGGATAAAAGAAATGAAAGTTTCAGAAAGAGATACGTGCAAATGTGTAAAACACGCAAACATTGAATTACTGATTAATTCATTGCACAAATTTAAAATTATTGAACAGCCAACAACCAGTAGTGTTTTGAAAACAATTTGTTGCTCGGATTTGTCAGAAAGCTGCCTTTTCCGTACTTGTAATAAGTGCAGCAATAATAATATAACTTTTAATAATTTTGATAATTCAAAAAATGGTGAATATTATAAATGGCAGCTTATTAAAAGCAATTATATTGATATTAAAACGAAAAATGAAAAAGTTGTATCCAAAATATCAAAACAACTTAATTACAAAGCATTAAAAGATATTGTATTAGAATTTCAACAAAATTGCACTCCATTTTTAAATCATCTAGGAAGAGTTGTCCATCAGCACCGTGAAATTGAAAAATTAAAAGCAAATTTGCAACGAAATGAAGCATTAATTCATATGGATTTCAGTGAAAATTATAGCTTAAAATATGCCGAAGAAACACAATCGTTTCATTTTGGTGGGTCTAGGCAGCAAATATCACTGCATACAGTTGTTGCTTATACAAAAGTTGATGAAATCATTAATAAAAAATGTTATTGTACCCTATCGGAATGTTTAACACATGGCCCATCAGCCATTTGGTGCCACCTTCGACCAATATTGGAAAATTTACCAGACGAAGTGAATGCAATACATTTTTTAAGTGATGGTCCTGCAACCCAATATAGGAATAAAACAATGTTTTATATTCTTGGGGTTCAACTCCCATTGTTATTCGTAAAATTGAATAGTTTTACATGGAATTACCTTGAAGCTGGTCATGGTAAAGAAGCTGCAGATGGTGTTGGAGCAGTATGCAAGAGAACTGCAGATCTATATGTTGCACAAGCGAAAGACATATCAGATTTTAATATACTTGTAAATGTAATTCAAGAAAATTGCCCAAAAATAAATATCTACAAAATTTTTCAAAACGATATTGAAAAATTTGATAAAAAAATTGATCTCACCGAAACCAAACCATTTATCGGTACTATGAAGGTTCATCAGGTAAATATATATATATTAGAAACTTAATTTAAATAAAAACAAAAATTTTTAAGGTACTAGGTAATTTATCATCACCAAAGAGATTGTGGCTAAGATCGTTAAGCTGTTTCAAATGCAATCTATTATGTACTCATTATCAACTAAGTATTTTAGATTTTAATGAAATATGTGAATTGAATTCGTCCGCAAGTAATTTAAGTTCAAGTGATATTTCTCCTATAATTCCGGCTAAACAAAAAAATCGACTAAAATTTAGTGATGTATATAGTTCAGATGAAAATTTCACTGAACAAGAATTATCAGTAAAAGATATACCACGATTACCTATAAAAGCGAACATAAAAGCTGGAATTTATATAATTGTTTCAATTGACGGTCAAACAGCAAAAAAAAAGGTATAACACGTAAATATAGATACGCTGCTATTTGTCAAACAGACCTGGAAGATGACAATGTTAAAGTAATGTATTTTAAAAAATGTAATAAAAAAAAGGAGAACCAGCTTTTTAGTTTAAATCAAGAAGTTGCCTCTTATGTCAATTTTAACCAAATTGAAGAAATATTACCATCTCCAAATATTGAACAACGTGGACATCGTGTTTTTTATAAATTCCCCAAAATAATAGACGTTTCATAATAAGTATTTTGAAATTAATTTTTTAAGTACTATATATATATGTATATGGAATTTGCTAAGTTTTCTTATAAAAAATGAATTCATTTTTTGTTATTTTTCTTTAATGAAATTATTTTTCTGTAAAGTTCTAATCTTTTGTGCGAAAAATGTAATGCCCATGCTAAATTCTAATTTTCGTGACGTATATTTGTCACTTCCGTGGCAACCTGTCATTCCCGTGAAAAAAAAAAATCCTTAAAAATGATAAAATTATATGGACGTTTGTGGTAACGTGCTAATTAAATAATTATTAACTCAAATGAACAGAAATTAAAAATAATTTGAACAATTTAGAGAGTTGACATTTTGATGTATAAAATATCGGCCTTTTGAAATATTCACCCATATATAGAGAATTCACTTGAACAGCTGTTCAATAGAAAAAAGAGATTACTCATGAGAGTAGGCGTTATGTGAAAAAATAAAAAAATAAATGAATCCAAATCTTGAAAGAAAGAATTGTACATATACCTCAACGAGTGAATATGGAGTGTTTTTTTTGCAACTTACTTGATGAAAACCCAAAGTTTAGAGCGAAAAGAGAAGAAACAAAGACGTTTTCTAAAGAAATTCTGCTCTCTTGCAAACAGTTCTTACAGGTTCGAATAGATCACAAGGATAAATGCAAAGATGTGGTACTGCCTGACACTTGGGCTGATTAGATCATCCGATATCATTCCACTTGCTATAAGGAGTTCAGGATCAAGGCTTAATATTTATCTTATGAAAAGTAAAACAATCAAATATTTTGAATGGGGTATCTGGTGGAATCGATATAAAAAATCGCATGTATGGCCTAAAAATCTCGCTGCAGACATTCCGTAGAATAGAGAATAAAATAGTACACCCAGCTGCGAACATCTTTACATTCACGTTGTTGATAGATTCTATTTCTTACATACGTTGAAGCACCTTCCAGAAAGATATGGTAAATCCTCGAAACATATATTAAAAATAATTAGTTATAATCAGCATCAAAGATTATGAGCATGACCTAAGAGGTGAAGAACGCGTACAGTATGACGTGCGCAAAGAAAATAAACGTCCGCTGAGTTCACTAAATTGTTGAGAAGTAGAAATTTCAAAGGAAAATTTGTTGAAGTTTTGATTGAGAATTGGGCGAGAGATGAAATGCTCCATTTAATCACAGGAAAAACTATTAAACGGAATTATGACAAGTGCTACGTCTATTAGGTGTCTGATGAAAGGAAAATCAAAAAAGTCAATGACAACGATCTCACTTTCTATCACGAAGAAGCCGACACTAAAACTATTTTCCACATTTGTCAGTTGAATAGAAATTATCGGGTACAGGTACATTCTACGGATTCAGATATACCTGTGATAATGTTGGCAAATTTCAAATACTTAAACGAAAACATTCAGATAATAGTTGATCTAAGCACTGGAAAGAAAAAATTGTACCTCGATATCAACGATATTCGTGCCAAGCTTGGAGAACAGTTATCGCGGTCGCTTGTTAAATGCCACATTTTTACTTGGAATGACTGCAACCCTACTTTCTACCGGAAAGGAAAAAGAGGCCTATTGATATTCTTAAAAAAAAAAAAAAACGTGGCTTTTGTACAACGGCACAGCGTGCGTGCCGAGGTAGTAACATCAAGTGAGGTATTCCACTTTCTTAAGAGTAACTGTGCAGATCGTATTCATTAAAACCAAAAATGACGTCAACAAAGGGCGGTACGAATTGTTTGAAAAAAGCTACAAATGCAACAATCAAGACGAGAATATTGTAAAAAAAAGTTGTTGGTTACGATCCCTCAGTTCTACCGCCAACCAAACAAGAGCTATTGCAGATTAAACGAACATCATACATCTGCAGTATACGGTGTAATGCCCACATGCGCAGCACCACCGAAAAAAATCCAGAAAATTGCGAATGGGCATTTATAGATGGCAAATATCATTATTATTGGTTTGATGGCCCCCACAGTCCATCTCTTGGAGAATTGTCTTCTGTTGTTCACGGTCCTCTATTATTACTTTTCCTACGTATTGATGAAAAAACTGTTACCGTGGAATGGACATTTTGTAAGCGTAGGACTGGGAAAACGTACCACTAAATTTGTAGGACTATGTGGCCATTTCATTGTAGAAATATTTACTAAGCTGCATACAAAAAATCAGCTGGTTATTAATAATTTTTATAACGTCGTGATTTGGACATATTCGGAGTGAAGCACCCTATAGTCAAACCATCCATTTTGAAGGACAAAGTTTTTCCGAGTTTGTTATCCCATTCTCTCAATATTCAAATTAAAAACTTACTGCTTTTAAGACAATTTCGATACTCCACCGAATCGACATGTTTTATACCTGCGCACTATAATAGCTACCTCTATCGAGAATTATCACAGAGGAAAAACTTGGCGTCCCGTCAAACCGAACCTACTCACGAAGATTCAGACTGTTATTACTCACTAAAAAAAAAACAGGCGCTGGCTGCTGAACTATTAGCCCAAACAGCATTTTAAAAATTCTTTCTTGTAAATGTTGATTTTGTCTTTTTTACACTATATATGAAGCCAACGTCTCATTTCTAATGTTTTCACTATCATCTTCATTTCCTATATTTATTTTATGCACATTGTGTCTTTTGATATTTGGGGGCCTATTTCCACTTAGCTTTTTTTTACAGTTCTCTATCAAGCACGAAGATTTATATGTCTCTTTATTATAAATCACATACTTCCTTAAAAAAAAAATTATTTTCTCATATTTACGATTATATCCTATTTTTATTATTATTATTTCTTTCTATTTTTGGTAAACATATTTTTTCGACACACTCCAAGACTAATTTATTAATGCACATTTGAAAACCGCTCATCACGCTTTCTACCACTCGAATTAGTTTCAACAGTGAGAAAATGCATGTGCGCGCTTTTACCTCACGAATGAGCAATTCAAGGAAAGAAAGCGCGCAGCAAGTTTCGCACTGCACAATGAGTAACTCAAGGTAAGAATCAAAGTTAACTTAATGACTAGGACACAGAAGAGTTTTCCGATTGTTTTACATTTATCTGTGTCTTAGCCCAATCTTGAGCCCTTCTACGGTCATCCGAAGGCGATCTTTCGAATAAAATTAGGCTTTGGAAGAACCTCATTATCAAACCTTTGGAGTCGGAGAACATTCTAGTACAAGATACGAGAACGTATTTATAACGAACTCACCATAGAAAACATATGCACTTCTCTCATCCAATAGACTACAACAAAGACTAAATGAACCCCTTGAAATAGGTTAAATTAAAAAAGATGGACGTAAATTTGACAACGGAGCTTGGCATGTATTCGCATACAGGAAGATGAAATGGCTATCTTAGTACATAAGTATACCCGGAGTCAAATGTCTGTGGAATATAATAATGCCAAAAGAATTTCAACAAATCTCATAAATTTGTATTCTGGAAACAAACTACTTTAAGATGCACTTCATCAATTACTCTCCATACAAAAATGCTACTAAATCAGAATTCAAGAAGAGATTTCCAATAATCAATCGCAGGAAAATTAATTAAGAATCCTTGTTGTTTCCTGCTGGTTCTATTGTGTTCCTTATATGAACATGGAATTGTGTTGTATCTTTTGAATAACGTTGTGAGATGTTTTTCTCGTTCTCGATGATTTATTTATCCATGAAGCATCGAGTGTTCTTGACAAGTTTTGGAATCAAGAAAGACAAAGACAGTGAGTCATGGAAATCTATTTTCGAAGAATTTTAATGAATCACGAAGCGAAAAATTTTGCTTAATAATAAAAGAGATCCAGGAAAATGAGATTCATACCTTTGTAGATGAATATAATTTCAAAGAAGGACATCATATTTTATCTTTTGATTCAAACTGCAATTTTTTTCAGTATAGTACGAGGAGATTAACAAATTTTAGCTTATACAAGACAGCTCTGCTGCTAGGATTGCTATGGAGTGTACTCAATGTGGTAAAGGATTCACTTTGCAGGAAATATATACAAATACACGCATGCATAGGTAAGCAGCAGAAGAAATTCTATTAAATTTGTTAATAAAAATTATAGAATATCTTATACCGAAATCAGCAACTTGGTACCAATAACCATCACTGCCAGAAATACTCTTCAACAGAGACTTCACTGAAGATTCAATTTCCAACGCGAACCCAATAACTACTTTGCTTACTGCTACTACTACTATCCCCTGATGAACATACATACAAACGGTAGCAATTAATCGCAATCTGATTCATAGGACAAACCTTCGTTCAGTTTATCATCCTCCAGCTGCCCCATTTGAGGTCTCAAATATCGGCATTAAAGGAGAGAATCTGTGACTTATGGGCTCCAAATCGGGTACGATACCACATTATCTAGCCCAAGAACATAAGTGATTCCGACGAAAGACTTTGATGTGGAGCTCTTGTACCTCCTGGGTTTTGTGGTCTTTTACAGTACGCCTCTGTTTCTGTTCCCATTCGTTAGACTGGGAGTTTAGGCAAAAGATAGAGATTGCGAGGACTTCAAATGACTTTTTATTTTGGCCGATATGTTGCTAAGTTCACTATATCAGATATCTTGCACGAAAATGGATAACAAGTTTATTACTACAACAGAATTGTTCTTCTTGTATCAGGACATACAAGCAACTTTCGTCTCCACATGAAGTTTAGAGGTCCATTGACATAACATTTACGATCAATCATTTCTTACTTCTTGCATTTTTTCATTGGTTTAAGGATCATTCCGTAAGGAACGTATCAAAATAAGCACTTTCCCAACCCGACAATAATCAATTTCGTTTTTCTTTTGCTGAAAGTTAGTAGTTTAAGATCAGTAGACATTTTTTTTTGTTCTGAGATGCATACTGCCTGAATTAAATAACTTTTAAATCCTTAAAATTTTGCCGATTTTCGTTCTTCTGACTTGTATTAAAAAAATTATAAATTTGGACCTAATTCTCATAGAGGCATGTCCTTTAGCTTGTGATAAAGAGAAAAGTATAATGTTTCAAGGAAAATTGTATAAAGAATGCTTTAAAAAAAATATAAGGATAATAAAGATATTCTTTTTCTTAAATTTTGCAAAAATTAAAATGAATATCTCCAAATGCTTCCTTTTAATTTTTTCTTATTTCTTTTTAAATATTACTAATATTGTTTTTAGTAATTTGTTAAAATCTCATGCTGAGATCGCAGTGGTTAGGTATCTAACTTCTTCGTAAGGTTGCCAGACAAAAACTTCATTTTTTAAGTAGGCATTCTGCGTTTTCATAAAAATAGATATTGAATTAAAAAAGTTGAGGAAATCGGGTTTTATTTCACTTTTATTTGCATCTATGTATGAGATGATAATTTTTATGGTCAACAGGAGTCTGGTTATTTTTGCAAAAAAAATCTTACAACTTGGTTGTGTTATCCTTTATACCGTCAAATTTTTACAACAACGTCATAATTTTGCTTCTTAATGATCCTTTAAAACAATGTAGAAATTATCTCAATATCTGATTGCGATCAAAAGTTATTAATATTTCATGTTACGTGAAAGGTAAAAAATTAATTTTCCATGTAACATTATGTGTGCATTAGTATAATCAACTGTTTATTCATCTACCAGGTTAAAATGGATCTTCTCTAATAAGAAATACTGAAAAGACATTTCTTTCAATGTAAGACGGCGCGGTGGCACTGTCTTTGAGCAGAAAAAATCCTAAGGTCCCAGCTCGGAGGTTAAATTCCAAAGAAGCAAAATATATAGGAGTAATCCTAGAGAGCAAGCTTATCTGGTATCCCTACCCTAAAATGATAACCAACAAAGCTATGTGGGCATTTGGGTCATGCTAAAGTCTATTGGATAAAAAGTGGGGACTAAGCCGCAAAATGATCTTATGGATCTCTCGGGGCATAACAAGACCGATACTTGCTTACGTTTGTCCCGTCTGGTGGCCTAAAACTATGTAGAATATCGAGGTGCCAGATGATCACATTTCTTTCTCTAGGAGACATTTTACTATCCCTGAGTAGGCCGTAAAGGCCTTGAAACTCCTACGAATGTTATGATTACATCAGGCAGCTAAGCTGCGCTTCCGTATTTCGCCGCTCTACAGACGAGCCAAATAATTGGTCCTATCAGATAGTCGTTTGTGCTGTTTACTAATGCTGTTACTGGACATGGCCCTTTGGTAATAAGCTTTAGTTGACGGCGTAAACCGGATTCTGGCTATCAGCTTTAGTCAGGGACAACATTTGTAAATTTTAGTAGTAAGTCGGAGTAATACTGTCCGAAATACGAAAGGTCCCATATAAGCAGGCCTGTCAGATTTTAACATCACTGAAAAGAAAAACAACAGAAGAAAAATTTAGTAAGTTTTTACGTTTTATACTGAGCCGGAATAGTTTTCTTTGGAAATAAAAAAACATAAAATAGTTCTTTAACTTAATTAATTGAAAAAGTTTTCTTGTAGTATCTTCCCTCTGGAATTTATAATTTGGAAGATGATATAATCACCTAATTATCGGGGAAGTATTTTCGTACAAAGGCTTCCCGTATTTAAAGTAAATATCATAGATAAACTCCTTCATACATATCGATAAAGCATGTTCCCAGAACGAGAGAGTTTAATGTAAAGCCATATCATTTTTACTTATACGCACTAGCCAGAAAATATATACCTGAACAGGGCGTTTATCGTACACTGATTTCGCATGTCCAGCAACTACCATCTGAACAGAGGCAGCTTAATGGGCTGACGTCAATAGTTAACCATATAATTAAATTGGTGACCCCAACAGGAGCAAGTAAGCAGTCTTCGGTCGACAGGCCTATCAACAAGGAAAGACAGCTAAGTTCTAGAAGTCAAACAGCCTGCCGTTTTTTTATATTCAGGCAGCCTGACACGCCGGCCTAATCACTTCTAGCCCTTGAAGACTACCGGACCTGTCGGACACATATACTGGAACAATAGTTTTGTTCGAAATAAAACTACATTCGGCGTTTAAAATATTACTTTTAATCTGTGATTCTACTTTCATTGCAGCTATCAAGTTAATGGCTGATTTTGATCAAATGATAGATATAAGAAGATTAGGGAAACGTCAATCGCCTGACATTCTGGAAGTGTTAATCAGAAACTGAAACAGCTTTTAACGGAGAGTAAATTGGGTGACAGTCAGCCATACCAAGTACTACGAGAAATGCGCACCCTCAGCGTCGGTTGCCTCAGCTCAGAGACTGTAAAGACATTATGGCGTCAGAAATTACCCAATCATAATCAAG
This sequence comes from Dioctria rufipes, assembly GCA_963924295.1. Taxonomy (NCBI): domain Eukaryota; kingdom Metazoa; phylum Arthropoda; class Insecta; order Diptera; family Asilidae; genus Dioctria; species Dioctria rufipes. Next base: position 258,519 of record CAWUPM010001252.1, read on the forward strand.
CTATCTTAACATGCAATCCAGGTCCGTTAGATGATTTAGCGGCTTATGCGGATAAGATAGCCGGGGTTAATCACATGCCTGAAATCCAGGCAATGGCTTCTATTTCTTCGTACCACAGCCACACCATTGAGCAACTCGTCAACGAGTTCAGGAATCTTAAATTGCGATAAACCTTTTGGCAGACAGAGAAGACGAAAGTCTTCTTCAGGCTGTCGAAATATTTATTGTTACTACCGCAGGGTGTTTAATGTTAAAGCAAGGATGTGTGTACCTCCCGGTTCATTAAAGGTTGGCAAAACGACTCTCTGCCGTTGAAGATAGGTGGATTTGCCGCGCTCAAAAGTCGACTCTACATTTATGATAAATCCACTATAAGGTATTTTTTAATAGATACTGGTGCGGATGTGTCGGTATTACCGCCCACACCAGCTGAGCGTAAGTTTAAAAGTAATCTTCAACTCGCAGCAGCGAATGTGCGAACAATAGATACATTTGGCAGAACTGCGTTCATTAAACTTGGGACTTCGTCCTTGTTCCTCTTGGAAACTCATCACTACGAACATTTCTAAGCCTATACTAGGCACATACTCTCTCGGCCATATGGTCTTGGTAGATGTGAAGGGAGAACTACTCATATATCCGTTAACCTCTTTAAAGATCCAAGCTCAACGTATTCATTGCGAATCATCAGCACTTTTGGGCCTTATAAACCCATACTGTGACCCAAAAATTGCTGAGTTAGTTCGGAATACCAGAGCATCACAATAGTGATTGTATTTATGAAATATGTAAGGCACAAAGTAACACATCCCATCTCTACCACAGAGCCTCCGAGAAATTAGCAGCTGCAAACAAGGTATTTGTAGACCTTCCCATAACTGTTGGTCATCCCCACTACATCTAGTCCAAAAGAAAAATTGTGTCTAAAGACCTTGTGGAGATTGTAGATGTTTTTTCGACTTAGCCAAAGCATATCATCAGATTTCTACTGAAGCCAAAGACATACCAAATTCCGCAATTTCGCACCCCATTCGGACTCTTAGAGTTTACACGCATGACCTTTAGCTTGTGCAACGCAGCGCAGACGTTCCAAAGTTTCATTCATGCGATATTGCAAGAACTTTCATTTTGTTTTGTGTATGTTGATGATATTCTAGTAGCAATCACATCTGGAGATGAATACCTTACCCTCTTAGAAAATTTGTTGAACGCCTCAGGGAATCCAGTCTAACAATTAGCATCGACAAATATTCTTTCCTGCAAGCACAAGTAAAATGTTTAAGCCATTTGGTTACACCACAGGGAATCAAAACATCGCATCGCCTCAGCGAATAGAGGCTATCACCCGTTACGAAATTCCTAATACTATTAAAGATCTGCGACGTTTCCTCGGTCTGATCAATTTTTATCGTCATTTCTTGCCCCACACTGCTAGCCATCAGGCTATTCTGAACACATACTTGACTTGTTCCAAAAGAAAGGGAGTACAGGAAATCAGTTGGTTCAACGAAGCTATCGAATTGTTAAATATTAGTAAGAACCAAATAGCACAAACAGCCCTTCCCGCGCCTCCTATTTTGGAGCCGAATTGGCATTATGGGTAGGTGGCTCTGAGCGTCAATGGAAGAGAAAGTTGGCAAGGACTGGCTGCCTTTGTAGTTTTATTCTGTGAAAATAAACAACGCTCTACAAAAGTACAGCGCCTATGACCGAGAACCCTTAGTGGCCTATCAGGGCATTCAATATTTTCGCTATATTTTGGAGGGTCGTATATTTATCATTTTTACAGACCATATGCCACTAATTTATGCTTCTAGACATGTAATTCACATTTCTTTTATCCTGATGTAGATGAGGCTCACGATACCTGTATCCTGAACGAGCTTGTTGAGGCTGTGTCTGGTTTCTGTACCGACACAGCAAATAAGTTGATAATCGTCGCAGTGAAGACGAAAATGATGATGATGACGCTTTCGATATTTGTATCATAAGCTGGTTGCAGTTATGTTTGGTTCTTATACCGACACATCGCCACTAAATAATAACACAAACAAAACGTAATGAAGTGCTCAACTTGAATTGAGAATTCAACTGAATAGGTTAATTTATTTGACAAGATATTTATACACATAGCTTATGCAATACTTAATAGGGTTACTTAAAACTAGGGTCAATTAATATTACATAAACAAATTAACTGAAGCAAATGCATTGCTGAAATACACAAAATTAGTTGCGTTCACAAAATATTAATGCGAATGTCCTTTGCTGGAGCCGCATTTGTCTTGTGTTGCAAGCCAGTCTACAGTCTGGTAGATTTTGGATACATTACATATTCGCAACCTAATAGTCCCGAATTTCAACTACTTCAACAAAATCTTCACTATAAAGATAAAGATTTATTTTGCGAAACTTCCCCAAAAGGAGCAAGACCATACATACCCCCAGTCTGCAAAAACAACGTTCTCATCCCTGTACATAACCCCGATATTTGAGCTTCTAAAAAAATGATCACATCTAGGTACTTCTGGCTGTCAATTAACACAGACGTTAGTTCTTGGGTACGAGCTTGCCTACAATGCCAACCATCCAAAATATCTACGCACATTCACAATACGGTGGGCATATCCCAAGAATTTACGTATCGATTTCAAAACAGTCGCAGAGGCCTTCTGTCGAGGCCAAAATTAATTGTAACATCCGAAGGTACGCAGTTTGAATTCGCACTCTTTGCAGAGCTTTCTAAATTTCTAGGCTTTCAACGCAACCGTACTACAGTATATCAGCATTCTTGGAACAATAGCACCGCACATTAAAATCATCATCTTCACCACGTGAGATTAGCTTTACTACTGACGGTCACCACAGGGTACTGCCCCAAAAATGATTTGTGTTGGCCGGGCAACCAGGCCGCCGCAGCGCTTTCTTGATTCGGTGAAACTAAAGTATCTACTGGCAGGGGAGTGATGTGGTGCTAAGATTTAGTTTCATGACTGAAACTGAATTCTGGCTGTCAGCTTTAGTCATAGACAACATTGTAAGCCTTAGGGTAAGTCAGAATAATACTGTACAAAGTACGAAAGGTCCTAAGTAGGCCTGTCAGATTTTAACATCACTGAAAGCAAAAACAACAGAAGAAAAATTTAGTAAGTTTTTACGTTTTGTACTGAGCCGGAATAGTTTTCTTTATAGATAAAAAGCATAAAGTACTCTTTTAACTTAATTATTTGAAAAAGTTTTCTTGTAGAAGTCTCACTCTGGAATTTATAATTTGAAAGAGTCATATAATCACCTAATTATCGAGGAATTATTTTCGTACAAAATCTTCCCGTATTTAATGTAAATATCATATGTAAGCTGCTGCCTACATATCAGTAACGCATGTTCGCAGAACGATAGAGTTTAATATAAGGCCGTATCATTTACACTTAAGCTAGGCGCAGACTGACGCGCTGGTGATGCGTTAGCGATTAAAAACCGCTACCGCCAGCAACCGCTTCATGCACCATTTCACCGCGTGATCGCAAGTAGATAAGTAGCAGGTGCAGAATGGAATGTGAACAAGTGATTGAAATTGTGAGAAAATATCCAATTTTGTATGATTTGCGTCATTAAGACTATAAAAATTTTAAAAATAAAAATAAATAAATAAAGGAAACGAGAAAAACTGGTAAGCACATTACATTCAATTTATATTTAGTGTATAAAATGTACTTATCTTGTTTCTATATTAAAATATTTTACAGAGTTTTGGCAGATCTCAAAAGCCTCATTTCTTGATCTTCTTGCATCTTGTTTAAAATTTTAAAAAGCTTTCATTTGAGGTCAGGAGGTTCTAAAACTGCAAAATAATTGTCTTCATAAGTTTTAGATCTTAAAAAATTATTTAATACACAAGCTGCTTGAACTATTTTTATTGTTGTTGTTACATTGGTTTCTAACGGCCTGAAAAAAATTCTCCATTTTTGAGAAAGAATGCCAAATGCATTCACCACCACATGTCTAGCCGTACTGAGACAAGTATTAAATATCTATTTTTCTGGATTATATCTCGAAACTCTGTAGGGAAATGGCCGCATAAGGTATGTTTTCAAAGGGAAACCTTCGTCACCAATCAATACATAAGGAGTAGTTGTTGTTTGATTCGGTAATGATTTTGCTGCCGGAAAGGCAAACTGTTCATTTCCAAATTTTCTACTCATAACTGATTCATCCAAAATGCCAGAATCACTGTTTTTCCCGTACCCGCCTACATCTGTACATATAAATTTGTAATCAGGTCCAACAATAGCCAATAGAACAATTGAAAAGTTTTTCAAATAAAAAAAGTACATAGATCCGCTTTTTTGAAGACACTTAATTTGTAACATGCTTTCCATTTATGCTTCCGACACAGTTCGGAAATTTCCGTTTTTCTAGAAATCCATTCGCGGATGCAAATTAAAAAATAAAAATCGCGCAATCGCCACCGCACCAGTGTGAGTGGTTACCACCGCTACCGCTTCCTTACTCCAACCGCCTTACCACCGCCACCGCCACCGTCATCTCCATCGCATCAGTCTGCGTCTAGCTTTATACTCAACACCTTACCCTACTTCTTTGCTACAGGCCGTGACCCTAAACCGTTTCTTTACGTGCATACGTATGAGAAACGTGCATTTAAAAAATTATTCTATAAAACAAACAGTGCTTCTGGTGACGATAATTCTAAAGCCTATATATGGGTGAAAATGTTAACTTTTAGGGAAAAAAAAGCAATTGTCCGTATTTCAACAAAATTACCAAGTGTTTCCGTATTTTCATAAACTCTGCCCAATTTGCTATTAAATGAGAGTACAGCTTTCTCTCAAGATGAAAGCTCTTTTTTAAGTTTGAAGTCCTTTTCCCTGGAAGACATGATAATGTTTCTCTAATGAATGACAAATGCAAATGCATAATAATTGTACTTATGAATTTAATATAATAATTAAATTCCTTTCAATTACATTTAATTTGTTTCTAATTAGACTTTATAATGACATTAATTTTAAGTTTTTGACCAGTTTTATGAAGTCCGCCAAGCAAATTCCATGTTAATTGATAGAAATTTAATTATTATGCATTTGAATTTCTCATTCATTAGAAAATCATGTTAATGATTTGCAGGGGAAATATACTTAAAAAAGAACTTTCTTTGAGCGAAAGCTGGAGTTCCATTTCACAGCGAATTGGGTAGAGTTTAATAAAATGCAGGAGCTCTCCGTAATTCTTTTGAAAGACTCAGAATTACTTTTTTTTTCTAAAAGGAACATCTTGATTGTGATCATTGTGGTGCGACTGAGACAATGTACAACTGTACGTCGATCACAGAATACACAGGAGAGACAAAGGCCTCTTTCTCTGCTGTATCTCTGCTCTGTGCAATATAGGGTCAGTCATTTACGGTACATATTACAAAAATCTACGCTACCCTGCCCTACGCTATATTGTGCTGCGTTCAATGTGGGGCGGGCCAAGTTACAAATCACTGGACAAACACTTATCTCAAACAAGATTTTCAATCTAACCCCAAGTAGAAATCGAGCTTGTAAAAAGAGTAGATTTTGCATCATAACTTAAGGGGAGAATACAACAGATCAACTCTGGTAGCGGTGCACGCATGGTCTTAGCGGTCTAGTCGTCCCGTACTACTTAATCTAACCTAACCTAATATTTCACTCAACTTAAGAGACATATATTTATAATTTCCTAAAATAGAGATCTTAAATGATTTGTTTTCCTTCATTGAGATTTGCGGGGTGATTCTGTTATCTTTGCTGTAGCTTAAGGTATATGTGTGTCACATATTTTAACTTTTCACCACATATTCGTCGTATGTTTATATTCACCATATTCATTTCAACTTATTCTTTTCAACAAACATAAAATAAACTAAAATGAATTTGCAATGAATTAATGTCCAATGACACGCCTCAAAATATAGCAAATTAGTCAACTACTTCCGAGGTTGTGACAAAATTTGTATACTGTGGAAAATGGATATTCTACGTCTAATTAGAGCAATATAAGTGCATAAATTCGAAATAATGCTTTGAATTTGTCATGTGAAATGTCATTTTGAGTTCATTCTGCGTAATGCAGGGCTTGCTGATCTCAATAAAAACACAAAAATAGCAGTGGAAAAGTTCATTTCATTTTGTCGTTCATTCTGATAATAAAGTACGACAAAATATCAGAATGATGATCATACTAATCCTATGCTGTAATTTTTCTCGCATATTTTGATATTTCACCATAATTTTACTAAATTTTATGTTGTTTTTGATCGGGGTTTAGGAATATAAGAAACGATGTGATCTTTTTTGGGGATCTCCGATCATTGAGAAAAACTACGAAACTTTGTTTTAGTAGTTTATTGGAATTTTTCCGACGTTTCGACTCTGGGTTTTTAGAGTCCTTTTCAAGGGATCTGTAGAAATACAATTATTCGTCTAGCATGTTGAAAAATGTTTGGATATGAATATATTAATTATTTTGAATTACCTCTAATACTATATGCACAAAACTATTTATAAAAATGACGAAAAACACTACATTTATATAATAAATTAACTGACAAAAATAAATAAATTAACACAAAAAAACAGATAAAAACGTTTTACAATTAAAACCTAGAGAGATACTGAGCTGTATCAGCTGTTTTTGAATGTTATGTTGGCTGTGGTGTCGTGTGTGCCGGTGTGTGTGCTTGTTGGTTTGTGTGAGTGGTGTTATTGTAGATTTCTTGGTTTTGATGTGTGTTTCTTTGATTGTTGTGTGTATGTCTGTTAATTTTATTTAGAATTGTGTAATAATCCTTGTGTATAAATTCCGTATTATGTCTGATATTGATTAAGTGTTTCCTATTGATGAAAATGTGACAAGCTTCTTTTGTCTCTCTCATCCTTTTATTGTCTTCTGTGTCGATAATGGAAGCCTGGTCAAAGTTGAAGACATGGCCTGTTTCCAGTGAGTGGGTTGCCAGTGCTGAGTTGGGTGTTACGAAAGCTACTTTGGTTTTCAACGTAGTTCATATATGACAAATATGTCAACTGCTTTCGAGGTCGTGACAAAAAGCATGAATTATGTGAAATTAATATTTAACACAAATTTGTGAAGGTTTCAGTTTCAGTTCATTCTACGTCATGTCAGACTTCCTGTACTGAATGAAAGTACAAAAGAGGCGGAAGAAAAGTTCATTTCAGTTTCTCGTATATATTGAAATTTAAATAGGTACGATCAAAAAACTGTATCACCCCAGGAGTTCTTCTTTTCTGATGTTGTGCAATATAAGATAGATTAACAGGAACAAGTGGGCCATTCATCTGCCCCTTTATGCTTAATACTAGTAGGTATGCATATTTTGTTTTTGTTAATCTAATTTTATGACTAAAGATTTTAACTAAATACAACTTACTTATATTACGAAACAGGGCAAGGATACTTCTTTTCACCGGATTGATACTTCCATAATCAAACCACCTACCATTAAGTCGCCAAATATTCCACCCAACAATTTTCCTATTTTTGAATTCATATGCCTCCACTTCATGGTGATATAGTGTTGCCAGAGGAGAGGAACGTTATATATAATATATATATATATATATATATATAATATAATACAATACTTGGCATATACTCCATTTAAAATTTATATAGCTAGAAGTCTGCGCTTACACTTTCTGTATGCGGGTAAGTGTTAGTGTTGTGTATAAGATTCACTGGAGAGAAGTTTGTGACTCATTGGCCACTTCTCCTGCTTGTAGTCCTCCGAAAACATTTTCAGAAATCCCTCTATAGGTCACAAATTCATTTTGCATTGATCATATCAGCAACAGCGATAGGCAGTGGTGGCGGCGGCAGCTGCGGGAACAGAAGCTAGTTGGAGCTACACAGCACAGCCCTTAAGCCATTCACCTATTTATAAACATAGATATCTTATGAAGATATGTACATATCCGTACACAACAGCCTGATAACGTAGATAGCCAACAATCGATATACCGGGAAACATTTTAAAAATGGACGAAGCAAACCTGTAGAGTAGACGCTTTAATTATTCACTCAGCCAGAGTATATGTACAGTCACTGTGATTATCCATGTTCCCAGGACTTCCTGAAAGGTCAACAGTTCTTTTAGGATTCTGCTCAAAACTGATTAGCCAACCCAATAAGTGTTTTGTATATCAATTTGAATTGCAGTTGACAAATGTTATTCCCTGGAAATCAGATAGGGAACGTAAGAAAGTTGCATCATAAAACTAAAATATTTGAGAAGCATAAAACTAGACGCAGCTGAAATTCTTCGTATCAAATACCGATTTTGAGGTTTCTTTGGGGAAAATGAGAATGGAAAATAAATTTTATTTGATTTTACTGCAAAGAACTGGACGTGGATATCAGTGAGCAAGTTACTAGAAATTTTTTTCATAAATTTGGTTTGACGAATACGAGATAGTATTATCGAAATTTCATGTCGAACAACAAAGCATTAAGTTATCATAGAAATGGGCGTCAACCTAGATACTTCGAACATCATCAGCCTGCAGCTTGCAGATATGTAGGTATATGATATGTGCAGATTACCACCAAGTCTGTCTACGATTCTTAACCATTTCAACCAAGGTGGTTATTTTCTGAAATGGGCAATTTAAAACTTTATGCACAATATTTCCTGTATTGTACAAGTAGGAAAAGATCGAACAATTTGACAGAAATTTTTGGTTTCAGTTCTGAAAATCGTTTTTGTAAACTTGACATTTTTGGAAAATAACTCACGATCCTAAATATGACGTTTTTCAAAAGAAAACTCATTATAGGTGTATTCTAGATATTTTCTACAATTGCCTCAATCATGCGCGGACCAAGCAATCAAAACACTTCGAGGTCATTTTTAACTACTCTTATTATTATTTAAATACGCAGCTTTATCTGTAAATTTTAATAACCTACCCTAACGCTAACCTTAATGCAATAACTCTCAATGCTACGGTCGGAACCTTCTGCACCCCAAAGATACTGCTAATATGATATGACTAATACAAAAGTCTATAAAAGCCTTATCTTTAAAGTTTAAGGAATTAAATCCCCACTATCTCATCAATCGGTATTGAGTCAGTGTCGTGTATTGCATTCTCAGTCCTGTTTGTCAGTCCCCTTTCGTAACTTGGCCTTTCTCTTTATTCGATTCGCCTTAATTAATTTACAAGTAGATCTGTGTCCACTAAAAGGGTTAATTTACCTTCTAATGCTATATCTGAATCGAGTATAATACTACACATACATATTCACTAAACTTAATTCTACCACGCTTTTTTTTTTCTAATACCCCTTACGGTAGACCGGGCTCGAAAGTAACAATATAACTTTGGAGCTCGGTTGTGGATGAACTATTCCAGTTATGAGAAAAATATTAATACCCCAAGCATACAAATTTATTTCATATTGTAAAAATCTTAGCATTTAAGCCTTCTGAATAGTAAGATCCGAATAGTCAATAAAAAATGAAAACGAGGGAAAATATTACAACCGCCCCCAACACCGGGGCGTTAGTAACACCGTATGGAGTAGATAGTAACACAGTTTTAATTAATCAAATTCAAAAGTATTTATTCAATAAAAATATAATAATGTCTCTCCAATAAACACAAACAAAATAAAATATTCATATTTTCTTACATTTCAGCTAAAGTAATAGACGGTACAAATACATGTAAGTCACTCTGAATAGCAATTATGACAAATATATGTCATTTTGTTGGGTACATTCTTCATGTGATCAACTCTTACACTCTATGCATTGCACCCATTTCTCGCCTGGGTGACTTCCATTATACGCAGACAAGACAATAATGCTCTTCATCTTCTTCATCACTTTCCATTTTCCTGTCCATTTTGTTTCGTTTATTTTTTTTTATAAGATTTCTTTGATTTTGATTCACAAATATTTTCTTCGCTTTCCTCTTATTCCTTTCTTCTTTCTCTGCTCTAACATTTTCCTTTTCCGGGCTATCAGTATATATTGCAGTTTACACTTTCTTTGTACCTCTACTTCCTTCCTTCCTAGGTGGTGTTTTAGGGAGCGGTCTAACTGTTTCTGGTGAGAACGGTTCACACGGGACAGAGTGAGATGTTGATGGAATAGGCTCGTTATTCTTGCCGCTCGGTGCGGTTGCGCTTAATTCGTTCACATTAGAAATCTCCGATAAGGATTCTGGCCTATCTGTGACATAAGATGGAGCATAATCAAGAGCTGTAAATATATTTCTGTTGCAGGAAAATATGCCCGTGCGCCAGAAGCCTGCTTGAATGTTGGTTGAAGTTAGAACCATAGAAAGAGCCGTTTTTACTTTAGAGGGGATGTATTAAATTGTCATTGTTTTCCCTGCGTTATTGCGCATCCAAGATCGCAACTGGTGTTTACACCTTTTTTTAGTGGCCCATATACTGAAAGATCTAGTGGCTGTAGTTTATATCTGCAGTGGGGAGGAAAAGACAGCACTACTATACCATTTTCACAGCAATAATCAAGAGCTTGTATAGATATGTGAGATGAATGGTTATCCAATAGCAGAACAACTTTGTTTCGTGCTGTTGCACACGTATACATTTGGAAATGCTTCAAGAATATAAAGAACTCATTCTCTTGCATCCACCCGCTTGCATTTCCGCCACCAATGCTTCCAGTTGGGCCGTCTCTAATAAAATGCTCTTGGTATCGGAGCCTGGGGAATATAAACATCGGAATATTACCGATAGCATTGACTGCGCAAGTAACTGTGGCCAAGTTTGTTTGTTTGTTAATGCACCAACTTGTCTGGTTCCTCTTTTGGTAACCACTCTATTTGGTTTTTGCACAGTTGTGATGCCTGTTTCGACAACATTATACAAGTCTTTTGCTTCAAACTTGTATTTATCCATAACCTTTTGCAAATTGTCAAAGAAGGCATCTACATTATTCTTATTAAAACTAGTGGCCCGAGACATACTGGTAGGCTGTGCACATCTTATAGACAATTGTGGCTGCATTTTCATGAAATTAGTAAACCAATCTACACTAGCCATTTTGTGCTCTTCCCACTGAAGTGGCATTGAGAGTTTATATTTCTGTGCTATTTCAAGTGCAAACCTTCTGACTTCTTTGGGACAAAAACCGTAGTATATTTCTGCTGCTGTAATTATATAATCTGCCATTATCTTCTCATGATCCTCACTAAAATCTTTGTTCCAAGCTTTATAGGCCATCGTAACTGAAGAGTTCCCCTCTCTGTCAAGGCAAATAGCATCTTCTTCATATATCTTGCCAAAGATATGTGACACAACCCATATTTCTTTGCAGCCGACCAGACAATATTCTATCATTTATGTCACCGTATGCTTGCTCATATAATGATACATATTTTGTACCCCACGTTCGTCTTTCTGATCTTATTACGAGACATTCTAGAATAAAAGAAGTTTAATTATGACCCAGAAAAAAAAAGAAATTGCACAGCTGGGTCGGTTGTAATGTTACATACGACCCCGAACTATGCTGTTACAATTCTTCCCGACCACGTTTTAGAGCTTCGAATTAAAATTCTTAATGATAAAATGCCAAAATTATTAAGCAGAAATCATTAAAATACTCAAAACTATACTCAAACAAAAAAAACAGAAGAGGTTTACTTACTTGCAACGGAAACATTTATATTGGAATTTTAACACGTTAAAAAACAATTGCTTTGCCGCACTGAATATATACTTTTGTTTCTGCACACGTCTACTACCTTACTCGTCTACCGGTGAACTGTGATATATTTGCCAAACCTCTAACGTCATCCTATACATAATACACGCGTATGTATCTATTATATATTTGTAAATATTTAGGTTGTTACTTTTGCCCCCTCTTACTTTCGACCCCGGTCTACCATACCTTTACTGTTTTTTTAGTGGTCATTGGTACTGCAGTTGTAGATATTTGTAGAGGACTTCTGGAAGGGTACTACTGGACTCATCTCGGTTGTTTACAGATGCATCGGCGAATCGGGCGTAGTAAAATGATATTTCTAACTATAGGAATATTGCGAAATTATCTTGCATGCCCAAATTATTTGAAACAATCATTTACTCTCAACTATCATTTTCCTGTAAGAATTTGCTTTCTTCAAACCAAAATGGGTTTATTTCGGGCAGGTCTACAACCACCAACTTATTAAAATTCATCTCGGATACTAATGGCGGGTTTGCAAAAGGCTGCCAGACAGATGGAATCTATACTGACTTTAGTAAAGCTTTCGACAAGTTATCACACTCCGTGATATTGCTTAAAATGGAAAAGTATGGGTTTCACCTAACATTCCGAAAATGTACGGTGTCATATTTAGATAACAGAACATACCAAATTTCCGCCATTCCTTCTCTAGAGTCTTGAAAGCTTCGTCCGGCGTACCTCAAGGAAGTCAACTGGGCCCGTTGCTCTTTATTCTATCTATTGACGACATTGTATCTGTTATGAAGCACTGAAAAGTCTTGATTTATGCTGACGATATTAAACTTTTCGCTCAGATTAAATCTTTTAACGATTGTGAACTTGTACAGGGTGACCTCCACAAATTTTACGACTGGTGCAAAAGTAATAATTTGGTACTCAATATCGACAAATGTGAGGTTATGACCTTTCACCAGGAATCTGAAATCAATCATGATTATGAATTCTCGAATTACTCGATTCGCCGTGTTAGTTCTGTTTGTGACTTGGGTGTCAAATGTGACCAAAGATTGAATTTCGTCTCCCATATAAACTTCATGGTATCAAAGAGTAGTTCTATCCTGGGCTTTATAAAACGTTGGTCTCGAGAGTTTTCGAATCCCACCATTACATTGCATTTATACACTTGCTTTGTGAGACCCCTTCTTGAATAAACTAGCCAGGTCTGGTCTCCATTTTACGGTATACACATCGACCGTATCGTGTCTGTTCAGCGGAACTTCTTACGATTTGCTCTCAGGCACCTACCCTGGAATAATTCATTAATTCTTCCACCCTATGAGGATCGCTTGAAGCTTTTAAATATGCACTCGCTTGAGAAACGTCGTATGGTTGCCGATATAACGTTTGTGCATCAACTCTTAAACGAGAATATTGATTCTCCATGTTTACTTAACAAAATCTCTTTCCGTGATAGTAGGCACAATTTAAGAAGGTTACCTTTGTTGCATATTAACCCCTCAAGGTCTAACTTTAGCAGGTATGAACCTGTTAATCGCATGTGCATTACTGTTAATAATACGGCTGAGCATTTTGTTCTCGACGTTTCTAAGCATGTTTTAAAAAACGTCTATATAATATTTAATCTATTTTGTTTAATGTTTTCTGCATGTAATTTCATCTGGTGTTTGGTTTATGTTTAGTGTAACATACTAATACTAACACCGACTAAGTTATGAAACGCATCTATTGTTGACCGTTTATTTATTAAACGTGTCCATGCAGCGAGCTTGTGTTAAGCTGGTTCTGATAGTCATTTATTTATTTTATCTGCTCTCTGCAGGCCTTTAATAGTTATTAGCTCCTAACCTATTCTTAAACCTATTTTCAAACGTATTCTCAACGATAATTTGTTTCCTTAGCACGTCATTTTAAGAAATATCAGCTAATATTGGTGTGACCTGAATATGTTATGAGTAAATAAATATTAAACAGCTACAGTTATCACATAGGGTGTAATAATGTGAAAAAAATATGTTAACGACCTTTTTGTAAACATAATAGGGGTTAAATTAAAGAGAAAAGTTAAGAAAATCCGAAATTTTTATTTTAGACAACCATATTTTTTTAAGGGAGATGGGTACGGGGTTGATTGAGAAGTCATTGAAAAGGCCATAAAGTTCTACATACAATGAGCTGGCCGTTCGCCCTGCAGTTTTTCAGATCCAGGGTGTTTTATGAAAAACTAGCTTTTTTCTTAATCACCCTGTAACTTCTAAACGATTAATATTGCCACCACCCCCCCCTGCCAATTTTTAGTTCATCGAGGTGAGTACCATCACCTCCTGCTCTAATGACCTCCTACGGGGAATCATCCTGTACATTATATTTTTCCTTAGAACATTTTAATATTTTAAAGTTTTTAATGCGGGAAGTCCACATACATCTGTCATTGGAAGAGGAACCGAATAAACGGGTTTGTCCAGTCTACCTACACATCTTACGTGTTAACCACAGATGAAGGCAGATGTTTGGAGACACGCAACGATATAAATGTTGACGTTGAAGAATTATTGAAAAGCTGGGGTTATATGAGGACTTAGCAACTTTGATCCAAGGTGCCATACCACATAATGCACTCTTTGGAGGTTAGTTTTCCCCTTTTTCATATTTTGTAGAACACAAAATTGATGCAGACTGCCTACCTCATATAACAGGGAGTGACATCGACCAGCTTATCCCCTTAATAGGTATAAGAACAAAATTCAAAAGAAGATTAGCTGAATGGAGAATCAAAAATGTTTGCGAAATTTGTATTAAGTTAATTTACTTAAAGATAGCATATTCTTAAATTTAATTTTTTTTTACAAGACTCATGGATTAGTTTCGGTAGCGGACTCATTATCTGTAAGAATCTCTGAAAGTATACATCGTAACGTTCGGAGCAACTCAAATACCCGATCTACATAGGATGCTGTTAATTAAATTGTAACTAAAATATCTCTAATGATTTTATAATTTTAATTCTCAGATCTGTAAATACAGGACGCAAAGGACATCTTACAAAATCTTTTCCTAGGGAAGGAGGCTTTTCAATATTACGAAAAGCATAACAAAGTCGACAATTGCTCTAGAAAAAATATTATTACTTCTACAGTGGAGTATTGCATCCAAAGTGATATACACCTTAACCCCGATGATTTTATAAAAATTGTCTCAAAAATAAGGCAAATATTTCCAAGTGAGGAGGATGTATCAAATTTTATAGCAGACTTCGTATTACATTTAAAGAACTAAAAATACCCATCCCCGTGGAGTGTTATATCACAAATATCATAATTCGATGAAAAAATTAAGAAATAAAGGACTGCTTGAAAAAAAAAATTTAAAACGTAAAATTGAGAGGAAGTTGCGACAAACTTGTAAGCATAGAGTATTTTCTATATAATTATTATAAATTTTATAATGTTGAACGTTTTATTATTTTAGAGAGTCAACTGCAAACTGGTGATTCAGACAAACTCTGGCTTCTAACCAACAGCCTTGGCCAACGGTGGAAGAAAAGTGAGGCAAAATTTTAGAAAAAAGAAGGAAAGAGATCACCTTAGGTGAAGACAAGGCAATTTCTGCTATCTTAATACACTGGCATCTATATGTATAAACATTCCTATGGTCATAGATTGGTGAGCATTATATTATACTATATATATTATAGCAATTGCAAGAATGTGTATCTAAAACTATTAAGTGGCTGCACAAATTGCCATTCACATGCAATGTGGATCCTATTCGGCTTCATATAAAGCTGGATTGGTTGATGAAACGTCTTATTACTAAGGCAGTTGAAGTTGGAAGCAACGAGTTCACGGAAAATCCGACTGAACACTAAGGCTGCCCAGATGAAAATTCCTGTGCTACATTTCCTAGTTATAGACGCATATTCTTCCTATTTCTCACTATATAGTGGGACTCTATCTGAACATACATCGACTTAGAGAGTTGAAATTCTGTACACGGTGTTTTCATAAAATAGTAAATACAATTTCAAAAATAGACTAAAGCGAGCAACCCGTTCATAGTGTTGCCATACTAAAATTGATGTTTTTTACGTATATTGTGAAAACGAACAGTCCTAGACAATTTTATTGTGTACTCAAAAGTGGGTTATAATCATTTTTACTGTTCGACGAGCCGTTCTAAAAATAGATATGAAAAAATACTTTAACAATCAAACTAACACAAATGGGTGACCATACGGAATTACATATGGGCATACGTCGAAAATATCATAAGAATCGGTATTAGACCAATTCTAGCTATTTTCCTTGTTCATTATACTTACTATATATTCGTAGATACATTATAATTCTTCTTGCTTTGGTTTTTACATTAAATTTTTAACTTAATTTAAAATTACCAAACTAATTATATTATTATTCACACAGCAGTTTTCTAAAGTGGATATTTAATTATTTAAAGTACTACATTCTTTTTAAATGAGATTATTAATAATCCTTTTTTTTCTTCAGATTGATATTGATTTTGAATCAATTTACGTAAATTCGGAGCATAATTTGTTTTCAAAGTGGAAAAAAGTTCAGTCGGAAATATTACGTATCGATAAGGACAGAAATAAGCTTGAGAACACACCAAACGAGGAAGCAGAAGGCGGTAATATTTTTCTATAATCTTTAAAATATACTCAACAACGTTGTAATTTACAGATTATTAGATTTTTGCATCAGAAATACTAGACTAAAACAGCTCACGGTATCGAGCACCATAAACTATCAATACAAGACTCTATCGGCTATATGGTTCAAATAGTAGAAGCCGACAAAAAAGTACACCAAAAGCTTACCTCATTAAGCGAGCTTCAAAAACAGAAAGATATAGTACTCTGCAACCTTTAATAATAGTTGTGAAGGAGCATGACATTTAAAAAAAAAAAAGTATTGTAGCTGTAGATGGTATATTATTTTCTCATCATTCATTCCTTAAAGCCTCAGATTGCTGCTTCAAGAGTTTCCATGTTTTTAATTTAACATACCCACAAGAAAGTTATGTGGTTCTTCTTACAGAAGCATTTCTATGAATTTAAAACAAAGAATGATAGAATGTTATCTTGCATTTCAGTCTTAATCTCTGTAATAAAGAATAAGCAAAGTTCATAGGGGTATTTGCTCATTCATATACCTAAAGTTATTATCAATTTTTAATGTTATTAAAAAAATAATTATAATGCCTTTTCAATTTGCTTAGCTGATTACAAAAATTGATTATACTTTTCGTTGTTTATATTATTAGTTAGATTATATAACACTAACATGTTTTACTGTTATTTATATAAAAATGGGTATAATGAAATAAATGCACTCTGTCTTCATTTAGACATATTTCACACGCCACGAAATAAATATGAAAAAGTATATAAATGTGGAGCTAACAGTTGTTTACAAATTTTTTTCCACTTCATGATTTCAAACGTCACTCATTAAAAACACATATTATAGACTCATCTTTACAATGTCAAGAAACATCTCCTAATGAAAATACAGGTAGTGATAATCCCGATAATTTTGAAGCAAATATACTATACCTCTGCACAAACAGTGATGAGAATATTTTGGGAACTATCATTAGAAATTTTGAAAAATGCTTTAGAAATTATGTTTTGAAAAATATTTATTCCCTGTACGCCAAACCTAATTTAATAAGTAATTGAGTTTCAAAATATATTAAGAGAAATTTTGAATTACACTGTAACATCCTGGAGAAATAAATTTAGTAGCTTTCCAGAAAAAAATCAAATTAAAATAAATAACATTGTAGAAGTCCCTTTATATATTTTTTTTTAAAGATATAGCGACTGAATATAAGTTTTTGAAACTTTTAAATTCTCTTAATCTTTATCAGTGCCACCAATCTTTTGTCATAAATAATCAAATACTCCCAAGCTTAAAGAAAGATATATCCGTTTTAGAGGAAAATTTATCAAAAGGTTTAGTTATGCTTATCGGGTTTCAAATAAAAAAGTTCTCTGAACTTCGATAAAATTAAGGAAGAAATACAAAAGTCGGAAAGCAAGTTTTCATCCTTAACCAGTGTAGAGTGATGGAATAACATAAAAGAAAAAAAAAGTTGGTAAAACTATTAATCCTTATTTTCTATACAGGGTGTCCCGTACGTACCGCATTTCCTTTATTTCACGGATTCATCACTCAATTTCGAGAAATAAATCGTATGAGAGGAGAGCCGGAATATGTACGGTGTGCGCGGTAGGGGGGTTCTGCGATTTTCGATGCTTTTTATCCTAATATCATGTGACTTTCTTGTTATACACCCTATGAAGGTGATAATTTCATGAATTTTGTTAACTTGCGTGGAATTGCATAAAATTAGGCGCGATTTCTATTATTATTAGCAAAATTAATGAACTTATGCACCATAAAAACGGGAATTTCTCAAAAACGGTAGCATTTAGGTAGGTACATGCGCATAGTCAAATTAAAGGCAACATTCCGGGGTCTTTAAATCTTGTCATAAAACTGTATAGTTATCATGCATTTTTGCGGGAAAATCGTTGAAATTGAAAAAGAAATTGCAAAGTTATCCAATTTTTTGACTTTGGCATTTGTTGGAAACGGTAGAGGGTTTACTATCACCTGAGATCATCTTCATAGGGTGTATAACAAGAAAGTTACATGATATTAGGATAAAAAGCACCCAAAACCACAAAACCCCCTACCGCCCACACCGTGCATTTTCCGGCTCTCCTCCCATACAATTTATTTCTCGAAATTGAGTGAGGAATCTGTGGTACGTACGGGACACCCTGTATAACGATGATTTTTCGGTAGACGATCCGTTAGGCTCTCATGCAGGGAAAAACTGAATATCAGCATTTTACTATTCGTTCCCAACACTTTCAAAGCATCAACTTTCTCCGCTCAATAATATATTTGTAGCAATGCTAGTAAGGTTACAATATATTAAATCATTTGGATGAGATTCCTGTTTGTATATCTTAATTACCATTCTTAAAAAATTAGAAATAGACGCTTAAAATATATCTAATATTGGGCTTAGTAACTTGTGACAATCTGGGATTAAATGCTATTTTAGGATTTACAAAATCTCTTAATTCAAATAATTTCTGCCGAATTTGTAAAATGAAAGAAAAAAATAACACTTTTAAAGCTACTGTAGAAGATATTTCTTTACTTCGTTACAAATCTAACTATGGTACTATGTGGAACAGGATAATTCTACAGAGGCGAGAATCGTTGAATACTCTATTCTAAACAAATTGGATAAGTTTCATGTGACGGAAATTATTCCGTAGACATCATGCATGACGTATTTTTGAGAATTGTAAAATGAGTAAAGTTTTAGATTTTTATGTGTACAACGTGAAATTATTTACGCTGGACTATTTTAATAACAGGAAACAAAGCTTTGATTATAGGGAACTCGAAGCAGGTAATTTATCACCACCTATTAAATTGGAAAATATTAGAAAACATACTTTGCATATGTCAGCATGCGAAATGTGGTGCTTTGTAAACTTTTTTCCATTAATGATTGGTAATTTAGTGTCTGAGAATGGTGATATCTGGGAATATATTTTGGTTCTTTCCAGACTTATCGATCTCATATACTCCAGTTTTAACTGAAACCGTGATTACTCATTTAAGTGAACTTATTTCTCAGCAGAATTCTCTATTTACTAACGGACCATCTCAGTGTAAAATTTTTGAAAGAATCGATTTTTTTTCTAATCTTGAAGTACATATAGCTGTGCGTGTTCTGTCCAATTTTCAAATTAAAGCTCGCTTTATTAATGTCGCTACAGCCTCTTTTAAAAAAAGGGATTGGTGCTTAAGGCGACGCGCGTCATTTCTTTTGTTCAGTCCCTGACGGTTTATCCCTACCTAGGGTTCTTACGTGCTCTTCTACAACCGAAATAGAGTGGTGAAATTCGTCAGTTTCGTGTTGTTATTCAGAATGAAGTTTGTATGGAGCTGGGATGGCCGATTGATTTTAAGTAGATAATTTATGTAAAAAAAAAACTCCTTCAAACTTTAGACGCGTTTTTCCCGAAACTCCCTTTTCAATTCATCGACTTGAAATATTTACGGAATTTTCATTACTTCATTCTTTATGTCCCTATGAAAGATTTTTTGTTTTGAAATCTTCCTATTTTTTCACACGAAAAACTGTTGAAAAACAGGGCTAAATTTTGTACCATTTCGTCACCATTTTGTCAAATTTCAAAAAAAAAAAAAGAAAAAAAAACTCCATAGGGACACAGCGGCTTCCATACAGATTAATAGTCAATTTGATTTTTTTCTGTCTAATACAAACTGCGGCCACAAGCGTGTACACCTATTGCTCCCATTTTTTTAACTCACTTTCTAAAATAATTATTAACAAGAAGTAAAAATAAATAAAAACTAATGGAAAAACTGTTTTTGTATTGCTAAAGAGTGGTTTTATTCGTAAAAAAGAAATCATCCCGATCCCCCGCTGCCATCCATCCGAAAAAAAAAAATCGCGAAAATTCACAATTATTTCGACGGGTACACTGAGATGGTCCTTTAAGCTTTTTAGAAAAAATCTTAAGCTCAAACATCATCTGTTGTTATACTACCCTAATATTGCCAGAAAATCAGGACCCTTGATATATTTTTGGTCTATTAGATTTGAAAGCAAGCATCAAGAATTAAGGGTCTATGCCAAAAATTCAAACAGTAGGGTAAATATTTCACAATCTTTAGCAATTAAAACTGGAATACATTTTCTAGTCAAATTTTGCAATAGCAAGGTACATAAAGTTACCACCATAGAGATATTAAATAAGCAAAATATAGTCTCCTGTACAAAGGAAAAAAATACAATCAAAGTTACTACTGATATTGAAGAGATCAATAAAGTTAAAGAAATGCTTCAAAAAGAAGACAATGTATATTTCATTTGTATTCGGTTTGAAAGTGAATGCTTCAATGTGCATTTACATAGTCATATTATTGGAAAAGAAATTGAAAATCTATTTTATGTTATTTCTATAGAAGACTTCAAGTTCGCACCGATAAATCTGCATATTTTAAGCAATGGCATTAAATGCATTACATTAAAGACTTTATAATCCTTTTATATACCTACACTGAAAAAACAGTTTCTTTGGTTTAAATAAAATTTAATCGTATGGAATAAAAAACATATTTAAATATGCTCATACAAAGAAAGGATTTGTTTTCACCAAATAGACGTTTGCTTCTTCTGCTTTATCATATGTTTTTAGGATTTGTGTAATCAGTTTGTTTCTGTTTGAGAGACACAAATATTATTTCAGAGAAATCAACTTTGGAATATAAAATGACTGATATATTTGTATTTATTCCGGACTGGAATCGAACCTACACTTTTAGAATCGGTCAATGATGGAGAATTGAAGAATTTTAAGAATTTTTATTTTTAACGATTCCAAATCAAATTATAAATACAAGAAGAAAAAACCATTTACAATTTATTTGTGCGCTTTCATCGTTACTGGTTAATGCCAGCTGAAAGCAACGTGGCTTAGTAGGCTAATTACAAATTGATAAATGCAGGAGGGAAAATCATCTGTCTCGTTAGCTCAGTGGTAAGAGCAGTCGCCCGGCAAGCGGAAGGTCCCGGTTTCAAACCCCGGATGAGACGGTTGTTTTTTCTTCTTGTATTTACAATTTGATTTGGAATCGTTAAAAATAAAAATTCTTAAAATTCTTCAATTCTCCTGATATATTTGTATCAAATTATTATTTGTTTCAGTCAAATTCATGTCCTTTATTTGAAATGTATTGTTTATTTGGAAAAATTAAATATTATTTAGTAACAATAAATCACAATGAAGTACAAGTATTGCAAATGTTTCAATGAAATTAATTATATTTCAAACAAACAACATGATATCGAGCAAATATCTAAGACAAATCAAAATAGAATTAATACAAAATATAAAACATTTGGTGAGAATAAATTTTTATTTACTTCGGGAGTCTTTCACTTCCCACAAATAATTTATAGGTACATATATATTTCCCATGGTTTGAATAAATAAGTGAATAATATTCCTGTTTTTTATGTATACATATGTACTATATATACATTGTTTGAACCTCAGGTAAATTATATTTACCTGATGTTTTTAGTTCATAAGTACTTCCTGAAACAACTATTTCTAATTATTATTAAATTGAATTGAAAATCAAAAGGCCATTTTTTCGATAATACAAAAATATATTTATTTGCTATTTCTAACAAAAATAATTTCGCTTTAAGCAAAGAAAATATAATTTAAAAAAATAATATATATCACATTTATATATTCAATTATTAGAGAATGGCATTGAAAGATTTAAATTCTTTAAGAGCTAACTTTTGCACAATTTATATTAGTGATCGGGAAAATTTGAAAGCATATCGGTGAATCGACTAATTCGACTGATTGCAGGAAAAAATCGACGACAAAAAAAAATCGCCAAAAAATATCGATGAATCGACTAAATTTAGTCGTTTCTCCTATGTAAAATGAGCTTTTCAGAGAAACACGCTATAGTTACTTCGAAAGCATTTTGAAGTAACGCTGTGAGCGATTGACGATAGCGTAGAAAGCAACTTGGTTGTCCTGAAAAAGAAAAAGCGAAAAAAGGGATACTAAAGAAAATATTCATATATGTACATATATACACGGGCAGATACACGGTGGATTATTCCTGAGAATTTTAAAACACCGAAGAGATTTAAAATAATACGTATACTTTTTTATTTTGTAAAATATGTATCTATTTTATAAATATAGTATGTATGTATTTCTTGAAATTCGACACTACAGAATTTTTTTAATTCTATTCTAAAAAGCAATTTCAAAGGCAAATATAACTGTCGACATTACATAATTTCTTATCATAAAAATCAATTTTTCTAATTAGACTTCATTTTGAAAAAATAACATAAATTTTTACCGTTTCCAAAATTTTTCATATATTATATATTTAAAAGAAAAATGGCTAATGAACTTTGACGTCGTATTATATACAGTCGATACAAAAAATTATTTCCACATCCCCAAATGAGCTTAAAGGCCCCTGTTTTGAACTGTATTGGATAATAAGAGTTTCGATAATTTTTTTTTTATTTTAAAGTTAATTATAACTGTTACCGAAGACTTTTATTTATTTAAATCTTCGGAACAGTTATAATTAACTTTAAAATAAAAAAAAAAATTATTGAAACTCTTATTATGAGACTTATAAGTTATTTTAGCAGTTATGAACAATTTGCCATTACGTTTCAAGTATACCATTCAGTCTTAATGGAAGTTTTTTAGCTGTTTGCCAAAAATAACAGTAATTTACGATCCCTGATCACATCTATTCAATAATTTTTTTAAATTCCTAGAACGTTCTATTTCTCAAAATACAGCATAAAAGCTGCCAAATTTAATAAAGATATTAATAATCTCGATGACAGCACGATAACACACAATTTCCCACAATTCTTAGATGCACAAACAGCAAAAAAACATGTAGTGTTACAATTACAATTTCACAAAAAATATTGCGGGTGTAGAGTTTCTTTTTTGTGCGTGCTTGTACACAATACCACCTACAGTGCTTCTAAAATATCAACCGTCGTTTTGATGATGGTAAATATAAGTGCTGCCATGAAAGTATGAAACTGGGAAATAGGAATGAGAAAAATAATGAGATTTT
This sequence comes from Dioctria rufipes, assembly GCA_963924295.1. Classification (NCBI taxonomy): domain Eukaryota; kingdom Metazoa; phylum Arthropoda; class Insecta; order Diptera; family Asilidae; genus Dioctria; species Dioctria rufipes. The sequence goes on from CAWUPM010001252.1 coordinate 281,988, forward strand.
TTTTTATTCAAAAAAATCGAAAAACCGAAGATAAATTAATCGATGTGTAAGAAAAATCACAAGAAAATAATCGACTAAAAATATCGGCTAATCTGTTATAAAAACATCGCCCATCACTAATTTATATACGTATAAAACTTGTAATCTACATAAGCCTCTAACTCAATCTCTTTTAAATACTTACGAATTTCTTTAGGATTATTGTCATTAAGGATAACTCGATTGCGACTTATTTGTACGCTAATATAAAATTTCTATCGGAGTATGAAATATAAATGTTATTTATACCGAATAAGTTTTGCTTCCCTGATAAATGTTTTTTGAATTGAACAAGTGATAATAGGCACAATCGCGACTTACTCATCTAATTCTCTTCTCAACGGAATAAATTTAATGTACAAGGATAATAATGCTTGTTTGCCCTGAACAACATTTATTTCTCTGAAATAAATATTTATTTATAACGATTAAATTCAATTTGTTGGAGACAAATAAATGTAATCACTTCTAATAAATAAATGGTTTTATTAGATCAAAAAATTGTCTCTTTTCGTTTAAAGAAATATTTTATTTGATAGCAATAAAGATGTTATTTTGGTAAAATAAATTGAAATGGCGATTAATAAAAAAGCTCCTTAATTTTTGTGAAATTACGGTTATTTCTATCAAATTAAGCTGTTTAAAATAAACGCTGTGTTTATATGAAACAATTAGGTTTCCTTTGGTATGCAATTGTTTTTATTTATACTTAAATATATTTATAAAATATGAAAAATGCATTTCATTATAAATATACAAAGAAAAACATGGTTTCATTGTTGAGGGTGAGAAAGGACTAATGAAATAGGGATAGATAGTTTAATTACCCACTTTAGTAATTTTAAAAAGGCTATAGTAAAAACTACGGTTCAAGAGCAGTATACTTATTTTACAATAAATAGTAACGTTACTACTTTAGTGTTGGAGGTTAAGTGCAAAAAATGTACTCGAACACTATTTTAGTTAATTCATTTATTGACTTGGTCAATATACTACAATACTTTATATCTACTTATTAAGTTAAGATAAACTTCAGTGTTTTATATCCTTAAAGATGGGCCACCGTACCGGCAGGAGAGTGTGATTGAACTGAACTTTTTTGCGAGCTGCACTTATACGTGCGTTGGAACTTGTAGCCTAGGAAGGTTGATGACATAAAGAGTGAGGGAGTTGTTAATTGTATACAGTTCTTTTATGTTGAGACATTACAAATGTACTACACTACGGTTTGGTACAATTTACAATTCAAGAGTGGTATATTTTACTATTAATAGTAACGTTACTACGGTTTAGTAAATTTCAAAATGGAAGGGTTGTATATTTTACAATGGAGAAAAGTTAGTTTTTACAATTAATAGTAACGTTACTATGGCCCAGTATGTTTTATTATCGATTTAGTAAACATGCTTTGTGGTAAGATTTACAAATTTTACGATTTGGTAACTTTAAGGATTAAATCTTTGGCTGAAAATCAATGCCAAAAATCGTCAAATTTACCCTAATTTTCGCCAAATTTAACGATTCTTTTCTTTACGTGCACGGAAATGATTTAGATAGATCTCTGGCAGGCAAGATTTGATAATTTCATCATAAGCCGTTAGATGAGAGTAATGATGAAATTTATTCTAGACTCGGGACTAAACTATTCCTCAACATAATAAGCTTTTCCATCATTACTCAGTGTGTAGTTAGATGAGTTGTTACATTATTTTCTTCTTAAGATAATGAAAATATTCAGTGATACATTCAATTCATCAGTCAACTTATGACGACATAATGGAAATGCCCACTGCTATTATCATCATTAAATTCATAATAATAACATTGATATATCAATGATGACCAGTGATGGCTCAGTAAATAGGAGGGGGATTTTTCAAAGTTTTAAAAGATCCTCAGGGAATATGTCGTAAAAGAAAATAATGAAGGACTAGAACGGAATCCGTTTTGATAGAGGACGTATACACTGAAGTGTCCTGGAGTGCACCGAAGACTATCGCACAAAAGAATGTACTAAAAAGAACACATGTTTCTACTCTGTTTCACAAGGGATTAGAGACCAAAAACTTACGTCAATTAATAAATAACATTTTCCAATTTATCATACTCTATTAACGACGTTTACAACTTATTCGGAAGTCTGTCTGCCTTCCAGTGGTGGATGGCGTTGGGGGACAGCATCGAAGGCTTAAAAATATCGGTTAAAAATCGTTATTTCATAAAGGCTGATTTTTGGTGTATCTGCAGAGAATTTAATTCATTATCAATGGTTGATTAGTTGGAAAGTGCTGTCAGACAGCAACAAAGCAAATAGACGGACGCAGGAGTAATTGTATTAGAGTTGTCTTATTGGTAAGAGTTGTCTTATAAGTTAACACAGAAAACATCTTGTTTTTCAGCAACTATGAGACTGAGGAAAAAAAGTGGGAGGTTTCCTGTTATCTATGATTCAATGCCTACTTCCCTTGATAATATAAATAATACACTCATGTCTTTAGTGCTAAAATTCTCTATTAACAAATATTATTAAATATCACTACTGAACCATTGAATAAATAACTAATAAGGAAGCGGGGTATCGTGCGAATACAGTGTACGTGTTTAAGCAATTCAATGACTATGACCTAAGGTCGGGGGGGGGGGGGGGGGTTGACAAGAGCGCATAGTGGCTATTTTGCGCCAGTTCAAAATTTCTGACATTTCATAATTTTGAAAAGAAGTTCTCGGATTTGAATTCGCGATATTGTAATAACTAAAAATTTAATAGGATTTATAGATAATAGTAGTGTGAAATAAGTGTAAAATTTTCTTTAGTGAACGATATTTTATGTGCTATGTTGCAGAAACGAACAGAGATATTGTCGTGGAAAAGCATTGTTCAAGTAACTTTAATAGCCTTACTAATTAATTATAGTATTTCTAGCAAAATAAAAGTGAAATATTTATAAAAATATACAGCCATGGCAAAAAATTTAACATTTTACAAATGCCGGTTTGTTTGTTTACAATTGAATTGTCATTGGTTGGTAAATTATGCCAGTCGTACAAAGGCAACGCCAAGTAATAATATCTGAAAATAAGGGGGAGCTAATAATTCGTTTATTTTATATAGCAATTTGGATTATAAAAAATGTTCCCCTTCAGAATGTCAGGATTTCATTACTGCCATGATGAAACGAATACAAACACAGCACACTAATACATTTCGCCAAGTGGCTTAGGTTTTCACCCGATATGCCGTTTCCTTATTAGTTGTTTATGCAATGCACTGAACAGTTTTGTCTTAACAATAAAATAAGAGCACATGAATTCCACTATATAATAATAATAGTAATAAATCTTTACTTTCGATGACCACTGAACGAATAATCCCTTCAAAATATTCTTTTATCACACTAATGCAAAATGCATGCAAACTGCACTATCCCATCCTTCAACATAATTTTTGTGAAGAAAAAAAAACCAACAAAGCCATAGAAGCATCTTACAGCACGTATATACCTACCCAAATTCAAAGAATGGATACATAAATAGGGATGCGTTAAAGAAAAGGCGTATGGTAACCATCTATCATATTCTGAGATAAAAAAACATGTGTTATTAAATATAGAGAAAAGCCCTTTCTCTGTCTGTAACGTAACGGATACCAGCATGACCTTTTTACTGACAAAAATATTAAAAAAAAAACTGAAGAAAAGCCCGCCCAGACTTTGTGTAACGAGTTCGAATCCCAGCATGATTTTTTTTAAATGAAAATGATATTTAAAAAAGAAAAAAGAAAATTAAATAAAAGAAAATTAAAAATATTAAAACAATTTAAAAAAAAAAATTAAAAGCAATAAGAAAAAATGTTGACCATGTCCAATGAACTTGAAATTTTAGAATCGTTCACACGGAATAGAAGAATTTTTAGAAAAAAATTTTATTTTTACGATTCTAATGAAAGTATTAAATACAAAACATCTGTCTTGTTAGCTTAGTGGTAACAGCAATCTGGCAATTTGGCAAGTCCCGGCTTCAAAACCAGGACGAGACGGTTATTTCGTCTCTTGTGTTTAATAATTTCATTTGAATCGTAAAAAACAAGGTTTTCTAACAATTCTTCAAAAAAAAAAAAAAAGTTTATAAAATTCAGAGAGAATCCTGTTCTAAGAACGGGCAACTTAAGTTAGTTATAAGGAATACTTAAACAAAATACATATATGAAAAAGGTACATAAATTCGCATTGTTAGATCCCCTCCACATGAAAAACTGCTATCGCGAATCTGTGAGACCGAAAAAAACTTGGTTTCACAGGACCGCAACAATAAAATACAAAAACTTTTCCATTTATATTTAGTATAACGTGTATAGTAATAGACGTATCGTTTTTTGGGTACTATTAGAAGAAGCTGCTTTAGCACTTCATTTAGTTTTAAAAAGCGCAAGAATCAAGAAAGTGGATTTTGGGTATACCCCATACTAACTGCCACTGACTTATAAAATTTCGCACGATCTTCAGATGAGAATAAACATAAATCTTATTATGAGCATTTAATTAAGGATGGTATTTCGAAGAATGATACTAATATGCGAAAATGCATTCCACCAGTAAAGCAACTGCATGTTACTTTAACATAAATAAAACACAATAAAAAACAAATTGTTATGTAATAAAAAATAACTCAGGTTGTTAGGTAATAGATAATTATGTGCAATTTGCTGAAGTTGGGCGTTCTTAGAAAGCTCTTCTCTCTTAAGTTTATAATTTTTATAACTTTTTAATTTTATTTTATCTCTTTTGTTTTTATACAGTAAAAATCTCTATAACGAAAAACCCTCTATAAAGTAAACACTGGTTGAATTTGATTGGTTTGCATGCAAATCAATATATAAATTCACCTTTGTAATGAGGTGATACTCTCTGTAACAAAAAAAAAAAAAAAAAACGCACAACGATTCGTGATAGGTTGCCAGATGCTCATGAAGGTACTGTTATTTTCGGGAGTAAGTGCCTAAAGTTCCAGGTATGTTGGTTTTGTGAATTTCTTGTTTTGTTTATTGTGATGATTGGTTTTATTAACCACTGACTGACTCGTTGCGTAGGGGATGATTTATATTCCTAATTAGATTTTCAAATCCGCTTATCATTTACAACCAATGGAAACGATTTGATGTCGCTGTCCTCCTGCTGCCGTGTCAATGTAATTCAGACTTTAGGTTACCACCGAGTCAATCAGTGGTAACCTGATGACTGATACCTGTTTATTGTGATTTATTTTGTCCATACATAAATATGTATTTTGTTCTAATCTTTTTACTCATACTTTATAACGAAAGAAATTGTTCGGTCCCTTGGCTTTCGTTATAGAGAGTTGTCACTGATATTTAAAGTTTTTTTTTTGTTTTTTTTATTTATTTATTTTTTAAAGGCCTACTCCAGTGATCGCAGTGTGGTACCGGTGCTCAGTAAGACCTCTCATTTAATATACAACATGCCGCTTTGAAACCACCCGCACCCCGTCGGAAGTCGCTACCCCCACCCTATAAGTACTTATTAGAGAAAAATGTTCTGCTACGAATTGTAGCTGGTAATAAGCTGAGACGAGCAGTGAAACACCTTTTTCGATCGGATATAACCCCACCGACTTAGAGCCGATCGAAAGTGCGAAAAAAGTAATACCCCAGTTCGAATAAATAACAGGGAAATACTAAAAAGTGAGTATGGGTCCATACTCAATAGACCCAATATTCTCCGGGTATAAGAGTGTGGGTACTCAAACTTCTCCTCAAAATCTAAGGAATTTAATTCTGTTCTAGATTTTCCAAAATATAATAGATAAAGCGTTGACCGACCTCCTCAGCTTTTCCGCTCATCCCTGAAGAGCAAATACAAATTTTCAAACAAAAAGTAGTTTGTTTTAAATCTCCATTCGCAGAATCTCCTACTATTTTTCAATTGTCACATTATTATGTCACAAATCCAGATATGCTGAACATACCTGCTGTTCTTGTATCATGCCAATGGTATTTGATTTCCCAAGTACAGAAATTAGGACACAATTATGAAATCAAAGCTAATTAAATTAAGTTTTCTTTTTTGTGCTTCTTACTTGAAGTTTGTTTTTCAAAGGCGCGGAAGATAACAAATACTCGGTCCTAGGAGGTCGGTGCCAGTCTCACAGTAAAAAAGTTTCCCTAGAGTCAGTAGCAACAATTCGTGGCACCTGTTTATATTTTTATAAAATAAAAAGGATTGCTCCACTTAAGAAATAGGGATAGGCTTTGTACCTGAAATGAAGGTATTTCAATAATTTTTAGTTATTTTTTCCTAAAGTGTAGGGAATATTAATATAATTCACATATTGGTTTATTAAATAAATCATTATATTGTTTTTTCCTATTTTGTTTGAGCGTGCCCAATGCCCCAATTAAACATATATGATAGTATGGAATTTAAGAAATGAGTTATTCAGCTCATTCTTATGTTTTATATAGATGTAGTTCTAAACTATTACCTATTCCCTATATTTTTTACATATATTAGAAGAAAAAAGATTTAACATTCTGTATATTTTAGGGAATATTCCCTACATTTTAGGGAAAGCTAAACATTTCGGGAATTTTACGTACTATATAAGTTTTCTGGTGCCAAGTACCTAAACTCACTGAATGTTCCATTAATTTGGAGAAATTAAACTTATTTCCCCTTTCTTTTATTTATTTTTAGGGATAAACGTGTCTGAAATTTAGGGAATTGTGCTACTTTTTTTTACAGCGCTGTTTGAAAACTTCTTACCTCTTAATGAAACGTATCAGGTCCACATCAGGTACATAAACTTTTCAGTGTACTATCCGCAGATAGGAAGGCAGATCCAAGTGTATCTATTCTGTACCCGTAAAATGTCCAACCAATGCACAAAGAGTGTTCAGCTCAAGTCTCAGGCTTTGCTTCCAGCCCATATCGGCACCCGGGACTGTGAATGGTTCCGTTTTTTTGCTAGGTTTAGTGGTCTGGGACAGTGATGATATACACCACGGCTCTATATTGTTTTCTTCCAAACCCCAAAGAAAAAATGGTTTAAATTCCATTAACAATTAGCTCCGCACATCTGCAAGTGTTCTAACCCATCGATGCTGACACTTCGCACGAACATTCTTTTTGATGAGAGATCTGATCAGCGTTTGATAAGAGATCTTATCAATGAGGTGGCAGCCGTAATTAGAGATGCTCGTCCAAGAAAGGCAGAATTAGAACCGGACTTGTCCAGGCAATCTGCACTCTCATTTCCCATAACTTCCATGTGACCTTACTATTATAAGACGCCGTGTTATGAGTACACAGCCTTTTTTGCAGTCCCCCAGATATTATCCGATCCGAGAGTCGTCAGAGCCCATTAAGGGGCCGGGCTAATTTCACTTGTATTGCAATAACGAAGACCTCAGCCTAGAGGAACCTTTCAAGTGACTAAAAAGTCTTAGTAGATAAAAAATATTTAATTATGTATGTAAGTTAAGATTCTCTTAATTATTTTCATGGTGAAGATTACAATAAAATAAATTATTTCGAGTTAATACAATTTTATATTTGATGTTATTTCCACATATTTTTTATAATGCTCGATTAGATTTCAATTAAATGTCTTTTTGTCTGATGTTTTCTCTGATGCTCTGCAATTCTTTACTGAAAGTACCACTAAATTAACGGTAAATCGGCTTTGATTGAAAATTTTACCGAAGTATCGGTAATTGAAAAAGTAAAATAAATTTTCACTCTAAACTCAGAGACAACTAAAATGCGTCGTAAAACGTAATTTTACTTGGCTACGAGAAGTTGACTGCTAACAAAATTATTAGGCAATTCTCCACCTAGTGCTTCCTTGTTTATGCTCCTGTTAAACTTTCACTAGTAATTTTATTGACATATCATAATACGTGTTCACACTGCTCGGAGTTAAAAGAGGTTGTGAAAGACAAATGTCGAGTTATTTTTAAATCGTAATTGTTTTGATTACAATTTTGTATTATCGTTAACGCTCTTAGGAGAAATTATTACAATTTCTAAGGTGAAAAAAGGAGGAACTGCTTGCCCAATTAGGTTGTTAAGAAAAAAGAATCTGTATTCACTTTTTTGTTGTCCTCTTTCCATCCTTTCATTACAAAACTCCAATTGCAATGAATCAAATTTGTTGGATACAAAAAATGTTACACAAAATCTTCTACCCCTTCCAAGAGGAGTACAAAACGCATCTATATTCTACTAAAGCTCCCATCGCTTATTACAAAGCTTTCCAAGAAAAGTTTACCTCCTTAATTCTATGTTCATGCGCGATTTGACTTTCGAAAATTCTACAGTAAAGCTCCACCTGGTAAAATTTCCTTTTTTTTCAAACGGTTATAGAAGTTAATCTTTGTCAGATTCATATCATTCCTTAGTTTCTCTTGTCGGAAATTCAAACCGTCAGCAATCACCTGAACTCGAGCGGGTCTGACTTGGGGGCAGTTTTTGAATTGGGCAATCTTCTTTTGAGGAAGCACCATCGTAATATTGGCCTCTTTTCTGTTCGTAATTTAGAGGAATGGGAAGATTGGCATTTCTAGTTTATTGCGTTACTGTGTTTAGGGTTATTGAGTTCTTCAAGCATACTTAATTCAGGCAGTTTTATGGAATTTATTTTCGGACGAATTGATTTATTTGAAAATTTCCATTAATCATTTCTGCATCTTAAGTATGAAAAGGGCTTGCCTTTGTTATTGACACTGTATTTATTATTGGTTAGAGGACTTTACCTGACATTTAAAATACACTGAAAGTATTTTTGTATCAGATATTTCTTATATCTTTCACTTACGGTATAGGTAACCAATCCTGTTGTCAGTTCATCTGCTTTTAACTTTTATCCTAACATTTAGATTTTTCTTAAATAAAATGCTCGGCCATTGCCGCCTTTATGTTCCAGACCGGAACGTCAAATTATTTAAGGGTTTACATGTGTTTGGAAGGTTGAAAAAAAAACACATTTTTTTTTATCTAATAGTACAATATATCTGGAATATTTTCCCACAGTCTTAAGGAGCAACAGGCTTTGGAAATTATTCTCAGTAGGTTAGCCCTACCGGAACGACGTAAGTATATTGAGGCAGCTGCTTAACGATTCCCTCGGTCGTTTCTCTCACTTTCTGATCGTCATCTCTTTTAAATATTTTATTTAAGTATGCCCTGGACATTGCAGCTGCAACAGGTTCTTTGCTTTGTGGAGCTGGAATCGACGAATATTTTTTTTTTTTTATATTCCTACTTGAAACTTTAATCAGTTTTTTCTAAAAACACTATTTTTGAACTCGGTGGATACGAATTCTCAAAAATTACTGCACTAGTCTCATTGAAATTTTGCACACTGCTTCAAAATAGGATTGACTGGTGACTGAACCATTTTTTTTTTTATTACAACTAATTTTACAAGACTGTACGTAGTGTAAATTGTACAAAAAATTGTACTTTTTTGCATACAACTCTGCCAAAACTTCATATTTCAATTTTTTTTTAAATCCTTCGTTCAGTCTCGAACTATACTTATCGATAGAAACCGAAAAAATTACATTTTAATTTGACATAAGAATGTAATGAGTTATCCAGACTACCACAAGGACACTTTTTTTTATGTGTTTCAGGTAACCAGGGCCCACAGGCTGAATATTCGAAATTTGTATAAAATATTCACTGCTCTTTTATATGCTCCAAGTTTTGAATAAAAAAATAAAAGAAAAATTGAGAAAATATGCTTTCTTTTAGCCTTCGAAACCCATGTAATCCGTTAAAGAAGAGCGATTTGGTACGTTTCTTTCAGTAAAATGCAGCTCATTTTCTCATTAGTTTGAGTGAAAAAATATCAACAATTTTATTAAACAAAGTTCTTCTATAAATGCACAAATAATTAAACAAGAATATATTCCTGAGTTAACCGTTTAGTTCGGAGGCCTGTTTACATTATGCAGGAAGTTAAAGTTGAAAGTAATGAATTTTTCCATAAGAACAAATTCTAATAGAAGTTCGAGCGTGTAAGGATGCCGGAGGGCTTAAAATGACTTTTGCACTGGAATGGAATTATTGTGGCAAGTGCTGCTGCAAGTAAATCGCAGAGTAGCAAAGTGCTTATATAAAAGAGAAATAAATTCAAATTCATCTCTGAACAAATTTAACTTCTGATTAGGTGTGGGCAGGAACAGAATGAAGTTTCTGCTTACGTGTGGGTTGGAGTGTAGCAAACTAATCTCTGCAGCAGAATTAAGCTTTCTGATCAGATGTAGGCAGGAGTGTAGCAGCTGAATCTCTGCAACAGAATCAACTTCTGTAATTAGATTGGGAATATTATTTCAGATTATCTCTGTCCAGAATTAACTTCTATAGGAAATAATAGAAAAACTCCGATTATCTGACCAGAATTAACTTTTGTAGAAAATGATGAAAACTAAGAATATCACTGACCAAAGTGAAACTTCTCTAATTAGGTAGGCAACACGATTCTTTATTCAGATTAGCTCTGACCCAGATCAACTCTGTGAAAGGCATTGTGCCATCTATTCAGGTTCAACGGGTTTATATAGCCGCTGTAACCAGTTATGTTTTTATCGCCTGTTGGGGTTGCCCCAGCGACGCTTGTTTCATTAAGTCGATCTCTGAATATACCACAGACAGCTGGCTGACGTAATGTCCCTTGCTGTCTTGAGAAAAAATGTAAATATACGGACATAGGTGGATTTTAGGTGAGTTGGTGATAGTTTTGTATATTTGTTTATTATTAATTGGGTTTGATCGTTTATTTTTAGACAAAATGATGTCCAGATGTCTAGAGGATGGATTGGAGGCGGTAAAAGTCCATCATTAAATAAATCTCCCTATATTTTTACATTCTTGAAAGAATGATTCTTTGTGTTTTATTTTGTTGTGTTCCTTGATAAATAATAAACACAACATCTAACTCAATGATTATTAATCCTAGTTTATAATAAAGGGTTTTCGAATAAGAGGTGTTATTTTGATATTCAAAGAAAAATGCAATTTTTTTTAGATAAATGATCGGATCTTTATTTCATTATAAAGAGGAAGGTATGCCGTTAATAATGGAAAATAACATCAGCCAAATGACCACCACGACCACGCCTACAGGACCATATCCTTTTCATGAAATTTTCCATAACCAAATCGCAAAGTGGCTGCCCTATGTCCTCGATAGCATCACGAATTCCATCTTTGAGGTCTTGAATCGACGTTGGGCAGTTGGCGTAGACCTTCTCTTTCACGTGGCTCCGAAAGAAGAAGTCGCAAGGTGTTAAGTCACAAGATCTCGGTGGCCAATTGTGATCACCTCTTCGAGAGATAACACGGTCCGGAAGCTTTTCCCGTAAAAGATCAATGGTTTCATTGCTTGTATGGCACGTAGCGCCGTCTTGTTGAAAGTAAACGTTGTCCAGATCAATACCATCCAATTCCGGCCATAAAAAGTCATTAATCATCTGTCGATAGCGCAATCCATTCACCGTAACTGTTGCTCCAGCCTCATTTTCGAAAAAGTAAGGTCCAATGACCTCGTGGGACCATAAACCGCACCAAACAGTCACACGTTGAGGATAGAGAGGCTTTTCAACAATAACTCTTGGGTTTTCCGAGCCCCGGATGCGACAATTTTGCTTGTTGACGAAGCCATCGAGGTGGAAATGGGCCTAATCATTCAAGATGAGTTTTCGATGGAAATCCGCATCATTTTCATGCATTTCAAGGACCCAATCAGCAAAGACTCGACGTTGTTGATGATCGGCCGGCTTGAGTTCTTGTGTTAACTGAACTTTATAAGCCTTAAGACCCAAATCTTTATGCAAAATACGGTGTAATGACGTTTGTGGAATGCCTAATTCCAAAGAACGACGAGGAATGGACAAACCTGGGTTTTGTTCAACACTTTCAGCTACAGCAGCAATATTCTCGGCTGTTCTTGAGCGACGTGCACGGGTTTTATTCTTCACATCACTAACTTGTCCCGACAGCTCGAATTTTTCTACCAATTCCTGTATTGCGGTCCGACAAGGTGCTTTACGACGACCCAAAAATGTTCGAGTTTTACGAACCGTCTCTGCCACATTTTCACCATTTTTATAGTGAATTTTAGTAATTTCGATGCGTTGTTGAATCATGTATCGTTCCATTTTTATTAATGGTGTAGTTTCTACTTGTCAAATGTCAAAAAATGACAGCTCCGAAAATGACATCTACCGAAATAGCAGGCCAATTAAAATAGCACCTCTTATTGGAAAACCCTTTATATAAATACAATTACGGGATGGCTGCAGTGCAAGATGTCAAGCGATTCATGGCTGGTCATGGAGAAGAGTCCAAACTTATTTCTGACATGGCAAGTCGCGAGGCACTCTTCGTTTTACTTTATAGGTATTTTATATACGTACTTTATGCTTAATATCACATGTTTCTTACTATTTCAGGATATATTGTTTTGGGTTTAAATGAGGGATCAAGGCTTTGTTGATGATCTGACTGGGATATTCAATGAAGAATAATATGCATGTAGGTGCACTGAACACTTATGATTGACCTATTCGACTAAAATTTTATACCCAAAATATGTACTTAGAAAATAAGCATCAGCACCCAATTAAGAAAATAACCAGGTGCCTACAATACATCTCATATTTTTATAAGAGTTATGATTGGATAACGAAAATCTTCAAGAATTTATTTGTAATGTCTTAATAAGTCTCCCCCGCCACTGGCATGCCAGAAATTAAAATCTCAACTTTCGCTGCTTTAGTTGAATGTATGCATATCCCGGGGGAGACTGTTTATCCTAAATATACACTCGACATTAACTGCAACTATTTTAGGAGCACTGCACAGCAAAAGGCCCATCTGAAGCACTATTCATCACCATAACTTAAGCTTTCAAATCAATGTTAAATATGATTTTTGCACTTACATATGTATGTAATGTCTCGCTCCATTACGATCCAATGAAGGATTCAAGTATACAAGGAGGGTGACTGCTAGTGCTGTGTTAGTAAATAAAGAGGAAAGTGGCATGGCGTAATAAGTGCATGTCGAACAGGCATGAAACAGTACTGTCAAATGCATGCTATTCGAGATATAACGAGCGCATATTCATCCATTTCATTCAGGGGATATTTTCATACCATTCACATGCACACATCCACCTCCACCTTGATTTCCACCTTTTCTTTGGATATAGAGATCAGCGTCACTTTCGAGAAACTCTTAGAACTACCTGTTCCTGTATATGAATATATTTTTTCTCATTCTCATTCTGCGAATTTGAAATTTATGAGCTTTTACGCTGCACCTTCCCACAACTCCAAGGAAAGATTCATATCGCCGCCGCCGCTCCACAATTCTGTGGTTGCTCCGGACCGGCTAAATGCATTTTTCTTTTTGTATATTCGGTGCACATTTTAAGTTTTCCCAAGTTCCCAGACTATTAGCAGCACTCTCAGGTATTTGGGTTAACGCAAGCATTTATGTGGTTACGGCTGAAATATGAATTTTCGTTAAAAAATAGGAACTGAAGGGTGGTTACAAGCAGCAAAGCAGCCAGGCCACCATCCTGACGGAAAGAAATAAATAATCGTCCTTACTACGGGAGCTTCAAAGCTTCATAGAACTCTGCGAAAACCGTAACAGCAATTTCTTAGGTGTGCATACATACAGTGACGATAGTGGAATAAGGAAGGCTGTTGGCCACCCCCAAAACCAAGATGAACTTCTCTTCTTGCGAGGGGCGAAAAAGGTGGATAGACCATTCTCCGACTACAGTTTAGATAAAGAGATTTAGCTTCCTTTCAAAGATTGTTTGCGGCATTTAGATAAGACCAACTCATTAAATTGCACTTAAAGCCATAAGGGGTAGGTACATAATTTTTCTGTTAAGGATTATGTTGTTGTTTTGGTACTATTTTATGTTGTTTGGCTATGAGAAAGCCTCAAGTTCTCCGGTTGTCTGTAGTTTCGGTTTTGCATTAATTCTTATATTTTATACTTTAAGCTTTTGGGTAAGGGATGTACCAATCGTCTGCTCTTCTACGCCTGTACCGTTAGCTGTAACAAGTAAAAAAGTTGATTCGGTCTACGACTAATTCATATGATACCCAAGATGAATGCCCGTATAAAACTTCGTATGGTCACCGATCTATGTAAGTTTAATTTTTGAAGTGGTTTTTCGCATATATTTTATATTTTTAGAATGGTTCGTCGGAGAGAAAAATTATTATAAGCAATTTTATAGGATATTGTATTCTGAAGAAGCATTTAGTATAATAAAAATGTCTAGGACTGATCGTTTTCACAGAATATATAAAAAACCTAAGTTTTTATATGGCAACATCAAGCATGGGTTGCCCGATTTAGTTCATTTTTGAAATTTTACTTGCTTTTATTATGAAAACACCATGTACCAAATTTCAGCTCTCTATGTCGATGCGTTCTCATGCAGTGTTTAAATATATAGTGGAAAATGAAAGTTTTGAATGGCAATCCCACGAAAGAGTTACCCGATTTGTCTCATTTTCGTATTTAATTTTACTTTTTTTTTTTCATTCCTTGTGCGAAATTTAAGCTCTCTAAGCATATGCATTCTCGAGTTATCGTGCGCACAGACAGACGGACAGACGGACGGATAAATGGACGGACATGCAAAAATCAAAATAACTTTTAATATTATGTGTGGGTGTTCAAACCGTTTTGCTCTACCATAATTATTTCGAGGTGTTAAAAACGGTATGACAAACTTAGTATACGCTATAGATTTCATCCAGGGTATAAAAACGGGCTAGGTAAATAAATAATGAAGAAAAACTTGGTTAAATTATTTATGTGTGGAAGTCACAGCTGACAACACTTTATACATATAGTATATGATTCCATAGTGCGGCTACCAGTGGCAGATATCGTCAGCTTCCTCCTTTGAGGTGGATTACGGCTGGCTCATATTTTTATTGACTCGGGAATGTTTGTTGCTTTTGATATTATTTTTTTTACCAAAAATATTATTGAAAATCAGATTAATAATACTGAAGTGCTGGCCCTCTTACTATTCCTAAAAAGGACGTTAGGGTGTTTGCAGCAATATTCGAGGAATTTCAACTATTCCTCACTGCACGAAGACGAAAAATCTGATGTTAAATAAATCTGCACCGTACGCAAAAGAATTCAGGAATGCGGGAGTATAATGTCAAATATCACCAAATATTTGTGGATTTTAAGTAGGCTTATAACAATATCGACATGGTTTTATTGTCGACAGTAATGGCAAATATTGAAAGTACTATGAAAGTTCGTAATGCTTTACAAGTCTCAGTTGAGCATCTTCTAACCAAGATATAAGGCCAATCTTCAAGTAACTCCTAGTTCTGATACAGGGCAATTTGTCCGTTGTTTTTGTTTAATATATCAGCCAAGCTGACAGTATACAGATGGTGGGTATGCTGCTAGAAGTACTATGGGAAAAATACGAGCTACTTTACAACTTCAACTAATAGATAGGTATCGAATAAGACAATATTTTACGTGAATGATTTGAAATTTGAGTGTGCAGATTCTTTCAAATTGACTGGAGAGCTACTTATTTTCACCAACAAACTCGTAGCCTATATAATGCTAAGATTTTTCTTCAGAAACGTCACTTATAAAATGACACATCATTTTGCAAAACAGAAAATAGAGCATCTAACGGGCAATTATTGGACTATCTGTAAAACAAGGGTTGGAAGTCATTTCGAAGGACTGTACGTTAAACCTGTAGGAGTAGGTAACTGATTCATCATGTCAGCCTTTTGCAGATTCACTTGTGAAAAATTCTTTCACAGTTTGCTGAAGAATAGGGAAGAGAAAAAATGTTGAATACAAAATTTGTCAGAAACTTAAAAGCAGGAAGTTTGGCATCTGGTTTTACTTCGCTTATTTTCTTCCAAAACTCCACAATATCTTCATGATTAATTTTGAGAATATATCGGACTTTCGAAGTAATCGCCACTCTGTATCTATGTATGTTCTGACCTGTTGCATTTTCAGGCAGAGCCTTGAGAAACAAATCTATTATTTTTGGAATAGATGCATGAGCTGCAATATTTTCTGGATCAAATAAAGAAATAAAGAATTAAAATTAAACCTCGAATAAATTTTTTTTAAGCTTTTAATGTAGAAATCTAAACAACGCCCCCAAGAATCTTCTCCATCTTTTTCACCATTCTTCTCCAAAGAGACTTACATAAATGAAGATCAAAATTTTCCTTTCTCACTCCTCCACTCGTTAGCCTTAACTTGATGTGACGCAAGCTATTCTCAATAGTTTGCGTATGCGTTCCAGTGTACGGGTACACAAAATTTTGGGAATGATTTACAGTTCTGTGTATACATATAGTCGTGATCCGATATATTTATATATCCCTTCCAATAATCCGTAAATATTTCACTTCCGGGTTGAACATGTTTTTCAATCAACGTGATAAGTGCTTCCGCACTTCGATTGTTATTGGGACAGATCCCCAGTCTGTAGTTTGTACTGCCTCTTTCAATCATTCGCGAAATCCACTTTTCTTCAACTATTCTGCCACATTCAAAAATCTTCTTCCCAATTTTGGTTTCATTAATTTCTACGATGCAACCAGGGCCACGAATTTATCATGTCCTTCATATTTGCGGTCTAACGCAAGCGTACAGGCTTCTTGTGCAAAGGAATTTTATCTGCTACAGTTTCTGATTAAATGGTAATATTTTCTACAATACTGACCTCTTTAATCGTAGCTTGAAATGAATATTCATTAGTAAAACAGTATGTAATAATCATACATGCTTGCGGAGATATATGATTATTTTCAAAACATGTATTGGTAGCCCTGGCAATTTTATGACGTTTCCCGCGAAAGTTGCACACAAAACAGCCTAAATTGTGACTATCTTGCAATATCATTGCTTTTCTGCGACGCCGCCAGTATTTTGTTTTTGGTAAAAGGCCAATATTTGAAATCCATTCAATTGTTGAGTCGTGAGCTTTGATGTGATGAATCAGTCTTATTAATTTCCACCTGCAGCTAATAAACATGAACTAAATAAGTATATAATTTCCGTACCTAGCTTATTATTCAATTATCTTGTCATATTTGTTGTAGATTTTAGGTGTTCTAATAATTTGTCCGCTAGAAAACTCCGTTTTTACTCAAGCAGAACTAACACTCTACACAGCGAAACTATTTCAAGAGATAATAAATTATTAGAGTAACGGTTCCTTGCAGTATAGCCTAGTGGTATAGAAAACACATACATGCGTACCGGTTATATTTAGACTATATAGGAGTTTCTAAAATACACAAACAGGCGGAGGACGCCCCCCACCCCGCCCGGTTGAATTTACCGTTTTCTTTTAAATTTGACCTAATTTTTTTACAAAAAGCTGACTATGACTAACATGACTATACTATTTATAGAAACTGTAAACTGTAGACTCTGCACTTTATTTTGACATATAACACCTAATGTGTCACCTGCAGCTGTAAAAGGCTAATTAGCTCGTAACATATTCAGCTCAGATATAATTGGATACCTTAGTGACTGAACACAGGTTATTTTAAAAACATATGATTTAATTTCGGTAAGACCTCAATTGGTTATGAGCTAATAATTTTTTAATGCTACAGTTCGACATTGTTGTGATATGTCAAAATTAAAGGTACAGTGTATACTTTATAGTTTTTATAAAACAACAGTTATGTTACTCAGGTTGTTGTAAAAAAACAAAGAAGTCAAATTAAAAAAGGTAAGAATATCCGAAAGTTTAATTTGTGGCTGATTGAAAAGTCTTTGGAAGAAACATAAGTTGGTCATACAATGAGTTCTTAATGGTCTCCTTACACGCCGTAGTTTTTAAAAGAAAACATAGGATGTTTTGCAAAACACTAGTACAGGGTTTTCCAATAAGAGGTGTTATTTTGATATTCAAAGAAAAATACCATTTTTTGAGATAAATGATCGGATCTTTATTTCATTATAAAGAGGATGGTATGCCGTTAATAATGGAAAATAACATCAGCCAAATGACCACCAGGACCACGCCTACAGGACCATATCCTTTTCATGAAATTTTCCATAACCAAATCGCAAAGTGGCTGCCCTATGTCCTCGATAGCCTCACGAATTCCATCTTTGAGGTCTTGAATCGACGCTGGGCTATTGGCGTAGACCTTCTCTTTCAGGTGGCCCCAAAGGAAGAAGTCTCAAGGTATTAAGTCACAAGATCTCGGTGGCCAATTGTGATCACTTCTTCGAGAGATAACACGGTCCGCAAACTTTTCCCGTAAAAGATCAATGGTTTCGTTGCTTGTATGGCACGTCTTGTTGAAAGTGAACGTTATCAAGATCAATACCATCCAATTCCGGCCATAAAAAATCATTAATCATCTGTTGATAGCGCAATCCATTCACCGTAACTGTTGCTCCAGCCTCATTTTCGAAAAAGTAAGGTCTAGTGACCCCGCGGGACCATAAACCGCACCAAACAGTCACACGTTGAGGATAGAGAGGCTTTTCAACAATAACTCTTGGGTTTTCCGAGCCCCAGATGCGACAATTTTGCTTGTTGACGAAGCCATCGAGGTGGAAATGGGCCTCATCATTCAAGATGAGTTTTCGATGGAATTCCGGATCATTTTCATGCATTTCAAGGACCCAATCAGCAAAGAGTCGACGTTGTTGATGACCGGCCGGGTTGTTAACTGAACTTTATAAGCCTTAAGACCCAAATCTTTATGCAAAATACGGCGTAATGACGTTTGTGGAATGCCTAATTCCAAAGAACGACGAGGAATGGACAAACCTGGGTTTTCTTCGACACTTTCGGCTACAGCACCACTATTCTCGGCTGTTCTTGAGCGATGCACGGATTTATTCTTCACTCGAATTTTTCTACCAATTTCTGTATTGCGGTCCGACAAGGTGCTTCACGACGCGCCAAAAATGTTCGAGTTTTACGAACCGTCTCTGCCACATTTTCACCATTTTTACAGTGAATTTTAATAATTTCAATGCGTTGTTGAATCTTATATCGTTCCATTTTCATTAATGGCGTAGTTTTTACTTGTCAAATGTCAAAAAATGACCGCTCCAAAAGTGGCATCTACCGAAATAGCGGGCTAATCAAAATAACACCTCTTACTGGAAAACTCTGTATATGCTCGTTATCACCCTGCAACTCCGAAATGGTTGAGATGCCCCCCGTCGTGCCATTCACTATCACTATCACCTCCTGTCCTATGGACCACCATGGTTGAACATCCTGTATATTTAGTTTTAAAAGATTCCACTTACAAACTTCACACAAAATTACGTTCTCTTCGGAGCAATTGCTACTAAAGTGTTGCATTCTGCCATGCGCTTTAACGAACAATGTGATTGCATTTTCGCAAAATTTTGTTGAACGTCAATAATGAAAAATTTGAGGTGGGCTTAGACAATGTGGAGTGCTTCGATGTGGTCATTAATTCCGCGATGTACTAGGTGAGATGTGCTAGGGAATGATTGGTTTTGTGCTGTGCTATGTGCGATACTACATGCGGTGTAGCGTTGTGGACATGCATTTAAGCTGCGGCTACGAGCCCTCTCAGTAATACTGGTTCCAGTTGGTACGATCACCTGAAAGCGCGAACTGGCTTGAACTAGTTTCTGCTTGCGGTTACGTACCTCACCAGATGGATAAGGAACAGCTGGCATTACGCTGAATATTCGAAGTGGCCTGAGCTAGTATTTTGAAAGTTCAGTTGTCTATTTATGTCTAGGTAACTTGACTTCCGAGTACTTTTCACTTCAATTAATGCGAAACGGCATAAATTTTGTGAATAACATTTAACTATGTTGTGAATAAAATAAAACTAAAAGATAATACAGAAAGATCCAACTGTCATTACCACGATTATACACGAAAAAAAAGCGGAAACGCCATTTTTGAATATCACTCATTTTCTTCCTTATAGGCAAAGAACTGATAAAGAAGTTGTAGTCCCATCCAGCTTTTCCACATCCACTTTACTGCATCTGAACAACTGGCGCTCGTAAATATATATGTATGACTCCACTGCAAAAAAGCACTGACGCCAATTGCCACCGTCAAGCGTCAAACGCAGCCTTAAGCACTCCAGCCTTAAAGCCTCCGATGTTCAAAGCTCGTGAGCATTAAATGGAGTGCTAATTTGTACATCACTAATAGGATATCGCTAAAGTGCAATTGTTTGTCTTTACCAGCATTGCCATTACTTTTAGGTGCAATTATCTCGGCACATCCTGGTATCGATGGCTTGTAAGAAGTTGGCTTCTTTTTTAAAAATATATCTTGATGACGATCCTCATCAAACCGAAATAATGACGTATTTAAAAGTGCAATCGGGAGACTTTTATCACAGCGGAATTGAAAGACTGGTACCCAGACTCACATTGCATTGAGTTCTGTGGTGACTATTTTGAAAAGTAAATAAAGACTAATAATGCCAGCCCAAAATGTAAATGCATTATAAACATTTTTCAGAACATTTCAAACATCCTTCAGCAGTTAAAATTTTCAGTAACAATTTTAAAGATTGCAAAACTGAAGAGCTATTTATTTTCATTACATAAAAATGTGTGGAGCTGGCAAAGTAGTGTTAATAAGGTTCCAGCCTTAAGCTTTTTTTTTTTTTGTAGAAACGAATCTCTTAATAGGCTATATATAAAAGTACCGTTCATGTTTGCTAAGCCTTATATGCCCTTAATCTCAAGATTTCAACTTAGGAAGATCAAAATGTGGTTAGCCTTGATTTTATGAACACAAATCCTACCAGAGGCGACAAGTTAACAGCTTTGCAAGATCCAACAGTGAGTCGCCTCAAGTTAATTATGAAAGGGATTATTTGTGCCACCCCTATTCATACAAAAACTTTCCTCGAGAACTGTTAAGCTGACAGGGTCTAAATGCATGAAGAAATCTCCTGGCACTACTCCACAGTACTAATAGGCTGCGTCCAGAAAATATAAAAAATTATGCTTTTCCACAGCTGACTAAAATCGCCTTTGCACAATTATCTCTTTTTTGCTTTTGATGTTATACTTAAAACCATTGGGTAGAATCCCTGCGGCCCATTTCCACTAATTACACACCGAAACCGTGTCAATTTACAAGGATGCCATACAATTTACATATCCTTACCCACTTGGATGCACACTTTTGAAGACCAATTTCTACCAGCAGAGGGAGCAATCTTAACCTTTAGTTATACGCGCACTTTATTAGTGAATTTGTCGTCACCTTGTTTGTGTGCCATGGTTTTTGTAATTACTGTGTAGAAAAAGTTGACATGTAATACTACCAAGTAGGTCGCGATAGTGAGGACACTTTTAATGCTTAGTAAAAAATTTAACCGAAGCCATGCAAGCATGCATGCATGCTTACATAGAATACACGTCACCCTGTAGCTCTTCGCTCCTTCTATATTTAGTAAATTTAATTCCCGTCGCCCTGTAGATCTTCGCTCCTCCTGTATTTAGTAAATAAAATTCCTTTTAACCCCTTGTTGGTAGGTATTCATTCACCGCATGAACTAGGCGTGAACTTATTGAAATTAGACACTTCTGGCTTAATGCGACGACAGAACTTTGTCGGTCTTATTTAATTACTACATGTGCGACATAGGACCGTGGTTATGGAGAGATAATTTTTATGAGAAGCCTTAATGATTTTTCCGTTCTTTTACTGATGTTTTACATGAAGTTTGCGTGCTCGTTCACTTTAATTGCTTATTGCCCTGGAATTACTAAAAGTAGTTTCGTGAGAGTTTAGTGTTGTGTTTTGTAGGGAAGTTCTCATGTTTCATAGAACTGCTTATTTCTGAAGAAGTTCTATTAATTTTGCTTTCAAGTTAAATGCTAATCTTTTTAATGTATGACCAGTGTTGTTTAAGATGTCTGATAAAATTAGGTCAAAGAAGAGGAAAAATTTAAAAATTCCGGAATTGAGCTAATTTCCTAATTTGTAAATTGCCTTTCGAAAAAACGCTAGATTGAAGTAACTGCGTTATAAATAAAAATCACTAACTTTAGAAGAAAATTGCCCTCCTAAGTCAACGCATTTTTTATCTATTTAGTTTTGGAACCATTCGCTTAGGTGGGCCTGACCCCCCGGATGCGGAGTGCCTCCGCCCACATCAACCCACATTAAATTAAATTTTGATTCGTTAATTCGTACAATCTTAGACCTAATTAAATTGAATCCGTTCGGATCAAAATCGAAAAAGCTATTCTTTAAGGCAATGTATTAAAATCTTTTTAAAAGTTTTAAAATCTGTTCTGAGGTTGGTCTTATTCCACTGAATTTTGACGAAGGTGTGAGCAGGTGTATATCGTAGGGGAAATCATTCCGAACAATATTCACAGTTTGTAAGTAAAACTTTGTTTAATTTTCCAGAAAAGAAGGCTTTTTTAAGCTTTTTCGCTTTCGATCCCAACGGATTCAATAATAAAAATGATTAAAGAAGAAATGTTTTATGCGCACTTAAAAAATTCAATAATGTTCTTATTACCTACGTTATATTGTGAAATAAAACTAAATTAGAAACTTTGGACAGTTAATACTTCGGGAAATCGAGAAATTCTCATAAAAACATGAATTTTGTCTAGAACCTATTCGAATCTAGAAAAGTAGATAGCAACCAACTGGAGAGAGCAAAAGAGTTCGTGATAGGGTCCACTGTAGGTAAAAGTAATTTAGTGGACTTGGTATCTGATATAAGGCCTTCCGATGATAGACAACGTTATCACTAACTTCAAAAATTGGTTTGAAAATCTACCTTTGGCATAGTCATTTCGCTCATTTATATAGTTAAAAAAGTTATTCGTAGAAAATTATGAAATATTTTCAATATACACATTTCCACCATACAGACTGAAACAAAAATCATAAAGAACATGTTTCAAAGCCAGAATTTTATAATAAATTTGGAAAACCTCAAAACAGAAATTAATAAAAATTCTGCCCAAATTTATACAAGTTGGTGCAAGCAGCTCTTTCTCTTCTCGGCCAGCTGTGAGTGGAGCCTTTCCCTCCGCAGACTTAATAGCACCTTATGCTTCAGGAGAGGTTTTTGAATATGGCACTCCTAAACATCCAAAACGAAATAATTAAAACCAAATGGATTTCATTTTATGCGGGGAGGTATTATACATACCAATAATAATTTGTATGATTATAATTAAGTAACAGCGCAACAGGTTCTAAATAAATTTGCAAAAAAAAAAAAAATCATAAACCGAATCTTATATATAGAGTTTATCTCTTTATTAGTGCTTAATGAACACGTAAATGGTTGAAAATTCTCTACAGTTGACTGTATGATAATGTGTGTGACCGGGTGCCGGATTTGAAAAGATAACCCAGTTTTTAATTCAAAGGATAACATTTTTTTTATTAATCGTTCTATTTCAGTTTTTCTTATATCTAATATCACAATTCAATTAATTCCAACTCAATAGTACTTAAAAATTCAATAAAACTTATCAAAACAATTCAGTAAAAATTCAAATAAAATTCAATGTTCTGCCCGTAGGTCCAACGTTGCGGACTGCTGTGTGCTCTTTCCCCTTTACTCCTGAAATGAAGAAGACTAGTATGGTGATTGAGTGTGCACGAGACAGTTGATCTGTGAGAAAAAATCAATTTTGTCTGATCTCGAAAATTAAGGCGGAATTACAATGGACGCAACGGACCGCAACTGAACGGAGAGAAATGTCAAACCGGTTTTCTTTGTATGCTTTTCAAATGGAGTTGCGCACAGTGGACGGACGTAAACGCAGTCGTACGCAGCAAGTTTAATAAAATCTGAAATTAACGCAACTGACGGATAAACATAACCTCAAATTAGCTTTGGGATTGTTTATTTTGTTCCGTCAAGTGAAACTGTGCTGTGGTAAGTGTGTAATAAGCAGAGAGGAAATGGAATGAAAAGAGTTTTTTGATTTTACCCATATTTGTTTATAAATTTTGGGTCAAACGTCACTGTCACTTTCAATTAACCATGCGTCCATTGTAAGCAGCATAACTTTACGTCCGTTTTACTGCGTAAATTTGACATTTCTCTCCGTTCAGTTGCGGTCCGTTGCGTCCATTGTAATTCCGCCTTTAGAATTTTTCACTCGAAATGCCACGTGAGAGCAGTTGAGAAGTTCTTGCTCGAACTGCTACGTGAGGGCAGTGGAGGTGCAGCTTAGAGTGTATTGATTCACGAATATAGCAACTTGTATTGCTGCTATAAGTAATGTTGACAAACATAACCAACTATTTGGCTTCTAATGTGCAGTTTTTTTGGCGTGTTGGTACGTGAGGGTATGAAGGAAGCACTGATGACATTTGTCAGGTGCGTACCCTTTAGCTGCAGCAAATCGAAATGTTGCTGCGTATGGGATAGCAGTAATGGCACTTGTGACGTTTAGTATTGTGCGCTTTTATGAGTGCAGGGAATTGAGTGCTGCTACGTGTGGGATGGGAGTTCCTTCCACTTTGATCAAAATCAACTTCTGAATTTATTTGTTGCAGAGTTAAGGAGAGACCAATAATTTTACTTATGAAGGAACTGCGAAAAAAAAGTTTAGTTAACCTAAGGTTTTATCCTTACAATAACTTTGACCAATTTATTGTTAATAGTACTGACGGACGATGGTGCCAAGCTCAATAAATAAAACAAAAATGTCTTGATTTCTGCCCCTGTCAGAATTTTACTTTTGTATTCGCTACTGAGAGTATTACCGTATTGTATTTGTAACATTGGAAATTTGTGAAAAGTTAAAGCTGACTGTAATAATTTTGCTCACTGAACATCTAGATTATATTTCAAAATTAACTTCATTGAAATAAAATTACTCGATATTTTAAAAATTAGGAAATAAAAAGAAATTTTAAAAACAGTTTTTGTATATTTTGATTTTTTTTTGTAATTAATAACGGTAAGTTTGCGTTATTGAATAGGGTACACGTCCATAAAAATATAACATAACAAAAAGTTACTACAGGCGTAGAAAGTACACATAATGGTTTGGAAGCCACGAAAAAACCAGATTTGTCACATATAATTCTTGGCAACCTAGACAAGCCACTTTGCCTCCGCGCCTTGTCACTGCTTATAAGATGTTGGACATTTCTCAGAATTTTAACTCATAGCTTTTCTCCCACCGAAGCCGCAGAACAGAGTACATGATAAATACGTGTGGTCATGACGCGGTCAACCTAGGAGCAACGTCAGCGAAAACCAGTGGACCATAGGGCTAGCGCCTGATCGGCCGTATTTCCAGTTCGGCTCTGATACCGACTCTTGGACTACTGCAGTGAATTCCACTCGGAGGCTATTGCTTTCTGTAACCTATTAGACTGTTGCATATAAGTCATAACGTGCCTAATAATCACGTTTAGAGAATTTGTATTGACATTCAAGCTACTACATATCAAAGCGCTGGACTCGAACACCATTACAACACCATTACCATTCAGCGCAGTCGCAGTGAGCTCAGGATATTTGGTGAAATAACAAAGCTAATACTCTGGCGCTTTAGTTATGAACATAACTTAGCGGAAGAATCCATCTTCGCTGATTCTAGACTTGCTTATAAGGCTGGCTAATCGTAGATGGGGACAACTAAATATATGCGAAATTTTAAGACAGTTATAGCCTAAGATGTGGCATGGGGTGACAGAAATTCTGGTAAGTAAGGACCGTAATGACGTCCGAAATCTTACTGCATTTCTTACCGGACACTGCATCTTTGGCTAAAAAGCATAGGAATGCAAGCTCTACGCTATGCCTTCTGTAGAAGCTGAATAAGGAAGAGGTAGAGAGTGTTTAGCCCCTGGTGAATGCCACAATCTAGGTAAGCGTACAAGGAATTGGAACTCTCGATAGCTACTTCTTTTGCCAATTAGGGTAGTTAACACACAAGTAGGTTTAAGTGCGTCTAATTGTAGGTTTTTCCGACACCCGCCACTCTAACCTAACCTAAGCTATCGTACAAGTAGCTACGACTATCAGGAAAGATGAAATGGGAGCGGGTTGTATGCTTGTCTTTTAGATATTAAGTACCTTCTTAAGTATATCTTGAGCTCCTCGATAATTGCCAGTGCATCTAAGCCTCTCTTATCTAATGCGATTATGTGGATGTCCTTTTTAATAGATAGCTGCTACTTTGAGTTAATTTCCTTGTTGTATGTATGTTAAGTTTTCTTCTTATGGTCTAATAGAAAAACATATAGTGTTCCTCTTCTTTGACTTACGAGTTGCTGTTACTTTTCGCAGTGGTGGAACTGACTCCCTATACTTGGGCGCCAATTTCAAAGGAGTTACTTGTTTTGACCAGTGTGCAATCGTCTACTTTAAAAGAAGATGAAGAGGAAGAGAGCTAGTTATTCTTATATTTCGCTTTCCTTTGTACCTTAAGATCGACTGTATTATTCTCATTTTTAAAACAGGCTCGAATCTATCTATTTACTGCTTATTATCGCTATCGTTTTGCGTTACAAAATCCTACCAGGAATCGTCATTGCCGGGAATGATTCAGAACACAGTAAACTTGATTTAGAAAATGAATCTCGAATGTAGATGAAATCAAAAATCAGAATGCTTTTATTGTATCCTAGGTGTATTTGCATTGTTGACTATACGTAGGAGCAAATTTCGTTTCTCAGTTTTGAATACATTTATTTCCCAATTACACAAAAGTTACTTCTATAAATCTCCCGGAAGGAACCCAAACAGCCATTTAGTGGTGCGAATAAAAGCATTTCGTACAAAGCCCACAGGAGAGTAAGTTTTACTCGTTCCAGTTGTGGTGTGTGTGTGCGTTGTAAGAGCAACCAATGCCATTTGTAGCCACTAATTTGTTCCGCATATCCTATTTGTTCTTGAAAACCTTTATTTTTGTTGTAATTGTGGTTGATAATGGTTGCGTTCACATTAAAATGCTGCAAAATTATGTATAACAGAGGATTTAATAGTATTCCTCCGATTATTATATGGCTATTAGTACAGCCAGGCCGAACCTTACTCCCGATTCTGCCTCTGAAGTACCTTTCCAGACGACGACGACATGCACATCAATTTACCTCACTCTCTGTACATCGTATTCAGTGAACTGAGTAAGTACCACCCTCTCTACATTTACAGGGGAGTCAATTACAGTCACACCACCTAAACTACATAAGTCCCCGGGGAGCACGAGTTGAAAAAGTTTTACGAGAGCCCATTAATTAGCGTTTTATGGCTTTACCAATGGGCGAGCAGAGCTTTTATAAAACACAACGATTGGTGCGGTCTGGTATGCTTTTTGCTGTTTGTTACAATCCCCGACATTTACATGCTCCTTATGTTCGGTGTTAACATTTACCCAATTGAAGGTTTTTTGAAGGTTTTGTTATTCGTTATTGGTAGTTAGAGCTGATACTGAAGAACAAAAAGATTTCTTTAAAAGGTGAACAATTCGAAAACCTTCTTCTCGTAATTAGTTCCAGATGCTCAATTTTATAAAACCATTCGAATAGAAACAGTGTTGGGCATTAATCGATTATGTTTTTTAATTAGATTAACGATTGAAAATTATGATTGAAAAATTAATTTCAAGAAAGTAATCGTGATTAATTTAATCGATTGATCAATTTAATCGTCAATCGAGTATAATGAAGTTCAATCGACGGGTATTAATCGTTATTTACTCCTTAGTTTTTAATCGTTAATCGTATATTTTTCGATTGATTTGTTAATTTAAAAAACTGAATGAGGTATTGGTAGCTCAAGATAAGTTTATTAGTTATTAGTAAAAAATGAAATAAAACGTTTCTTTGATCAGTGCTTAACAAGATTACTCAAAAATATTAAAAATGCTTGAAAGTTAAATAAAATAATTAGTGGAGATTAAAATAAATTAATCATTTTTGAAAACGATTAAGCGACTAACGATTGATCAATCGTTAATCGTGTTATGCGATTACATTTTATGGTTAATTAATCATTAATCGTTTCACATGATTTCTTTAAACGATTAAATATTTAAATCATTGTTCCTGATTGATGATTGATACTTTTAATCGTAATCGTTAATCGTTAATATAATTAAATTTTGCCCAACACTGAATAGAAATATTCCATTGCTTACAGAAGTCTGTGTGGGGTGGACCGTAAGAGAATATAATTTAGTGTAATCTGCAACCAGAGAAAAATTATAAAATTTTCTATTAATGCATTTAGCTGAGTATTGCTGAAAAACTAGTGAAGACCCTAATGTTCTATACAGGTTCATCTCAACGAAATTTCGGGAAACATTTCTTAGCTCAGCTTTGATATTTCCGCGAATAGTATTTTGATCTCAGATAGGTTGACCAAATGTATCATAATTTTCTGATTCAAAACAAAATTGCCCTGGCCGAGCGGTAGATGGGAGCGGTAGACGGGAGCGGTTTTACTTCAAAACGTAAAATCTTTCTCGAATTCCAGTAGTCAGGCGGTGATTACTCGCCTAGAATGATTTTGCTCTTGTACTTTTTATTTGCTATAGATTTTCCCACCCCTGGAGGTAAATTCAGGAACTTGGAGAGGTTTGAGGGTTTACTCTGAGAGAGGACACGAAAGTCGTCCCAAAGCGCTCTAATGTAGCGGAGATCCGCTACCGTATTCGTCACGAAAATGGATTGAAGCTTGTTAGTCGTTATTTTATTGGAAGGCAAGCCCGGCTTTTACTCGCTTAACGATGAAAATTGTGCCTATCGCCCGCTAGAATGTGCAGTCTGAGGCTGAGGATTGGCGTCAGCTGATGATTGTCACAGAATTGTCACAACAATGTCGCCGTAAATTAGACAATTGTCAGAGATTCGAATATATGTATGGTTGTCCCATATAACTTAACACAATGAGGGTGACGCGACAAGTTGCCGACAAAAAGTTTGGCAAAATCTCTAAATATGTCGCCAACATAATTGACATTTCTGTGTGGAAATTGAATAATTGACATTCGTGTTATCTGGATTTGGTTATTTTTTTAAGCAAAGGAATTAAAAGATAATAGTAAATAAACTACTCTTGGTTATTAAGAACTTAAATAAAATAAATTTGCTTATTTAGTTTGAGAAATTATGGGTTTTGAGGAGAAATTAATAGACAAAATGAAGGAAAAAGTTATGCTATACGATATGCATCATCCCATGTAAAGGAATTAGCAAAAGGAAAATCGAATGTGGAAGAAGCTCAGCTTGGAGTTACGATATTTCCTTTAATAAATACTTTATTTGCATTTGAAATAAAACAAAACCTTTAGAAGTAAAGTGCAGAAAAAATGGGAATGCATTCGAGACCAGTATATGAGAGAGGTGCGTAAGCAAAAGGGGCCTTCTGGAAGTAGCGGAAGCAATGGAAATTCTTTTAAATGCTGCGTTTCTCACAAGACTCTATACCTTCAAGAGAGTAAGTGTTAACATAGTATATACATAGGTGAATAAATTCCACTAAGTATGATCCGGAATGAGAAGATGACGATGACATGTCTGTAGAGCTTGCCTCAAAACAAAATTTGTTCATCCGCATTTCGGAGGAATCTATCGAAAATTCCAGTTTTAAATGGAGTTCACCCAATTAGGAGGACCTGGATCTAGTAGGAGTGCGGAGGCAGTTGCTTCTACACACATTGCGGACAGCCGTTCTAAAAAGACCAGGGACTCATACAGAAGGGACGGTTTCCGAAAATTTCGCCATGGAATGGCTGAAAGTTTAATGAAAAGGAGGAAGAAGAAGACATATGGACATTTTTTCCAAATCATTATCCAAATTAATAAAAAAATTGCAATTATCGCCTTTCAAGTAATGCAACTTCAGTGCAAAATTATGAGCTTAGTGAAAGATGAGGCGTCCAAATACAATAAGGACAATTAATTCTTTTAATAACTTTAGTTTACATATATAAATAACACTGAATAAAATCTTAATTTACTTTGTTTTGAATGAGCATTTCGAAGTTGAAATGCTTCCGAAAAGCTAATAAGGCTTTGGGCTTCATTCCGTCATACTCCAAGTAAAACCAGGAATTTAATATGAGGTATTTGTGAAGGACACAAACAGCACTTACAATTTTGTCCACATTTTTGGAGATGCAGTGGATGTCATTCCGAATAATGCGCCATCTGGATGACATTATTGTAAACGCGTTTTCCGAGCTCGAGATATTCGTTTGCTATAGTGTTTCTGCTAAGCTGAAATTTTCTTTACTAGAATAAATACTCTTAAATTTAAAATACACAATTGGTAGTTATTAACTGATTTTTACCCGGAGAAGGACGCTTTAGATTGCGTTTTAAAGGAAAGGTGGCATATTCCACAACAAATAGGGCAACTTCAAATTAGATTTGGATAGATCACCTGAATTTGGGACAGGAAGCTGCACTTTCAGAAGCTTTTGCCCAAAGGTGCTTTCTTGGAAGCAGTATCGACCTTTACTTTTTTGGCGCCCTGTTGAACTGATAAAGAGGCGCATATTTTCCATTATTTTGTCGTCTAGAACTTATATGGCTGTTATATTATAGACGTTTCATGCATGTAAAGTCTACCGTTCGTTTCAAAGAATTTGTGTTTCTAAATCAGAAAATTGTGATATTTTTTTATATTTTCATATATGCAAGTTTTGCAATATTAAATAAACTTGAATTCGAAGAGCACAAAATACATTTGAGCTATTTCCACGTTAACTTTGAGGTAGACTTATGAACCTGCAGACAAATTTGACTCCCACAACTCACAGAGGCGCATTTACAATAACAGAGTTAAGTGCATTCGCCAAAATGAAAACAGGGAGTTAATGAACCTTACCACATTACCCAACTGCTTGTCTGCTAGCTCCCCAATTGGCCGAAGAAGTATCTGCCGAACGCATTCCTCCTACGCTTGGAAAGGTTAGGGCATTCACACAGCAGGTGCTGAACGCTCTTAACCTCTTCCTCATCCATACGGATTATGCAGAATTCATTGTACGGGTAGTGCATGCATTCTGCATGTTTACCAAAGAGGCAGTGCCCCGTGCTATAACACAAACTTACCCGTCCAGCATGTTAAACAGACCTTTTCATGTCAATCACTTATTACGTGGACAACGTTCCCATAAATGATTATTAAGTAAACAGATTACACTAACGTGGAGTCGCAAATATTATTTTATTATTTCAACATGCGAACTTATATTCCTTGTCCTATCCCGTGTATTATGCTTGGGAACGGTGCTGTACAGAGGCTTGAGGTTGACTCTAGAGAAGTCGAGTACATTTCAATCCGCCCATCTAGAAACAAGTCGTTTGTAATTTGTCAAATAAATCTACATTTCTAATTAAACGGTATTAAGGAAAGTGTTTTATTTATTTTTACTTGATTTTAGGAAGTGTTACTTACAACAGCTACAAGAAGTGTGCCCCAGTTCGCTGAGGTAATTTTGCGAGCGTAACACCCGTAATAACTGCGATAAAGTTACGGACATCATTACGTTTCCACCTCAGCAGAGACTCGGTCCTCCAAGCATAAACCGCGGGCCACAGCTGTCTTGAAATCGCGCATGTGATCAGCTCTCCCTATTGCCAGCTACAATCCTGTACGACTAAAGTCCTCTGAACTGACTCTAGGGGCCAATTTATGGGTTCCTCCGCTAGGAAAGTAATCAAAGTGGAGCCATTTCTGGCCACAGTATCAGCTGTCTCGTTTCCAAGTATATCACAGTAACCAGGGACCCAGCAGAGAAAAATCTATTGGTTAGTAGCTAGTCTCCCGAGCTCACAGTGACACCATTGCACAAGGCGCGATCTAATCGTGCTCGAGTTCAGGGCCCTGATTGCAGCTTGGCTGCCAATATATATCCTAATAGCTCGATCCCTGGGCACAGCATAAGTTGTTTCCAGCAGCCTCGCTGCACTGCTAATAGCCAGAATCTCCGCCTAGAATGCACTACAGTAGTCGGGTGGACATTTCGATTGCTGCATGTGAGGGAATGCTGAGTACATCCTAACTCTCGCTTCCATATTCATTTTCGAACCCTCTGTGAAGTAACATATATATAACAGAGTTTTTTACAGCGAATTATCATTCCATTCCACTCTACTAGGAATGCCAATTAAGAATGTTTTATTATTTCACATAATGTCAAGGGGCAGGAACTATAGTATGATCTCCATTGCCGCCGTTAGTGTTGTAAAAAAAAAAAAACTTTACAATATGTGAGCACAATTTAGCTTATGTTGGCTCATCAACAGATGTAGCTGTGGTGACATCTAGCATCATAGGGGAACCATCAGAAATCGTAGAGGAGCCATAATAATCAGTAAAGGAACCAACAGCAGCAGCAGCAGCTCCACCAACAGAAGTCAGTTGTTCAAAACCTTATTTGGAGAGCCAAACAAGTAAAATAGAATTGGTAAGACCAATTTTTATGATAACTCAGATGAATGCCCGTATATATTTTTTGTCACCCACCTGTGGGTAGCTTGACTTTAGAGGTAGTTTTTTGCATATATTTTTCTAGACCGGTTGATTCGCAGTAAAAACCATTGCAACAAATTTTATAGGATTTTAAATTTTAAAGAAGTTTTCGGTACAATTAAAACATCTAGCACTGATGGTTTTCACAGTATACGAAAAACTTTTACTTTTTTTTTATATGGCAACACCAAGAAGGAGTGTGGCCCATTGGGTGCTTCTAGTTGGGCTTAATTCAAAGGCTCTATTCCTTTTAGATTGTGTTTTTCATTTTATTTTAATTAAAAAGTTTGTTACCGTTCTGGCACATTTCTGAACTCCCGCTTGGTCGATTTTCGTCACTGTTTCCACAAAAATATGGTATACAACACAAACAGCTCTTTACGTCGACCCAAACACAAGCAGCGTCCAAATATATAGTTAACAACGAAATTTGTGCATAGCAACCTATTACCTTATTTGTCCTATTTTCGAACTTAATTTACTTTTTTCTTTTTTAAAAAAGGCCGCGTGCAAAATTTCAGTGTTTTCAAGTTATCGTGCGGACGGATAGATGAACGGACAAACTTAGTATACCCTATGATTTCATTTTGGGTGTAAAGAGTATGCGGACCTGCAGAATAATTGGAATTCACAACAAGTGACAAAAATTGCTGAAAATGTGTTAAATATTTGTGGGGAAATTAACGGAAAATGATTAGACACATATTGTTTTATTTATTTAAGAACCGCATAAACAATGTAAAAGTAAAAAGTAAAAAAATAAAATATTAAAATAAAATAAACACTAATATTCCTTTCTAAGTACACCGAATATTTTACAAAACAATAACCGCGAACAATGACAGCATTCAATTAACTAATTAATAGGCTTTGACATTTTTTCATTCTCGATTGCTCTGTCGAAATCGAAGTTTACTTTTCAACCCATACAACTCACCATGCCTTTTGTGTAAATTGAACGAGAATAAATAGAGTTAAGGACGGTGAGTTTATTGGAGTAATCGAATAAAGAATTTGCTCAAATTAAATTTTTATCGTCGTTTCGATGAATTTTCCAAATGCAAACAAAAATAAGAAATAAGAAATGCATAAAAATTTAACTTTTCAATCCAGCAATCAGAGAGACTTCGTCAGTAATGCAGTATGGCTATCTCTGATTGCCAACCATTTTTATGTCCCAGATGAAATGTAAACGATATTCTCATTTTATCATTCCATTTGTAATGAATAGAAATAATGATGGTAAAGCAGAATGGATTAGAAACTCACGCATAAAATTAAAGGTTATTTTGATTTTTGCATGTCCATCCGTCCGTCCGTCCGTCCGCACGATAACTTGAGACCGCGTTCACTTAAAGTGCAGAAATTTTCTAAACGGGCATTTAAGAAAAAGTGAATTTAAGTTTGAATATGGGACAAATCGGGCAGCTCCGTCATTGGGTTGTCATACAAAAATTACTGGACACTGCCTATTAACGCGTCAACGCAGTTATTTAGCTGAAATTTCGTATACAGCGTTTTCATGAAAATAGTGAATAAAATTTTGAACTAAATCGGGCAACCCAGTTTTGGCGTTGCCATACAGAACTTTGCATTTTGATGGAATCTCCCGTACAACAACAAAAGCGAAAAAAATGTTTATTTGTTATTTCATCACACAACCCGTTTGATTTTGGATGTCAAATTTCAAGTCTTGGTTTTGGCTGATAAATGGCTCTCAAATAGCGAAATTGAGTGATTCGAAAAAAACAAATGAAAAACAGAAAAGCGGAAAGAAATGAAATAATTAAAAAAATTAGTTGGTACATATCGACGGTGCTTGTTAGTATCCTTAGCCCTGAGAATGGTTCACCTAGTTTTTGCAATTATTGTTTTTTTATTATCATTTTTACTGAATTCATTAACTTAGTAATGCCACGTGATTTGTATGTAGATTCACGGAACTCATATTCTATCATTACAGTACCACATAAACTAGAGTTGATAGACATATGTATGTACATAATTGAAAATTAAAAAAAAAAAAACGACGCCTAAAGTTTAAGAATGTAACTTTGAAAAACAAAAACTAAACTTGTGAATTAAAATAGCTAGATTTGGTCTAGGACCAATTCTTATGACACGCTAGATGAATGCCCCTAAGTAAGTTCGTATCGTCCCCCATCTGTAAAAGTTTGATTTTTATAGTGGTTTTTCGCATATAAAAAAATGATTACAACAAATTTCATAGGATTTCATATTCTGATGAACTTTAGTACAATAAAAATATTTAGGTCTGATCATTTTTCCAGTATAAGTGAGATCTGAGCTCATGCAAGACGGTGCCGGTTTGTTAAGAGATAACTCAGCCCTTTAATTCAAATATGAAATTTTGTTTCAGCTATACATTGCTTAAAACTGCTATCACAAACTGCAAATCTTAAAAATAACCTAGTTTACTCCAATATTACAACAAATTAAAAAATATAAATAATTCAACAAATTTAATTTTTTTACGTCCAATGCCGCCACTGTATTTTGCTCCGTTTATTTCTGTAAAAGAGAAAACAAAAATAATTCACTACTAAATTCATGAATTACAAAACGGAATTTTTTGGGAGTATACTATGACGTGTACGATTATAAATGGAAGCGATGTAGCATGTGGCTGCAATGAGTGTGCTGCAGTGTAAAATCAGAGTTGAACTTCTATCCAAATTGAAATATACTGTGCCGAGTATGCGCAACAAAATGAAGTTTTGTCTATGCTATCCTTGTGAGCACGGGAACAGAAGCAGAACTAGACTTCTGCTCAGATGTGGACGAAAATGAAGCAGAAGTAAATTTCTGCAGGAAGAATAAATTCCTGTTTAGGTGAAGGATGGAAGAGTAGCAAAAGTAAATTTCTGCAGTAAGAGTAAATTCCTAATTATGTGAAGGATGGAAGTGTAGCAGAAGCAGATTTCTGCAGTAGGGGTAGATTCCTAATTATGTGAAGGATGGAAGTAGAGCAGTAGTAAAGTTCTGCTGTAAGAACAAATTCCTACTTAGGGCAAGGATGGAAGTAGAGCAGAAGTTAATTTCTGCAGCAGGAGCAAATTCCTGCTTAGGTGTAGGACAAAAGTAAAGTAGAAGTAAATTTCTGCAAAAAGAGCAAGTTCCTTCTTAGGTGTAGGATAAAAGTAAAGCAGAAGTAAATTTCTGCAGCAGGAGCAACTTCCTGCTTATATGGAGGATAAGGTGAAGCAGAAGTAAATTTCTGCAGCAGGAGTAAATTCCTACTTAGATGGGAGCAAAATTTAGGTTTGGATAGTTATATGGGTGCTCAGACTAAATTCTGATATTTTCAGATTAAAATCTGAAATGGGACTGGGGTGCTTTTGCTGCAGCTCGTCATCTTTTTATAGCTGATGTGAACCGCTACATGTCTACATTTTAAAATGTAAATAATTGGAGAGAATTTGATTTATTTATTATTAATGTTTTGACAGTTTTTAAATAGCAGAGTATGGATTGTATCCTTAAAGCGTGGATTACGTGTGGGTGGAAATATTCCAGTCGGGAAGGTGATATAGAATTTTGAACTCTTTTTAATTAGATACTCTGTGCTCCATTCATTTTTCAGGACCACATATTTTGGAGGAATTTGCATCGAGAGATAGTATGATACTAGTGTGGCCTGCACAGTATTAGTAAAAAACCAAAATATTTACATGGCAACCCCACGAAGGTGCTCCTTGATTACGTCCATTTTTGAATATTCATTTACAATGGTTATGAAAGCACAGTGTACAAAATTTCAGCTATCTACGTCGATGCGTTCTGAAGTAGTGTTCAAATGTGTAGTGAAAAACGAAATTTTTGTATAGCAACCCTACAAAGGATTGCCTGATTCGTTCGAACTCAAATTTGCATTTTTTTAAAGAAACCCGTGTGAAAATTTCAGCATTTTACGTACACGCGTGTCACTGCCGAAATATATAGTAAAAAACGAAATTTTTGTATGGCATCCATACGAATGTGTTAACAGATTTGTCCGATTTTCGAACCTAAATTTAGTGTTTTTTTAAAAGCCCGTTTACAAAATTTCAGCTCCCTAAGTAACGCGTTCTAGAGTTATCGTGTGGACGGACGGACAGACAGACATGCAAAATTCAAAACTAATTTAATAGAGTATATCACTAGGAAAACGTTTTCATTTAGAAGACGTGTATTTTAAACAAGTGGAAGGTACAAAAGTTGAATACCGAATTATAAATTAAACTCAGTAAAATTCTTTATTCACTGACACACATAAACGATTCTTAACGGTGAGGACCATACATCATAATATTACTACGCCTGCCTGGAGCGAGGTTTTAAATAAACTTCACCGAATGGTGGATGCAATCATATCAAAAGATGCCGGAGATTTGCAATAATACCAACGACAACCGAAATAGTAGAATGCAGAGATGGCACTTATCCAGTTACTACATATATAGAAAATTGTGTGATAGACTTTTGCGAATAAGTGTGAAGTGTTTACAAATAAAAATATAAATAAATAAATAGTGGTTTGAGTTAGATTTTATTTTTCTGTGTTTGTTGAAAAAATAAGTGAATTTGTATTAAGATAAATATTTGACATTGTAAAAACATAATGATTTTCATTTGAAAATATCCCGGTCCGTAACAGAAAATTTTTTTCGATATCGCTAGAAATTTTCTTTCCAACACGCTACAGATTTCTAGCAAGTTTCAATAAAAATCATCATCTAAATTCATAGAAAACATCTACAGTGTCTGCACGTTTTCGTACAGAATTCTGACAATTTGGTTTGTTGGGTTTTGTCTCATATCGACATAGACGATTATACAGCACATTCAACAGATTTTTATTCAGAAGTTTGAATGTACTCACAAGTGACGAACCACCACGAACGCACCAATATCTTAGTTTCAAATTTAACTACACTCTCAGTCCAAAGGTGCTGTGACGAAATTTGGGTCATGGTAGGCCTGCGGGAGGCAGTAATTATATTTCTAACAAGTAAAAAGTTAGAATTGGTCTAAGACCAAT
Organism: Dioctria rufipes; assembly: GCA_963924295.1. Lineage (NCBI taxonomy): Eukaryota > Metazoa > Arthropoda > Insecta > Diptera > Asilidae > Dioctria > Dioctria rufipes. Next base: position 319,616 of record CAWUPM010001252.1, read on the forward strand.
TCTTATGATACCCTAGATGAATGTCCTCAGAAAAAATGATTATAACCAATTTTATAGAATTTTTGTATTCTCAAGGAGTTTTTAGTACAATCAAAATATCTGGGACTGATAGTTTTCACAGTATATGTAAAAAAAACTAAATTTTTATATGGCAACACCAACATTGGGTTGCCCGATTTAGTCCATTTTTAAAATTTTATTTGTGACTACTATAAAAACACCATACACGAAATGTTAGCTCTCTGCGTCGACGCGTTCTCAGGCAGTGCCCAAATATATAGTGGAAAACGAAATTTTTGTATGGCAAGTCTACGAAGGAGTTATCATATTTATCTAATTTTTGAACTTAATTTTACCTTTTTTTTTAAAAAAGTTTGTATACAAACTTTCAGACCGACGGACGGACGGACATGCAAAAATTAAAATAACTTGTAATATTATGCTTGAGTTTCCGCTCCATTTTGCTCCATCATAATTATTTCTGTACGTTACAAACGGAATGACAAACTAAGTATAGCCTATAGATTTCATCCAAGGTATAAAAATTATCTCGACTCTGAAGAGCTAAACATACTCTTTACATCATCTAGTACTGCACCTACTGATCTAAGTGATTCTAATCCCAGCGTAAGTAATTCAATAAGATCATTTTCTTCGCCTAATAGTAATAAAAACACATTTTATTTTAGAGGAGAAAATTACAGTGAACTTTTTGTTGCTGTCTCCTCAATAAAATCCGAAGCTTCTGGACCGGATAGCTTACCATTACGGTTCCTTAAACTTTTATTCCCGTTGTAGCGGTCGCTTGAATGCCAATGAAGCTTGCTCGTGGCCACCGCCACTACGGCAGGAAGAGGAGGAAGCAATATAATAACACAGCACTTCTTGTTAAAGCAAATATAATTCATAAACTCAGGGATTTCTTTATACACAACTTATATACTGAACTACTACTAAATTACAATATTCTAATTATACTTTGTACCCGGACGAGTTCCCTCACTAAGCACCACCAAGCACAATGACGATCTTTTACAGACTGCCAGGAGATTTCATTTTCTCCTACCAAGTTCGCGGTGTAGAACATTCTTGGATGTTAATTTGTAAGGTGTGTGCGTGTGAGCACAGAGGCGTTTCAACTTTCGTCCAAATTTATTATTCAAAGAAATTATTTATTTATTAAAGATTGCGCACGCTACACCGTTTACCCACTGACTTATAACAATGGACTGAGCGTATTGCCATTTTCCTATTGGAAAGAAGGGCACAAGTTTTACAGTTCTCTCCTTCGCCCTCTGGCAGAGTTGGAGCTAGCAACACAAAATAGTGTTCACTGAATGTTTGCTTATGCCATTTGATGTTTTTATGTTGGCTGCAGATGAAATCACCGCTGAAAGAATAAGGTAAAGAAAGTGTTTACCATGCGCCGTCTCTCTTGCCCATACGCAGGTTTCACTTAAGAATAACTTTTGAAATTAAAGTCAGAATTAGTTTAATTTCTTATAACAGTGCTTATAAGCGATTGAAATATCACTTGGACACAAGAAAATAATTTTTTTAAATGTAATTCGATTTAAGGATGTAAAATTTCATCTGATTGGTTGAGTTTTACATATTTTTATGTAGTAAACGTTTTAAAGGGTGCTCTAACGGTGATATGCAGAAACACAAACTTATTTTTTGTGCCACATGAAATAGCAAATCGGTCAGTCCATTGTTATACGTCAGTGCGTTTACCGGACAATATATGCTACATATAATTAATTCATATTTCATGTCATCTTTTTTACCAGTGCTTAGAAGCTTGCAACCATCACGCCCATTACGAAAAAATCTTCTCCGAAATCTTCAACAGATTTTCGTCCAATTAGCATTTTCTGCTTTATATCCCATTTCCTTAAAAAGCTAATATATATAAACACTTACTTCAATATCTCGACTAGGATGATTTTCTGACATGCTTGCAATCGGGACCTTGATGATCTCATAGCTGTGAAACCGCTCTGATGAAAGTAACTTCTGGCATAAGATGCGCTCTAGACCGAGACCGTTTCATTGTGTGTAGTACTTCTTGATTTCTCTAAGACTTTTGATAGCGTGAATTACTCATCTTCCTCGATCAGCTTCCTAACTCTTCTTTAACTTTCTTTAGCAGCTCAGCCGTTGCTTTGCTCAACAATGTTTTGACTGGTCGTAAACAGCTAGTCAAATCCAACAAATCCACTTCTAAGTTGGGCTTCGCAAGGCTCTATATTGGATCCTATGTTTTTAGAGAACATCAGGCAAATCATTTATGTACAAATAAATATTTCTATTTCTACAGAATAAAATCTGTCGTTCGGAAGATATTTTTTAGCATCTTTTGAAGTAAGCATACACGCATAGATGTTTGATCGTTGGAACTGTATGCAGAACACTGGCAAGAAAAGCTGTCTTTAAAATCAATTAATTATTTATTATTTATGACAAACACTTTCCATTAGCATGAAAGAATGGTCAAATTGGATTTTCGCCCTCCTTGCTATCATAATGCTCCAAGCAGAATATAGTGCGACGTCTTTCTTCACGATTAAAGATTTCAGAGTGTACACATTATGTAGGAAGCTGAATTCATGTTGTGTTGCATACCATTTGACATGTACTCTCTCTTAAGTCGTTGGAATATGAAATATTAACCAACAAAACTCTACTGCAAAGACAAGAGGTCATCAGAGCAAAATATAAAATCGTCATCCATCTTGCATCTTATGAAAAATGAGAATGCACAAAACGGAAGCAAAATTTTCATGAAGATGATTTTATAAAAAACTAATTTTTCTGGATTCGTTTTTAATATCCTTCGCAAATAGACTTTTCAGTTTCCTCAATATAGATTTCATGGTATATGGGTGGGTAAAAAGTTTTGCTTCCACTAAAATGAAACATGTTTTCACACTGTAGAAATTAGCGACCACGACCCTGTCAAAAAACATATCCCAGAAAAATCGAAAGCAAAAACACATACACCCTCCTTAAAGTTAGAGCCGAAAGAAAACTAAATGCTCCTTTTCATTCTACTGTGGGATTGCGAACGTACAAATCAGGTTCTCTTTGGTATACTCTATGTACATCACCTTCCATTTAAGCCTTAGGCTGACATGAATGCCATCATCCCTTGATAAAGTCGACTCCTTACTTTTGGTGAAATCTTCATGCTTTTGGGGTTCTTTCGTTCCAGTTAATGCAAATGGCTTCGGGGGATTACCTTTATTGTCACTCTCAAAACAAAAGAAATTTATCTTTTCCAGGATGTAATTTTAAGCCGAGAAACATTATTTACCCTCATTTTCGCCTGGATCCAGTTTGAATATATTTACAAATTTATTCCCAAATCTAAGCATCTTTTCGGTGTATAGGGTCGGGAGCTCCGGACGCAATAGGTGCTGAGGCGATAAGCGCCTTTTATTCACTAATGTTCCCTGATTTTTACAAAATTGAAATTCAACTATTTTGTTTTGTTAGCAGGGATCTACATCATGTTGGTAGTCCTCTCGCGGCTACTGGCTATATATATGTACATACCCCCAAAAGTAGCAGTTATTCTTCACGTTTCGCAATCTATTCACGCCTCAATAGAAGAAGGAGAACATCATGGAATTTCATGCTAAATTTTGGCTGCTGCTGGTACTGCTAGCCGTGTGGAGCACTAGCTAGCCGTAATGGGGGCGGCAATGACTTGTAAAAGTGAAAGAAGTTGCTTGTCGGGAACATGTGTATCATACAAATGATGTTAGATGCGATAGTACCTGAGCCTTCATACCGAATATACTGCTGCGTTCCTTTTCTCGTTCTGAACGTTGTCATAATTTGCTTCTCCGCTCATAGAAAAGTAACGAAACAGAACCCTTTTAAGTGTTTGACATATCTGCCATTTGATATAAGCAAGTATAGATTCGTAAAAATTGTTGTTTATGAAAAACAAAGCCATTTGCCAACAAAGGCAACTTAAACCACCTCGTCCTACCTGTAAACAATACAACAACGAATTAAAATCGTTCTGCTTGAATCCGGGAAAGACTTAGATGGATTCAGAACCATTCCGAGGTCGAGAAAAGCGATGACAGATTGAAACTAAATCATTCAACCCGAGAAAAAGAACGACATGGCTTGAAAAAATTCATTCTGAACGAGAAAAGGACCTCAAAATATTTGCAAATAGGTCGAATAGAGATGTTAAAGTTAATGTTTCATAGTTGAAATTTTTGTACTTATAGTTTGATTCTGCTGGAAGGATGCTAACGTTTACTAGGAGAGTTCTTTCCCATTTGAAAAATTCATCTTTCATTACAGGCGATTCATGTGCCTGAGAATATTGTAGATCTGGTGCTGAAAATGTAGGTAGATCGGAAAGCAGAATTCAGTCATTATATGACTTGGGTTCAAGAATGTGAAAGACATCTTCCAATAAAAGAACTGAGATTTCTGTTTTGTATTGGACTTCCACAAATAATTAACACGCATGCCAACATGAAAATAATGTCCGTGCATTACATGAAAACATACATAGGAGGTAGAGACATATTTAACCGTTGCGAACGGTTGGTTCTTAAATTACGACTTTCGAATATGTAGTTATTCAGAGGGAATAATTAGTTATAACAAACAATATTCAATTTGGCTATTGATAGTTATTTGGAATATGCATCTTCATTCCGTCTAGTTCAAAATCATTCAACCTAATAATACATGATAGTTTAAAAGTTTTGGCTATACAGCCATAAAGTTAACAAAGAAGCCGCTTTTGAGAGATAAAAATGAGCCACGTTACTCTTTCTCGTCCACTGGAGAGCTAAGTTCCTCTTCTTGTAAAGGATAGGGAGAACATGTCATGTGCACAAGGAATAATTGGACGAAGTCAGTCAGTTTCTATCCTTTTGCACTTCCATGTAATCACAGTGACGACCTATAGGGCAGATTGATAAACCTAACGAGTGTTAGAGCTTGGACCATAACAGCTCTTCACCCTCCAGATTCATGGGATTTTGCTCACAACCCACTTTATGTAGTTCATCTAGGTTGTGTAAGTCAAGGAAGGAGTCAATATAAAGCTTACCGGAGAGAGCCAGGCAGCGACAAAGAAAATGAGCCACCGTTTCGGATACGTCCCCGCATCTTCTGCATACTAAGTTGATGCCAATACTTTTTTGAAAGAAAAAATCAATAACAGCCAAAAATTTATTTTAGAGTTAAGAAAAAAAACAAAAATTAGTGTTTTAATTTTAAAGTGAAATTGTGAAATACCTCACAGGAATGCTGAACAAAAAAATAGTTCCCTCACAGTCGTGAAATTTTGCAGCTCTTTCCAAAAATCAGTCTTCATTCGAGCCATGCGAAAAATCAGACCTCACTTATCTAGCATTGGCTTCATGGACAAAAGCAATATTTACGTTCGCGAAAATCTTTCTTCGGAAAATTTGTTACTCTTCCATGTACCGCTATGGCTCTTAAACAGCAAAATAAAATTGGCTCTATTTTTTTCAATACTGGAGGAATTTGGAATTTTTACCAAATCTATAGCACTGGTACAAGTAGCAGGATGAATATGTTCGACAGCATAAGATATGAATAGAAATATTGAATTTTCGGTTGAGCTAGTAAATGCTATTAGTTAAGATATTATGAATCTTCTTCTATTAGATATTTTTAATTATTTACTTATTAGTATTATTCTGAATTATTTGATTCTACTGGCAGTTTTTTCGCCTCTTAAATCTGTTTTCCTTTGTAGGTTTCTACACAAACTATCTTATACCTTCGTTTATAATGGTTGTAACACTCTTGTGATTGCTGGTGGATGATGTACACATGATGGTGCATAGCAATATATCTGCAGTGGATGATGAAGCATTTCTGAAAAACTTTGCAAATGGAAACGTTGGTAAATTAACAATATGTCATATAAATGCGGGCAGTATACTTTCGAACTTTGATGAATTTAAATATATTTTCCTAGATAGTTGCCTTGATATAATTGTTGTGTCTGAGACATGGTTGAGCCAAAATGTGGATAATTCTTTTATTGAATTACTTGGAGGCGGTGTAGCTGCTTATGTAAGCAAGAAATTGAAATGCAAAGAAGTTTTAACATCAAATATTTCCTCGTGAAGTGTGGAGATACTTATGTCATGGTGTAAATAAGTTTTTGATTTGGGTGTGTATATAAACCACCTAGAGTTACTAATCTAGATTCATTTTATTAATCTCTCATGCACGTCTATTGTATTTATCCTCTAAATATAATCTGTGACGATTTCAATATTAACTTATTAGAAGACATTGCAACAGAAACTTTCTTACCCAGCTTAATAATTCTGCCATGAATATTATCAATAACAAACCTATCATGAGAACGATGCATCTTTCTTGGATATTATTATGAATAATCAGCCTGATATTGTATTACATGAGGATTGCCTCTGGGATAATTGATCATAGTGTTATTCTTGCGTCATTCTCCCATGCGGTACCTGATACAATTAAAACAAAAGTGTCTTTCCGTTGCTTTGAACAAATTGACCTTGATAGTTTGTATGCCAAAGCATATACGTTCGACTGCGATAATATATATCGATTATGTAGTGTGAATGACTAGATGACATGATATCATATCTCTATGAAAAATTTGTACCACTCAAGGTATACGCTACGGTTTCGATCTCCATGGATGAACTCAGTAATTGAGGCTGTGATTACAGAATGCAACCGTGCATATCAATGCTGGAGAAAATATAGGAATATTTAAGAGGAAATTATAAATACGTGCATAATAAAGTTACATTGGAGATTCGGAGAGTAAAAATATATTTTTGCAATCGTAAATTAGATACTGGTCGTCCATCTCGTAAACTGTATAGTGGGTTTAAACAAAAATTCTTGCGAACTTCCCCCTGGAGAGCTAAATGACTACTTTACTTTGCGAGGCCCAATAAAACCATTGACTGTTGTACCTGACTATATATCTGATACCTGTAGTGGTGATTTTTCATTTTTTAGTGTTAATACAGAGCAGGTCATTCTGGCAATAGAATCTATTAAATCGAATGCGGTGGGCTTGGACCATACTGATTTAAAATTCGTTAAGCTATTGCTTCCTATAGTAATATCCCCTTTTAAGCATATAATAATTTCCTCAATTATACAAATACTTTACCCCTCAAGTTGAAAGCACGCTAAAATTATACCTATACAAAAACATTCTAGAGCAAGTATACCAAACGATTATAGGCCCATTAACATACTACCTGTGTTATCTAAAATTCTCGAAAAGATTCTTTTTATCCAACTAAATGACTATATAAATCAGGAGGGAATTCTTTCTGGGGATAATACTACTACTGCAATTCTGCATATAACAGAGATTATTACGCAAAACGTAGTATACTATGTCTTCTTGACTTTACTAAAGCATTTGATTGTGTAAATATATTATGCAGAAAGTTGAAGGAAAAGTTTAAATTGTCCAATTCAACTATGTATTAAGCTCATGCATTCAAATCTTTTTGGAAGTTTTCAGCTGGTTAAATCCATTGATCGGTTTTCTAGTAGAAAAGCTTTCTTTTCAGGTGTTCCTCAGGGATCAATACATGGCCCTTTACTTTTTTGTCTATATATAAATGACTTAGCTGAGGTTGTAAGGTTCTGTTCTATTAAATTGTACGCCAATGATGTCCAGTTACTTTTATCAATGCGAATTAGTGAATTTAATGTACCCATTGTTAGGTTTAATAGTTACCTTGTACAAATCGCTGAATGGGCCAAGAAAAACAAGCGAATGCTCAATCCATGTAAGACTGAAGCAATAATCATCTAAAAAATTATGTCAATAACTCGAATTATCCACCATTGATCCTCAATGGAATGCCAGTGCCATTATCTGAATCCGTTCGAAATCTTGGAATGATATCCGATGCTAAGCTGGGTTAGGGCAGACACGTAGGTACTGTTGTGAGTAACGTTTACAATGGATTGAGAGGCTTGTGGGTTCATTCTTCTTATACTCCCAAAGAGACACGTCTCCTTCTTGTTAAAGCCTTGCTTATCCCTATTATTACCTACGCAGCTATTATTTATCTGGTTTCTTTTTATACACTTATTTAATTGGAGTTTACTATTTAGATTTTGCGCATGTTAACGAGCTTTGTACTCATTTGTGCTTTATATTTTGAATAAAGTATTAAGTATTAAATGCGGAGAAGGTAGGGTGTTTAGGGGTTGAAATAATTTCTTTTTGCAATTTTCGATGAAACGTGACCTCCTAGCGGACAATGTTCTTCACAAAAGCTGTAGATAATTAAAACGTTTAAAATTTACATACAAGGCATTTTTAAAAATCCGATTGATTGGTTTTTTGTTGTTTTTCTCTCGTAACAGCAATTAAATTGAAATCAAATTTTGTGAAAGTATAATTGTTTTGCATGGAATAAGCATATTGTTTTTTTTAGTTTGGAGAACGAGTAGTTTACGAAACATTCATATTTTTCGAAAAAAGGCAAAATCTTCCACGGAAAACTTTATTTGTGTTTTTTTCGATTTAAATATTATATCTGTGATAATTTTAATGGTTGAAAGTCTACCATAAATTGGTATGTAATATATGTTGATCGTTTATTTTGCATAAAGTTACTTAAAGCTGAGAAAAACCAAAAAAAATGACGACACCCGAAACGTATTTTTCAATATTATATATTATTTACAATATCTTTTTTTTATTACTTATGAGAATAATGGATTAAATTCCAATGACAGAATTTACATTAATGTACCATTACTAAAGTTGAATAAAATTAATTAAAGAAAGTGACGAATCCCATCCTGAAACTTAAGTTTTTCATGAGAATGTACCGCGCCGTACTGAAAGTCTCAAGTTAGAGTTAAGACTCGCTGGCCCAGTGTGCATTTTTATTAATGTAATTCCTCACTAAATCAATAGTATAACGACGAGTATCTCATCTGTTTAAGGTATATTTCAATAAAATAATTTCAACAGATAATTATTAAATAGAACAATTAACTTATTGATATTTTTTATAAAAATAAAAAATTTGTGAGGAATTTTAAAAATCTAACGAATTTTAGATCTTCTGGATTGTAGCCATCCTCCTTTTTTATCAATAAAACTTTCATATTCCAAAGGATCTTCCAGATTATCGACGTCTTCAAGCTCTTCAAGTTCTATATCAAAACCCTTTGCTGGCTCTTGATCAATAATCTCTTAATAATTAATATCTTGAACCACGTCGACGATGGTCTTATCGTCGTGTTCTGCTAGTTCAATTGCAGTGTTTATACAGCTTTTTATGCAGCTTGTTGCACAAAGCCCCTCTGAATATAATTTATCTGATATAGTTTGTATTTGTATTAATTTATTTTTTTTTAGTGGATAAAAACCTCTCTACCGAAAATGGTATTTTACTTACATCCCGATATTAAAATTTATGGATGTTTGCAGATTTCTTACGACATGAACGTTTTGCTTGTTTCGTACCTATCGAAGTGGAAGTGGATGATGTAAGTGTGTAGTTAAAGTTTTATCTCCCTCGAAATATCTATCGAATACATACTATAAAATTCTTAGCTGCATAATGGCTTCGGACATAATTAAAATATTTATCTTAAATTTTTTCAATAGTATCGTTCTTTTGCGAAATGACTTTATGTAGTAAGAACCCACCGTCAACGACATGTACATACAATATTGTTACAGACAGTAAAGTTCAGATTTTGTATCTTTTCTTAGATCATTTTTTGTAAATTGTGACAAGCTATATTATAAAATTAAAATTTAATCCAATTCTTTGGAATAATCATAAAATGTTGTTACTACTTTTTCACCGTTAACTTTTGCTGATGATTGAAATGCTTTGCTAAGTAATACTTTGTTTTTCCTTTGAAATTTAGCGCTACCAAAATTATTTCCATTAATAGAATTCATAGATTTTTCACGTTTTTCGCGCTTTATAGCTTGTTTCATTGCCAATAATTTCAGAATAAATAAACAATATATTTTCAGTAGCTATAGAAATGGGTAATAAGAATCGAAAAATCCGATAATTTCTCAAGGTCTGCCACATCCCTTGCAATTGTTGTAACCCTTCTGGTCGTGCTTTCCATCGGGAAATATGGGGTCGGTTTTAACAAACAATTTCACTCGTGTGTTCTTATAAACGGATCAAGTTACATCAGTTGCATTGTGTTAGTGACTCGAAATAATGCTGAGTCGCAAGATGAAGAATAAAGCCCATCAAATCTGTGTGATTGCAAGAGTTTTTTGGATTTCGTGAATCGTTCGGATCGGATGCAAGAAATACTTTGTCATAAAGCATTTTCAATAATTTTGTTGTTTGAATTTTATATAGAAAATGATAAAGTGTTTCATAAAGGAAGTAATCAAAAATTAATAAGTTGTTCTAAAAATAAAAAGGGAAAAAAGCGCAAATACAATGTGTATTTTCGAAACCTGATCAAATGCAATGTGCGAATAATAGACACCTATACAAACAAAAAATTGTACGGCAAGGGGGCGGTCCACATTAACCGTTTGAGAGTTACAGGGTGATTAAGGAAAAAGCTAGATTTTCACATAACACCCTGTATCTTAAAAAGTACATAGAGCATGATCACAATTATAGACTCATTGCATGTAGGGCTTCATGGCCTTTCCAACGACTACTCAACCAGCTCCGTACCCCACTCGTCTCAGCAGCTAATGGGGTCTAAAATACAAATTTTCGATTTTCTTACCTTTTTTACTTTGGCCTCTCTATTTTTTTTTTTTTTTGTGCAAAACGGTCAAACATACCCTTTTTTTTATAAAAAGTGTAAACTGTAGACTTTTCTCTTTAATTTAACTCCTACCTGTAACCGTTAAGGAGTTACTAGCTCACAACCTATTGAGGTCATACTGAAAATAGACGAACATTTTTTTAATTAAAGAAAAGGTAGGTAAATGACCGTTTTGCAAAAAGAAAAAAGAGGTCAAAGTAAAAAAAGGTATTGATACTAGTACTGATAATAGTACTTAATTACTACCAATGTACTTAAGTATTTTACAGGTCTGTTCCAGACTTAGTCAGGAAGTGTTGATAGACGCGACGATTTGGTAATCGTCCCTCAATGGGTGGCATTGCCAGTATTTTTCCCAGATCCCTCAGGAAAATACGGCGACTATCGGTGCTCCTTACAGACAAGGGATTGTTCTCGCAAAAATTAGGTACGCTACAAGGCTAGCCATTTATTTATTTATTTTATTTATTTACTTTGAAGGTTATAAAGATAGTAAACAAAAAGCTTTCCAATAATATACTACCTTACATGTAATTTAACGAGCTAAGAGATTTACATAAACAAAACAAAAGAAGAAGTTAAAGAATAATTAAAAAGCAAAAACTAAAAGGAATGTTGAGATATAACTACAAAAAATAAATTATAAAGAAAGAAGTAAAATTAAGAGCAAAAAGGAGCTATATAATAGAAAGGAAATATAAAAAAGAAAAGAAAATACAAAAATACTTGAACTAAATCTAAAGCATGCTTAGATACGCATGCGTGAACTTAAAACTAGAAGATTAGAGATCCAAAAAGTAATTAGGACTAGAATTCTTCGAAAGAGCGGAGGCCAACAATGCTGTTAATGAGTTCTGAAGAAAGCAGTAGAATGAAGGAGAGTGTTACAGAACGATCTCCCGAAGGATTAACTTTTTAAATATCAGAGGGCTAGCTATATTGTTAAATCTTATATTGTATGATTTTGTAATTCTGTACATAAGTGACTTTTCTTTAATGTTTGTTCTGCAAGTGGGTAATCTGAAGAGGGTCTGCGATCTCGAGTTACGCGAAGGGACATGTAAGTCGTTATTAGACACCAATGCATCACAATATACTTTACCGTTTAAGACCTTGTATAGAAACGTACTATCCAAGTAGATTCTGTGATTTTCCAGTGTCATTAAGTTATATTTTGCTAGTCTTTCATGATACTCTAGAGTGGAATTCTTCAATCTGAGCAATAGAACTCCTGTGAATTTTCGCTGGGCAGCCTCAATTTGTGCACTTTCAGAGAAATAAAAAGGATTCCAAACTTGACTAGCATATTCAAGAATTCACCTAACTAAAGTAAAAAAGACTGATATAAGGGATGCTGACCTAAATGATTTGCAAGTGCGAAAGATAAAGCCTAATAAACGAAATGATCTGGAGGTAATTAAGTTTATGTGTGGAATAAAGAGGAGCTTTTGGTCAAAGATTACACCTAAATCTTTTATCTCATTGACACGAGAGAGAAGTGTCCTGGATGGTGTAGTCAAAGAATATAGGGTCTTTTTTGCGATGAAACGAGATATATTTGCATTTGCTTACGTTGACTTCAATACAGTTATCATGGCACCATTTTTCCAGCCGTAGTATATCTTTTGGAGATAAACACAATCCGTGACGTTATTAATTTTCCTAAAGATCGTGGCATCATCAGCGCATAATAAGCAATCAGATACAAAACAAGAAGGCATGTCGTTGCTATAAATGAGGAAAATTAATGGTCCACGTATTGTACCTTGGGTCACTCCAGAAATTTGTTTAAATGAGGAGGATTAATGGCCGTTAAATACAACGATATTATCTCTGTTGTCTATGGTGTCTGTTTGGGATCCCATTAGGGCAAACTTTGAAAGACAGCGTGTGTGATTAATCTTATCGAATGCTTTGGCTAAGTCAGTGTGGATAGAATCTATTTGTGTATTTTCACCAAGAGCCGATGCGATTTTGTCTGTGAATAGAGATTAGTTGGTGATCGTAGATCGCCCTGGTAAAAATCCATGCTGTTTTTTAGAAATAAATGATTTTATTTGGAATTGGAGCTGATAATAAACGACTTTTCAAAGATAAGTGCAAGAGCGTTAGAAATGGAGATGCATCTATAGTTAATGACGAGTTTAGAGTGACCAGATTTATAAATAGGCATAACGAAGCAATTTTTAAGAGCTACTGGGTAAATTTGAAAGATTTAATAGATTACTAAGCGGTTCCGCAAGACTTTATGTGCATGTCTTAAAAAGAATATTTGGAATCCCGTCAGGTCCCGAATTTTTATCACAATCAAGATAGTTTAATACATTAAGAACTGATTCCGAAGGGATGGAGCTTAACATTATATTCGTATTAGAAGCGTCCTGAGAAGGCGAAGAAATAATTCCGGGATCTTTTTCAGATTATACGGATGTAAAGTGTACGGAAAACATCTCACATATAAGTGGTGTTCAGGCCTGAACATAACAATTTTATATTTTATGGCTGCGTAATAAATAAAATGATGACTTCAAAGCTTGAACTAATTAAGCAATTTCCATAGCAATGTAATCGTCGTTCATTGTGTCATTATTTGTTGGTCACAGTGAAATCCAATGGCCTAAATTCTTTTAATTCCACTCAATTTGCAAGCTATATATTGCTTATTTATCTTTAGTTTGTCCATTATGGCGAGATTCTATGAAATCAAAAGTCGAGCTAGCGACAGTATACTAAAAAAGTTATCCATATTCCATAGAGATACTACTACCGCTGTTTTTATACTTATGGGACAAACCCGTAACAACACGCTCACCTGGATTAATTTCCTGTCCTGTTGTTTTCCTGCCAGTATAAATTATGCCACATTGTGGATAGGAATATTTTGCTACACACGCCCACACATCTTGATGCCTTATTTTGCAGACTTAAATGGAATATATTATGTGAATTTTCTGTCTTCTCGATTGCAACCCGATTGCTCCAACGTTATCCAGCGATAGAAGTTGTAAAGTGTCTATGGTATATTTGTACCACCAGCTCCTTGAGCATTGCACTTAATTGTGCCATCATTCCACCCTCCGAACCTCAAAAATGCTGAAAATACTTTTGGCAACAATAAAAACCTGCTGTCGTGTCCCAAAGGAGAAAAGCCACAACTTCTTTGAATTACACTTTTTATTTTAAAATACTGTTCACTATTGTTCCGACCGCTTTCTAATTGAAACCCGAACTGACCACACCAATTCAGTTGCGCACCTCGAAAACTTGCACACGGAAATCGGAAGTGGAACATGACAATCAACATAATGTAATTATGATGCTGTAATATTCTACAACCGTTGACGAAAACTACTGACCAATGTCACTGATAGCAAGCAGCTTAGCTGTTGTAAACAAAACGGGCAATTATCGTGCTCTATGCGAAATGGCTGTGCCGCTGTAATGTAAACAATCATCACATTATTTAGCAATAAGCGGATACCATCCTGTGCGATTTAATGTGTTCCGCTATTGCCTTCTACTTTACTACTGGTACACCTGCCATGCTCTTGCTTGCGTATACCAACAGACAGGGCCACAACATCCCTCCCCCTTGGAAAAAACTAAATCCTAGAGGAACTAGGTCCGGTGCTTTCATTTAAGGCATCCAATCAAAAGCTGTTGGACTTACATTTTTTTTTAAGTAAATTTAATTTAATTTTTACCTTAATAAAATTATAGCTTGCCTGACAATTTTGTTTTAAACTACATACGTCTTTACATAATTTTCGTTTTTTTTTTGTTATAATTACAACTCTTTCTCTTAGACTATATACACGTACTTTACATATTCGTTTTATTTATTTTTTTTTGTTTACATACTTCATTTCTGTTCATCTTTTTTTTTCCAAACGCCTCTATGTAATACAAACACTTATGTCTGATATTCCTTGTAACGAATTTTATTTATTTATTTTAATTATTCACATTTTTCTTCCTTGAAGTTCTTATAATATATAATTTTTTCCTTTTGAACACATTTTCGTCAATATAATTTACTAGATTTCAGTTTGTTTTTTTTTCAACACATTATTTTCTTAATTGATACATCAGATTGTTAGTGCATTCATATATTGCTGTAACAAAATATTGATCAAAAATTTTATTACCATACATAATTTTTTTACATACAGACTTGACTTTCCATACTTAATTAACAAACAATTCTAGTCACTAACAAGTTTTATCTATTTATTTACACAGTTTTAGTTTACAATTTTACCTATCCATTTACATAACTACCATTAATTAAAGAAATGCTAAGTAGTACCAAATTGAGAGGAACCAAAAAAAAAAAACAAAAAGTAAGCTCTACTTATTTATTATTATGATCCTTGAGTAAAATGAACACATATTAATAAATAAGGATATTAATTTTATATACATAGTATAAATACTAGCCCTACGGTGGTTAACTTAACTCCTTCAGCTGCATTAGTTGTTTCCGTCCAATCTTAAGTAAGTTTATAGTGAGCTGTTGTTGGTACTATCACTTGTATGTATTCTGGGTTACTCGGTTGCTCCTTTTTCGTGATCTGTATTGTTTAAACTGATTTCAGTGTCAGATGTGCTATAGATAGTTTATTGGGTCGTGCTGCTACTTTACTTAATTCTTCCATTTTTTATTCACTTTTAATATAGTTAAAAGTTTTTACGCTTTTTAACATGAAGTTCAAATTAAGTCAGAGCCAACAAGCGCACTTCTGCCTTAAGAGATGTTTCCAAATTTCTACTGCAAGTGAATTTGTGCTGCACTTTCAACTTCCTTCTTTTGTAGTATTTCCAGCATTGTACATATTTATATCTTGTAATGCCAAATTTTGCGACTTGCATGTCAACAACTTTTTCGTCCGAGTTATCAATACTATATTAGCATTTTGATTCTCATTAAATCGACCATTCCAATCTTAGTTCAACCATAACATTTTCGGCGACATTTATATACTTCAACATTCAAAAAGAACACGTGTAATCGCTTCCTTTAATTTTATTACACAAAAAAAAATGAGGTTTTAAGAAGATATTTTTTTGTCCAGAAGATAACACTTTAGCATTATTCTCGATTATTTAGTTGCCATAAGGTGGATTGATAATAAATATTATTTATCTTTTATTGATTTTCTTTCTGACACAATGGAGTTCTCTCAATTATATTGAGAGCCCACCCGTACTACAAGAAATATTTTTTTTAGTAAATTTCATAATTGTAATACTGTATATATGTATGTGCACTACATGAATTATATTACAAAGCTCCCAACAATAAAATGTAGTCTAGTATCTCCGTAATGTTTATCAATTTTTGTCTTGTAGCGGGCTTCACTTCCAAATTTCACATAAATATCTATATTAGTTAAATAGTCCAGGGCTCCATAAAATATTGCTTTCTTCTCTTTCTATTGGTTTCGTCTGAGTACCGTTTTCTTTTCTTTGTTACCGTAGTTACTTCCATCGTTGTGCTACTAAGGCTTAAACTGGTACTAATACTACACTAGGTTTATTTTCTTTCGACCTACATATTTTCAATTTTTCTTAGTTGCTAACCCTTAAGGTATCTTATTATAGTAATCATTATAGTTCTTTGTTTATACATTGCGTTTTGTAAACATTATATTTTTCCCATATTTTCATTACTCTTTTGTTGTTATCTTTCTTTCCTACTTTTGAGTTTTCGATCTTTATCTTTAATATTCGTTAATTACATATTTTCATACGTATCTTACTGTGCTAACTTTGCTTTTCTATTTATTGCCGTTTTTTTATTACATTATATACTTTTATTCATTTACTTCCAAAGAATAAATCGTGTAACCTATCCAATCCAATCTTGATTACATATTTTTTTTTAATGATTTGAAAGGAAGTTTTACTATAAGTTGATATCATTTTTCATTTTGTTTTTGCCATCTGGCTCCTTATGTATTTTTATTTGCACGAATTTCTTACCCGTTTGTTTTTTGTTTTTTAAAATTTACCTTACCTTGTTGGTTGGGTCCGCTCTCCAATAAGACACTGATTAGAATATACTTAGACCTCATTTCATCTCCTTTCTTGGCCTGTAAGTTTGGAAAACTCTGTAATTGAAATTTAAAGTGTAAATAATCCGCCCCTCAAAGCTCTTCCAAAATTTGAAGGCTCCTGCTACCTCGACCTAGCGAAACATTTCTCGGACACTTACGAACACTTACCTCAGATGGTGTCATTGAACTACAGTTAGAACTAGAATTTGCAACATAAATGGAGTTTCAATCACATACTTTCTTTCTGCCTTGATGTAACCCTGTCCTATCCGCTTTACTACTACATCCCTGAAATGTTGACTTACCTTTTTTTCAGAATCCCCTGGGCTTTCCGTAGTTGTGGATAAAAATTATTCCTACCCTCATAGTGCCATGCAGATCGCTCGGAATACTTACGAAATCCATGTTGTTCACACGAAGAAGTCGCGGCTTTTACAGGATAAGCTCTAAGATTAGAGATTCTTACCAATGTATTTCCATTGTGGCCATTATATTTATATAACCTCCTCCTCTCATTACATTCTTTGTTT